>CM077190.1:32241530-32484030 GCA_039654105.1 Coreius guichenoti | reverse complement strand
TTCTTTCCAAATTTCCTAGCAACAAGAATTTTTGTCTGTCAGCAATGAAAGCGAAAATGCTATGCAAACGTGACGCAATCACGGCTAATCAGAACATACTTGAGGTGTAATATACATTAAAGGTTCATTTAATTATGTACGGCAGGCAATGACATTTGACATTAGACCAATGACATTTCAACACTGCAAAAAAAAAAAAAAAAAAAAAATTATTACTTAGTATTTTTGTCTTGTTTTCCAGTATATCAAACCATTCTTAAATCAAGATACATTTACTGGAGAGGAAAAATTATATTAAGTGTTGTTTCCCAAAATGTTCATGCTTAAAAAAGTGCCTTTTTTTGCAGTGAATGTGGGCGGGACTATCAAACATGATGCCACTGAAATAGAAACTCTGTAATGTCCTGTCACTTTTTACAGTTGCGACTGGCAATGACAAAAAACCTCACAATAATATTGAAAATGAGCATTTATTGCCTGGTTAGTACATGATGTAAGCATTATGCCAATTTGATCAGATTTAATTTTTAAAAATGACCTAATTTTTAATTAGTCTTTTTTAATCGTTTTAATTAGTCTTTTTTAAATTAGTTTTTAATTAGTCTTTTTAAAGATAAATTTACTTGAGGATCAACACTGCATCATTTAACACACTATCATGCGTAATGCAACACACACATTAGCAGCATGGTCATCGTGATTTTGCCAAGTAAGACATGATGAATTCCTGGATGAACATATTTAGTTGATCCTGGAACAACATTCCTGTCCGAAAATGTAGTCCTTACCCTATCCCTACCCATAACGTATCCCTAAAATCAGAGGGAAATGATAAGTGAATACACTGATGTAGAAGCACCTAACCCTGGTTGTAAGCCTAAACTTGACATAAACTGTAAACGTGTCCCTCACATCTGATTGGTTGACCGAAATGTTGCTCTAGGATGAACAAAAATGTTAATCCGGTAACATGTTGTACACGTTAAATCACGTTCACCTTAGCGGCACATTCTTAACAGGCATTTGTCTCATTTTCCAGTTAAAATTTCTAGTCTTGAAACAACATCATGTACTTGCAAGATATTATGACTTGCATTCATAGATTGTAAAATGCACTGGCAGATCTTTAACTTGTTTATTCTTAAAGTGTGTAAAAATCTGCCAGTGCAGTAAGACACTTTGAAACTGAAAAATAAGACATGCTAAAGGAATAGTTCACCTAAAAATTAAAATTTTTTCAGCCAAAGAGAAATTAAGGTTTTGGAGGAAATATTCCAGGATTTTTCTCCATTTAATGCAAGTGAACGGGGACCACCACAGTCCAGTTTTAAAGGGGTCATTAACTGAAAAATCTAATTTTCCTTGAGTTTTCGACATATAAGAGGTCATCACACTATAAGAACATCCTGTAAGTTTCAGAACTGAAAACTTCCCACATGTAACACTTAAAGATGTCAGCCAATCACAGCAGTGGGCGTTTACACTGAAGTCTCACAGCAGACACGCCCCTTCAAACACAGCGTTCAAATCAGAGGGATAAAATCAGGGTAGGAAAATGCCTTTTATTTCTAAATTATGACAATTTTTGATGTAAAAATCATACTAACATTATAAGTGCACCACAGGAAACATTATAAAACACTGCAGTTCATGACCCCTTTAATGGTCCAAAATCCATATTTAGGCAGCTACAAAGGACTAATAAATAATGCTGGGTTCAGACTACACAATATTTTTGTCTGTTACAATAGTCGCTGTGTCAAATTATGCGATTTTGACTTCTAAATTCTCGTCGTGTCGTGGACAAGAAACCTGTCAGACTACACATTGCTTCTCGACCAATTATCGCTTGCCGTCTTTAACGATGTGTGTGATGTCATCAAGGAGGCGGAACTAGCGACTGTCTTTCTGTCGGGACGTCGTGAAGCATCACAAACTCGGCGCTGGTTGTCGTCCATGACACACTGTTCGAGATTAAACGAGCGATTCTTGCATCCCGACGCCCATTGTCCTTTACGAATCACCACGACACCTTACGTCAAACAGATCGGGCCAAAATCAGGTTTCAAGTCTGAACCCGGGATAAGGGTCATCTCTAGCAAAACGATACATCATTTTCAGAAATATAATAAAAATGTATATTTTTATTTACAAATGTTCACCTTGGTCTAGTTCTGTGATGCACGTCCACAAGACAGTTGAGTTCATGACCTTTCACGTGACATATTCACTCTGGACCAAGGCGAACATTTGTAGTTAAATGCATTTAAATTGTTATTTTTTGCTGAAAATTACTGATCATTTCACTACAGAAGACCCTTATTTGTTGGCTGGAGCCAGGGCCTAAAATTAACACTCACTAAGCACCAAATACAAGTAAAAATTTGTGTTGGCGAATGTATGAAACGGTGTCAATCGCCAGCTGGCCGGTAACATTTTTATGAATTCTAACAATGCAATGTTGTGAGAACATGAACGTGAAGAACGCTCGGGACAGTTGACGGGGCAGTGCTGCATCGTCACGAAAGTTTAAGCCTTGCCAATTTAAACATTAGAGCACAAGAAGATGCGAAAGGGAACTTCGTTACTCAGAAAGCCGTGTCTCAGACAGCGCGCAAATACTGAATTGAGCTCTCACAAAAACTACCTAAACACTGGGTTGTTACGTCTGACCCAGGAGCTGGGTTACACAAAAACTACCCAAACACTGGGTTGTTATGTCTGACCCAGGATCTGGGTAACACAAAAACTACCCAAACACTGGGTTGTTACGTCTGACCCAGCATCTGGGTAACACAAAAACTACCCAAACACTGGGTTGTTACGTCTGACCCAGGAGCTGGGTTACACAAAAACTACCCAAACACTGGGTTGTTATGTCTGACCCAGGAGCTGGGTAACACAAAAACTACCTAAACACTGGGTTGTTACGTCTGACCCAGGATATGGGTAACACAAAAACTACCCAAACACTGGGTTGTTACGTCTGACCCAGGATCTGGGTAACACAAAAACTACCCAAAGACTGGGTTGTTACGTCTGACCCAGGATCTGGGTAACACAAAAACTACCCAAACACTGGGTTGTTACGTCTGACCCAGGATATGGGTAACACAAAAACTACCCAAACACTGGGTTGTTACGTCTGACCCAGGATCTGGGTAACACAAAAACTACCCAAACACTGGGTTGTTACGTCTGACCCAGCATCTGGGTAACACAAAAACTACCCAAACACTGGGTTGTTACGTCTGACCCAGGAGCTGGGTTACACAAAAACTACCCAAACACTGGGTTGTTATGTCTGACCCAGGAGCTGGGTAACACAAAAACTACCTAAACACTGGGTTGTTACGTCTGACCCAGGATATGGGTAACACAAAAACTACCCAAACACTGGGTTGTTACGTCTGACCCAGGATCTGGGTAACACAAAAACTACCCAAACACTGGGTTGTTACGTCTGACCCAGGATCTGGGTAACACAAAAACTACCCAAACACTGGGTTGTTACGTCTGACCCAGGATATGGGTAACACAAAAACTACCCAAACACTGGGTTGTTACGTCTGACCCAGGATATGGGTAACACAAAAACTACCCAAACACTGGGTTGTTACGTCTGACCCAGGATCTGGGTAACACAAAAACTACCCAAACACTGGGTTGTTACGTCTGACCCAGGATCTGGGTAACACAAAAACTACCTAAACACCGGGTTGTTACGTCTGACCCAGGATATGGGTAACACAAAAACTACCCAAACACTGGGTTGTTACGTCTGACCCAGGATCTGGGTAACACAAAAACTACCCAAACACTGGGTTGTTACGTCTGACCCAGGATCTGGGTAACACAAAAACTACCCAAACACTGGGTTGTTACGTCTGACCCAGGATCTGGGTAACACAAAAACTACCCAAACACTGGGTTGTTACGTCTGACCCAGGAGCTGGGTAACACAAAAACTACCTAAACACTGGGTTGTTACGTCTGACCCAGGATCTGGGTAACACAAAAACTACCCAAACACTGGGTTGTTACGTCTGACCCAGGATCTGGGTTACACAAAAACTACCCAAACACTGGGTTGTTATGTCTGACCCAGGAGCTGGGTAACAAAAACTACCCAAACACTGGGTTGTTACGTCTGACCCAGGATCTGGGTAACACAAAAACTACCCAAACACTGAGTTGTCACGTCTGACCCAGGAGCTGGGTAACACAAAAACTACCCAAACACTGGGTTGTTACGTCTGACCCAGGATCTGGGTAACACAAAAACTACCCAAACACTGGTTTGTTACGTCTGACCCAGGATCTGGGTTACACAAAAACTACCCAAACACTGGGTTGTTACGTCTGACCCAGGAGCTGGGTAACACAAAAACTACCTAAACACTGGGTTGTTACGTCTGACCCAGGATATGGGTAACACAAAAACTACCCAAACACTGGGTTGTTACGTCTGACCCAGGATCTGGGTAACACAAAAACTACCCAAACACTGGGTTGTTACGTCTGACCCAGGATCTGGGTAACACAAAAACTACCCAAACACTGGGTTGTTACGTCTGACCCAGGATATGGGTAACACAAAAACTACCCAAACACTGGGTTGTTACGTCTGACCCAGGATATGGGTAACACAAAAACTACCCAAACACTGGGTTGTTACGTCTGACCCAGGATCTGGGTAACACAAAAACTACCCAAACACTGGGTTGTTACGTCTGACCCAGGATCTGGGTAACACAAAAACTACCTAAACACCGGGTTGTTACGTCTGACCCAGGATATGGGTAACACAAAAACTACCCAAACACTGGGTTGTTACGTCTGACCCAGGATCTGGGTAACACAAAAACTACCCAAACACTGGGTTGTTACGTCTGACCCAGGATCTGGGTAACACAAAAACTACCCAAACACTGGGTTGTTACGTCTGACCCAGGATCTGGGTAACACAAAAACTACCCAAACACTGGGTTGTTACGTCTGACCCAGGAGCTGGGTAACACAAAAACTACCTAAACACTGGGTTGTTACGTCTGACCCAGGATCTGGGTAACACAAAAACTACCCAAACACTGGGTTGTTACGTCTGACCCAGGATCTGGGTTACACAAAAACTACCCAAACACTGGGTTGTTATGTCTGACCCAGGAGCTGGGTAACAAAAACTACCCAAACACTGGGTTGTTACGTCTGACCCAGGATCTGGGTAACACAAAAACTACCCAAACACTGAGTTGTCACGTCTGACCCAGGAGCTGGGTAACACAAAAACTACCCAAACACTGGGTTGTTACGTCTGACCCAGGATCTGGGTAACACAAAAACTACCCAAACACTGGTTTGTTACGTCTGACCCAGGATCTGGGTTACACAAAAACTACCCAAACACTGGGTTGTTACGTCTGACCCAGGAGCTGGGTAACAAAAACTACCCAAACACTGGGTTGTTACGTCTGACCCAGGAGCTGGGTAACACAAAAACTACCCAAACATTGAGTTGTCACGTCTGACCAAGGATCTGGGTAACACAAAAACTACCCAAACACTGGGTTGTTACGTCTGACCCAGGATCTGGGTAACACAAAAACTACCCAAACACTGGGTTGTTACATCTGACCCAGGAGCTGGGTAACAAAAACTACCCAAACACTGGGTTGTCACGTCTGACCCAGGAGCTGGGTAACAAAAACTACCCAAACACTGGGTTGTTACATCTGACCCAGGAGCTGGGTAACAAAAACTACCCAAACACTGGGTTGTTACGTCTGACCCAGGATCTGGGTAACAAAAACTACCCAAACACTGGGTTGTTACGTCTGACCCAGGAGCTGGGTAACAAAAACTACCCAAACACTGGGTTGTCACGTCTGACCCAGGATCTGGGTAACACAAAAACTACCCAAACACTGGGTTGTTACGTCTGACCCAGGATCTGGGTAACAAAAACTACCCAAACACTGGGTTGTTACGTCTGACCCAGGATCTGGGTAACACAAAAACTACCCAAACACTGGGTTGTTACGTCTGACCCAGGAGCTGGGTAACACAAAAACTACCTAAACACTGGGTTGTTACGTCTGACCCAGGATATGGGTAACACAAAAACTACCCAAACACTGGGTTGTTACGTCTGACCCAGGATCTGGGTAACACAAAAACTACCCAAACACTGGGTTGTTACGTCTGACCCAGGATCTGGGTTACACAAAAACTACCCAAACACTGGGTTGTTATGTCTGACCCAGGAGCTGGGTAACAAAAACTACCTAAACACTGGGTTGTTACGTCTGACCCAGGATCTGGGTAACACAAAAACTACCCAAACACTGGGTTGTTACGTCTGACCCAGGATCTGGGTTACACAAAAACTACCCAAACACTTGGTTGTTATGTCTGACCCAGGAGCTGGGTAACAAAAACTACCTAAACACTGGGTTGTTACGTCTGACCCAGGATCTGGGTAACACAAAAACTACCCAAACACTGAGTTGTCACGTCTGACCCAGGAGCTGGGTAACACAAAAACTACCCAAACACTGGGTTGTTACGTCTGACCCAGGATCTGGGTAACACAAAAACTACCCAAACACTGGTTTGTTACGTCTGACCCAGGATCTGGGTTACACAAAAACTACCCAAACACTGGGTTGTTACGTCTAACCCAGGAGCTGGGTAACACAAAAACTACCCAAACATTGAGTTGTCACGTCTGACCCAGGATCTGGGTAACACAAAAACTACCCAAACACTGGGTTGTTACGTCTGACCCAGGATCTGGGTAACACAAAAACTACCCAAACACTGGGTTGTTACGTCTGACCCAGCATCTGGGTAACACAAAAACTACCCAAACACTGGGTTGTTACGTCTGACCCAGGAGCTGGGTTACACAAAAACTACCCAAACACTGGGTTGTTATGTCTGACCCAGGAGCTGGGTAACACAAAAACTACCTAAACACTGGGTTGTTACGTCTGACCCAGGATATGGGTAACACAAAAACTACCCAAACACTGGGTTGTTACGTCTGACCCAGGATCTGGGTAACACAAAAACTACCCAAACACTGGGTTGTTACGTCTGACCCAGGATCTGGGTAACACAAAAACTACCCAAACACTGGGTTGTTACGTCTGACCCAGGATATGGGTAACACAAAAACTACCCAAACACTGGGTTGTTACGTCTGACCCAGGATCTGGGTAACACAAAAACTACCCAAACACTGGGTTGTTACGTCTGACCCAGCATCTGGGTAACACAAAAACTACCCAAACACTGGGTTGTTACGTCTGACCCAGGAGCTGGGTTACACAAAAACTACCCAAACACTGGGTTGTTATGTCTGACCCAGGAGCTGGGTAACACAAAAACTACCTAAACACTGGGTTGTTACGTCTGACCCAGGATATGGGTAACACAAAAACTACCCAAACACTGGGTTGTTATGTCTGACCCAGGAGCTGGGTAACAAAAACTACCTAAACACTGGGTTGTTACGTCTGACCCAGGATCTGGGTAACACAAAAACTACCCAAACACTGAGTTGTCACGTCTGACCCAGGAGCTGGGTAACACAAAAACTACCCAAACACTGGGTTGTTACGTCTGACCCAGGATCTGGGTAACACAAAAACTACCCAAACACTGGTTTGTTACGTCTGACCCAGGATCTGGGTTACACAAAAACTACCCAAACACTGGGTTGTTACGTCTGACCCAGGAGCTGGGTAACACAAAAACTACCCAAACATTGAGTTGTCACGTTTGACCCAGGATCTGGGTAACACAAAAACTACCCAAACACTGGGTTGTTACGTCTGACCCAGGATCTGGGTAACACAAAAACTACCCAAACACTGGGTTGTTACATCTGACCCAGGATCTGGGTTACACAAAAACTACCCAAACACTGGGTTGTTACGTCTGACCCAGGAGCTGGGTAACAAAAACTACCCAAACACTGGGTTGTTACGTCTGACCCAGGAGCTGGGTAACAAAAACTACCCAAACACTGGGTTGTTACGTCTGACCCAGGAGCTGGGTAACACAAAAACTACCCAAACATTGAGTTGTCACGTCTGACCAAGGATCTGGGTAACACAAAAACTACCCAAACACTGGGTTGTTACATCTGACCCAGGATCTGGGTAACACAAAAACTACCCAAACACTGGGTTGTTACATCTGACCCAGGAGCTGGGTAACAAAAACTACCCAAACACTGGGTTGTCACGTCTGACCCAGGAGCTGGGTAACAAAAACTACCCAAACACTGGGTTGTTACGTCTGACCCAGGAGCTGGGTAACAAAAACTACCCAAACACTGGGTTGTCACGTCTGACCCAGGATCTGGGTAACACAAAAACTACCCAAACACTGGGTTGTTACGTCTGACCCAGGATCTGGGTAACAAAAACTACCCAAACACTGGGTTGTTACGTCTGACCCAGGATCTGGGTAACACAAAAACTACCCAAACACTGGGTTGTTACGTCTGACCCAGGAGCTGGGTAACACAAAAACTACCTAAACACTGGGTTGTTACGTCTGACCCAGGATATGGGTAACACAAAAACTACCCAAACACTGGGTTGTTACGTCTGACCCAGGATCTGGGTAACACAAAAACTACCCAAACACTGGGTTGTTACGTCTGACCCAGGATCTGGGTTACACAAAAACTACCCAAACACTGGGTTGTTATGTCTGACCCAGGAGCTGGGTAACAAAAACTACCTAAACACTGGGTTGTTACGTCTGACCCAGGATCTGGGTAACACAAAAACTACCCAAACACTGGGTTGTTACGTCTGACCCAGGATCTGGGTTACACAAAAACTACCCAAACACTTGGTTGTTATGTCTGACCCAGGAGCTGGGTAACAAAAACTACCTAAACACTGGGTTGTTACGTCTGACCCAGGATCTGGGTAACACAAAAACTACCCAAACACTGAGTTGTCACGTCTGACCCAGGAGCTGGGTAACACAAAAACTACCCAAACACTGGGTTGTTACGTCTGACCCAGGATCTGGGTAACACAAAAACTACCCAAACACTGGTTTGTTACGTCTGACCCAGGATCTGGGTTACACAAAAACTACCCAAACATTGAGTTGTCACGTCTGACCCAGGATCTGGGTAACAAAAACTACCCAAACACTGGGTTGTTACGTCTGACCCAGGAGCTGGGTAACAAAAACTACCCAAACACTGGGTTGTCACGTCTGACCCAGGAGCTGGGTAACACAAAAACTACCCAAACACTGGGTTGTTACGTCTGACCCAGGATCTGGGTAACACAAAAACTACCCAAACACTGGGTTGTTACATCTGACCCAGGAGCTGGGTAACAAAAACTACCCAAACACTGGGTTGTCACGTCTGACCCAGGAGCTGGGTAACAAAAACTACCCAAACACTGGGTTGTTACGTCTGACCCAGGAGCTGGGTAACAAAAACTACCCAAACACTGGGTTGTCACGTCTGACCCAGGAGCTGGGTAACAAAAACTACCCAAACACTGGGTTGTTACATCTGACCCAGGATCTGGGTTACACAAAAACTACCCAAATACTTAAAAAATAACCCAAAAGGCTCAACCCAGGATTTGGGTAGAAAAAATAACCCAAGATTTTTTAGAGTGTAGAGAATTGTGAATTTTTACTGCTATCTAAAATTTTGCTGTCATAACTGCCTGTTTTTGCAAAAACAGTTTCATGGCCAGTAAAAAATATTTATGGCTGGTAAAAATTCAGTCACCGGCCATTTGCAGGTGTGGCAAAAACTTGGCTGGAGCCCTTTAAAGCTGCCTAAATATGGATTTTGGACCTAATTTCTGGATGGACTGCGGTGATCCCCATTCACTTGCATTAGATAGGAGAAAAATCCTGGAATGTTTTTCTCAAAAATCTTAATTTCTCTACAGCTGAAGAAAGATATTCATATACATCGTGCATGGCCGGGGACGAGTAAATAATCAGGAAATTTTTTGGGTTGACTACTCCTTTAAGAAGTGTACTGCTAATTTATGTGTTGCATTGTAAATTCAAGCTGTGACTGAAAATATTTCCCCATATAGTTGTTCTAATCACCTAAAACATGTTAAGAAACAGGCGCTGGTGGTGCAATTGAAGACAACACTGAAGCTCGAGCGATTCTGGGCTGAATTTAGCAGGTATGTAAATATGTTTGCTCAACCCTCATGATTGGGCTGCGTACAGCGAGATAGACAATGCCTTTATTCATTAATGGCAGCTTTTGTTCCTGTAAACAACATGAATATTTAATCCGTCCTAAGATTCCCTCTTGGTTAATGAATGTGTCTCAACCAGCACGGAAGCCTCTCTGGGGACGCGGGCCGCCGGGAACGGTTGCTAAGCAGTCATTGCGAACGCACTTCACTCTTTCATGAACAACACAGCCGTTCTGCACCACGGATCGGATCCGTGCACGCCGACACGGTCCGACCCTCTGCAGGTCTCCCGGAGGGAACAAGAGAGACGAAGGTGATGCCAAACGCATCACCACACCTTACTGCTGATGTCACTTCCTGTGCGGTAAATGCATGCACAAATGGAAATCTGTTGCACGTTAGTACGATTTTGAAATCCGGTTTACGAAAGGTTTGTGACCAATTAAGGATTATTTATTTGCATCTCTCCAGTACATGAATGCCACATGTTCCTCCACAGGCACGGAGAGACACTGAGCGAGAGACAGCGAGAGAGAGAGGATGCAGACAGACACTCGTAAACTTCTGCGTCTCCGCGCGCAATTGGTCCACAGGGAGAGAGCAGCGATCTTATGGAGGAACCCACGCCAGACCCTGCCTCAAGCAGGCTTCCAGCTGTTGTCAATTACTGCCACTTTAACGGCGCGTTAAACACACAATGGCCAATGAGGCGCTGCCACCCGAGTCACTATTTAACTGCAACACGGCCATTAGCTAATCCTGAGGGCCCGTCGCCTGCTGCTTTACCTAGCAAGGCCCAATTTAATGAAATTAAAGCTCAACTCCCTTTAATAGCCAGGTTCCCCGTCATAAATTCATTAGGAGCTGATGAGTATCTTCCCGTTAGTTTGAACGCGCATTCGCTGCTGCTCGAGATTTACAGTTGGCTAATGAAAACCATCAAGGTTTTAAGGAGCTCGTCTCATTAGGGAGGGGTTTTTAATAGACAAACAAAGACGGGATAATTGCCGCGGGAGCTTATGTTTTACCGGGGGGTTGAAGGGGTTTTCTCGTTCTGGAGCTCCGCTCAGAAATCATGCTACGCCAATTACTTTAGGTAACGTAATGAGCGCCGCTGTTGACTCAGGTGAGCCGGTGACTTGCTCAAATGAAAGACTCCACACACTACTGCCCTTCAGGCCGGGGATTAAGTTTCTCTCATCTGTTTTGCCGTTGTCGGTGTGCGCGTTGGGGGTGTAATATATATGGACAGGGGCAGGAATGCCGCCCCCCCTCCTTTCCCCGGTACCCCTAACTTCTCAAATATCCTCAATGTCAAACATGGTGGGCTCCAAAAATACTTCTCTGTGCACGGTCTCACCTTCCACTGGATGTCCATCTATAGGTTTGTCTCTCGTAATAGCAGCACTAATGCAAAACATCACCGCTAATCTTATGCACGCGCTTCTTAACAAAACGGCTGTCACCATCATGTCAAAGTGCAGTAGGTTTCAACTGGTGGGTTACAAAGGAAATTAAGCTAAATGCAAATAAAAACATGCAAATGACCATATGATAAATTATATAATGAGTTATGTTTTATGTATTGTGCTATATTTTTATTTAGGCCTATATTCAAATGTATATAATGTACTTTTATTATAATTAGCCAGTCAACTTTCCTTGTGTTTTGAGGTTGTTGAACTCTATCGAACTCTATGATGCCAACATGGACAGGTTGGCATGAACAAAACTACACAAGGCAAAAGAAAATACTGCTCAGATTATGATAAATAAGAGTTTGTATGGAATGAGAAGAATGCTATTTTATTTAACTAATTGAAATATATTTAAAAATTATTATTATTGTATTTAATATTATATTGGTAGTATTCCTATTACCAATGTAGTAGTAGTAGTTGTAATAATAATAATAATTATTATTATTATTATTATTATTATTATTAATATTATTATATTAAATTAAAGTAATATTAAGATGGTATTATATTAAGTAATATTAGTGATATTAATACTAAGATTAAAGTAATATTTAAATGGATAATAATAATAAAAAAATAAATAAAATAATAATAATTATTATTATTATTATTATTATTATATTAAAATGAAAGTAATATTAAGATAAATAGTGCATTCATATTGATTCATAATGTTAATACTAAAATTAATAATAAAATGTATACTGTACTAATATTAATTAATTTGAGTGATATTAATACTAAAATTAATGTTAGTATTCATATAATATTAAAATTAAATTAATATTAAAATGGATATTGTATTAATGTTAATAACATTAATACTACGATTAAAGTATAATTAAAATGGATAGTGTATTAATATTAAATATTAGTAATATATTACTAAAATTAAATTATTGTTTGAAATAATATTAAAATGAAATGCATATTAAAATCGATAGTGTATTGATATTAGTAATATTATTACTAAAATGTAATTAATTTTAAAATTGATATCATAAAATTAAATAAAAATTAGAATGGATAATGTAATATTAATTCATATTAGTGATATTAATACTAAAATTAAATTGCTGTTAGAATTCATATAATATTAAAATTAAATTCATAACATAATGGATAGTGTATTGATATTAATAATAGTAATACTAAGATTAAAGTAATATTTAAATGGATAATAATAATTATTATTATTAAAATTAAAGTAATATTTAGATGGATAGGGAGGGTATTAATATTGATTCATAATCAAATGAACAGTAAATTAGCATTAGAATGATTTTGTATTAATAAATACTAAAATTAATATAATATTAAAATTAAATGATTTCTTAAATGAATTCATAAATTCTAAAGTATAGCACTTTTTTGAGTTGGCACACAAAACGAGTTAAGAAGCAGTCGTGGAGTGTCCAGTTAAACACTAAAGCAACTCTGTCGTTGGGTTTGCTGTCGCCAGTGACGGACAGGATTTGTGCTTTGACTGATGACATTGTGCAATATATCAGTGAGTGTTTTCTCAAAGCAGACAGTGAGACGGGACCCCTGCTGCCAACTCGTTCAGCGTTCACTTCAGTCATTCTGTACGGGTCGACGTGGATCCTGAGCATTTGAGCTTGCAACTTGCATGCTACTATCAAGATGCAACATCTAGATGCTGATGCCTCCCACACACACAGACACACACACACACACACACACACACCTCTGGGCTGCCCATCATCTTCATGTTACTCTCTCAGACGGCTAAAATAAACAGATTGTCTAACTGCAATGAAAACATACTGCACCAGCCAGTGTGTGTCCGAGAGAGACAGGCTGTTCTTTCAGTCCAGAGACGACCTGAACGCCACCGTCTGCAAGTCCTGATCCTGCAGGAAAATCACAAACCAAATATGTTCACGTTTATTTCTCTTACCTCACTTGTAAATAGCTTTTTCTTGTTTAAGCATAAATATAACTAAATGTATGGAGGTTTGTACTTAAAACAAGAACAATCAGCCAGTGGGGTAAAAAAAAAAACTTAATTCAAGATATAATTATCTTAAAACAATATCATCTTACACAGTTTTGCTTCTAAAGTATTTTTTCTTGTTTTAAGGATGCAAAATGTGTCAATAATATTGGTTATTACTGAATATACTGAACTATTTCTCCAAGACAGCAAAAAAAATGACTTGATTACAGTTTCAGAAGAAATTTCAACAATGAATTTTAAGAGCAAGCCTGAGACAACGAACTTAAAACATAATTCTGAACATTATAAAGCTATAAATGAGCTCTGAGCAATAATGCTTTTCTCTAATGGAGGCAGATGCACCTATTATTGTGAAATATTATTACAATTTAAAATAACTGTTTTCTATGTGAATATATTGTAAAATGTAATTTATTCCTGTGATCAAAGCTGAATTTTCAGCATCATTACTCCAGTCTTCAGTGTCACATGATCCTTCAGAAATCATTCTAATATGATGATTTGATGCTCAAGAAACATTTATGATTATTATCAATGTTGAAAACAGTTGTTCTGCAGAATATGTTTGTGGAAACCCTGATATAAATGTCTTTACTGTCACTTTTGCTCAATTTAATGCATCCTAGCTGAATACAAGTATTAATTTCTTTATGCACAGTAATTGGGTTACAGCGTTAACAGTAGTCCGCCTGCTGCAATATACGCAAATAACAAGCAGGAGGTTTTTGGATGTAAAATAAAACTAATTCCAACGCTGCCCCGAGGCCCCCACCAATGCATCAATCAATAGGGAGTGTGTCCTCCACAGCGCCTGAGTGAAAATCCAGACATGAGCTAATGCTGGAGAAATATACACAAAAGGCTTAGAGCGAGCACACACACACACACACACACACACATTTGGAAAGAGCTGTGGTGACGTTTTACGACAGCCTCGCATTAATAAACATAATAAACAAATATACAAATGGTCGGTAACTGTTTTCACGAGGCATGAACTAACACATGAGGTAGTAGTTCGTTCACGAATTTGGAATAAACTGAAGCTGGACACTTTTTGTTTAATAACCCATAAATGCATAAACCACACCATAAAACTCCAATATTTTTAAGATCAGCCAGCTAAAAGGAGTTTAGCTGTTTTACAGTAACATGACCCGTAAAACAACATGCATACACAAATGATTTACAAGAACTGGACTGTGAGTGTGCAAGATTTGCCAACATGATGCTATACACACTTCCAGACATATATATATATATATATATATATATATATAAAACCTTTTAGGGGTTCCCATCATGAGATCATTTTATAGAATTAGTTTTAATTAGCTTATTTTTTAATTACATTTTATGAATTAAACAGCTCATAGACATTTTATCAATAGAGAGAAAAAAAAAAAAATATATATATATATATATATATATATATATATATATATTTTAAGGGGCTATATGTAAGAATTTTCATGTATTATTTTTTTATTGCGAAACTTAACCCTAAAACAGGCAACGTGAATCACGAATTACATACTCTTTAGTGTCTTGTTTGGGGCATAAGAAAGATGTTTTCATCAAATCCTTTTATCATTTATCATAGCCTGGTCTGTCTCGAGTATGCTGGTCACATGATTTGTTTCAAGTTTTCTGTGATCAATTAGTCAGCCTGACCTAAACCAAACATGGGCGCCATTGGTGCAGGACATTCAGATTTTGTGATAAGTAAATATATATTAATCTTACTTTTTTTTCAGAAAAAAATGCAAAACAACTGCTAATATTAATTGTGAACATTTTCTTAAGATGTTGAAAAAGAAAATTAAGTTATATGTTGATCATGCTGTTATTTACCGCATTTTGAAAAGGATGTAGGGTAAACGTACCTATTAAGCTCAAGTACCCATTAAGCACACTATCTTTGAGCTCAGATTATAGAAAGAAAAAAATAATTTATCATCCTACTTGATGTCTTAACCAAATGATGTGTTTGTTACTATATACCTCCTGTAATTTCAAGCTAATCAGACCATTGCACACTGAGTTATGGGTATTCATGTGTTCACACTGTCTGGCGGCCATTTTGAAAGCTGTCTGAAAAACTTTCACCAAAAGAGTAGCCCCTTAAATGTGCATTTTTTAGATGTTTAAGCCTTTATTTTCGATAAGTATAACTTCTTACTGCAAAATTAAGAGATTAATATTTAGACTTTTGCATATTATAACCTGTAACCTGGATGTGGGAAATAATTACAGTTAGATCCAAAAGATAGTTTAAGCAACATAGCGCAGATGCTACAGAACATTGTTAGCTTACTAGCTGTATAAGACTGTGTGCTACACTAATATATTACTTCACAGGCATTACTGGCTTGTACTTTTAAATCAATTATATTATAAATTTACAGTTTTTTGATGTTCTGTTGCTTTACACTTTTTAAAGATTTCATATTATTGTAAGGTGAGCTTAAAGGGTGCACTACTGTGAAACTCACAGCTTCAGTGTGATTTCAATAAGAAAAAGTATAATTTCATAGATATTTTCTATAATAGCTGTTCATATTAAAATATGTATGAACTTAATACATGACCTAGATTATTTATTTAGCAAAATTGTCCTTTTAAATTTATATATTTATTAATTAAAAAAAGGTTTGCTGTTCCAATAATGCTCAGTGTGCTCCCTTTAAGCTCATCCACATTGAACGTCTATCTTCATAAACAGACTTTAAATATTAACTGATGGTTGCCACTTCAAGTTAATCTTTATAAAATTATTCTTTAAAAATGTTGTTTAAAATAAACAAGAATTTTCCCAAAAAAACATGTGAGCTTAATGGCAACAGGGGTGTAAAGGATACAAACATGTACCCATTAAGCACAGCCAGACTTTTTGCATTTAATGACGTATATCTTAATTTAAACGCTTTTGTCATTTAAAATAAAATTAAATATTATTCTGTGAGAGATTAATATTTTATTTTAACATAACTTCTTGTACTCAAACCAATACCCTGTGCACTAAAATGTCTCAATGTAGATTTTAGTGAGCTTAATAGGTACGTTTACCCTAACTCCCAGTACACGTTGCCTGTTTAGGGTATAAAAAAAGGATTATCCACAGTATTGCCAATGAATGGTGTTTCAAGGTAAACTGGGCTCCCTGTACTGGTCATTGCATTATTGCGAATTCCGGGGTGACGAGTGAGGGGTCGGTTGTGGGTGGTGGGAGGGCCAGTAGAAATCTCGTTCCAGGACCGGTGCCCTTAGGGAAGACTCTTATAGGCCCTCCAGGCCTCTGGGCCCACTGTACACAGTCCCCCTTCTCAATCTATGTAGTTTGAGTTTTTTGCAAATGTTAATATTCACATGTAAAACTGATATTATTACTTTTTGTTGGCTACAGCTTTGCATTTTTAACTAGATATTTTCTTGCAGAGTTTCACACAGCTCATTTTATGGTAGAACAGGGGTGTCCAACCCTGCTCCTGGAAGGCTACCTTCCTGCAGAGTTGCAAGAAAATAAAAAATAAAATAAAAAAATTCTCTGTAAGTAGTTAAAAATGCAAAGATGTAGTCAACAAAAAGTAATAATATCAGTTTTATATGTGAATATTAACATTTGCACATTTTTTTAACTCAAAATACATAGATTGAGAAGGGGGACTGTGTACAGTGGGCCCAGAGGGCCTATAAGGGTCTTCCCTAAGGGCCCCGGTCCTGGAACGAGATTTCTACTGGCCCTCCCACAACCGACCCCTCACTCGTCACCCCGGAATTCGCAATAATGCAATGACCAGTACCGGGAGCCCAGTTTACCTTGAAACACCATTCATTGGCAATACTGTGGACAATCCTTTTTTTATACCCTAAACAGGCAACGTGAACTGGGAGTTACAACTCATAAAATCAAAACTACATCAAATATTTCAAATATGTTTTACTTAAGTCCAGATGAAATAAGAAGTGACATGAAATGATTTTTTGCTGATCATTTTCCAGTCGTGCCTGTTTAAGGATTAAAGAACAAGACCTTCCCCAACTTCATAGGTTGTCTATGAAAGCCTGTAGACTGATTTTTATGTGAAGGACTCACATAAAGGTTTTTGCAGCACTCAGGTTTTTGCCGGGAAAATCAAAAAGAATGTGACGGTTACGCGCGCTCCCAATCCTTTCTTCCGTTGACACACAAAATGGATGTTTATACAACGTTCAGGATAATACCGAAATATTCTGTACTCACTGTAATGTCAATGAATGAATCCCTTTTCTTTGCATGACACAAACTATAGTCTCTCACATAGTCAGATCTATATAGTATATAGTCTCAAATATACGTTATAACTATCATAACAGTGTAATTTTAATTACCTCATCTGTCGACATGAATCGCAGAGCTGGTGCAAACATATCCACATCGCTATGATGCTTTTTTTAACTGCTGTTTTCTCACTGCTGGTATATTTGTTGTGTTTATTTTGTTTTTGAGAGGAAAGCGCGCGGCACATATTTGCATATTCATCTAACGTCGCTCTCAGCAGCGCGGACGGCGTCGGGATGTTCACTAACAGTATATCACTACAAAGGTATTTACAACTTCTTTTTATTTCTAAGCAAATAATAAAAAAAATAACTTCGCCGTGTCGTGAGCATATTGGCGTATTGAATCACGTTCAGTCACGTTACATGTGCACCGGGCGTTCACGAGTGCCAGCAAGAGCAATAGTTGCTGCTGCAGTTCACTTAATGGCCAGAGGTGTCGCTAATAACAAGGGTTTCTGAATTTTACATGCATTTCTCCTTACATAGAACACAATTTTGACATAAAAGGTTCTTTAAAATTGAGTCAAGAACCCATACAGTAGAACCACATAGAAACTTTTTTCTAAGAGTGGGTGATGTGGGCGTTGCTATGCGATTGCTTACTGATCCAAGTCAAAAAATCCAACTCCATGATATTCTGGTCTGTAGATGGTGGTTCATATGGAAGCTTGTTTCCGCCACAGGTAATCGGTTAAGGTAATTGCAACTTTTTATCTCACAATTCTGAGAAAAGGAGTCAGAATTGCATCAGAAAAGTTGCATAAAAAATGCAACTTTATATCTTGCATTTCTGACTATATCTCGCAATTCTGACTTTATAACTCGTAATTCTGACTTTATATCACTCAATTCTGACTTTATATCACTCAATTCTGACTTTATATCACGCAATTCTGACTTTATATCTCGCATTTCTGACTATATCTCGCAATTCTGACTTTATATCACTCAATTCTGACTATATCTTGCAATTGTGACTTTGTATCTCGCAATTCTGACTTTGTATCTCGCAATTCTGACTTTGTATCTCGCAATTCTGACTCTGTCTCGCAATTCTGACTATATCTTGCAATTGTGACTTTATATCTCGCAATTCTGACTCTGTCTCGCAATTCTGACTATATCTTGCAATTCTGACTTTATATCTCACAATTCTGACTTTATATCACGCAATTCTGACTTTATAGCTTTCAATTCTGACTTTATATCTCGCAATTCTGACTTTATATCATTCAATTCTGACTTTATAGCTTTCAATTCTGACTTTATAGCTTTCAATTCTGACTTTATATCTCGCAATTCTGACTTTATATCATTCAATTCTGACTTTATATCTCACAATTCTGACTTTATATCTCTCAATTCTGACTTTATATCACGCAATTCTGATTTTATATCACTCAATTCTAACTTTATATCACTCAATTCTGACTTTATATCTCGCAATTCTGACTTTATATCTCGCAATTCTGACTTTATATCACTCAATTCTGACTTTATATCTCACAATTCTGACTTTATATCACGCAATTCTGACTTTATATCACTCAATTCTGACTTTATATCACTCAATTCTGACTTTATATCACACAATTCTGACTTTATATCTCACAATTCTGACTTTATATCTTACAATTCTGACTTTATATCACTCAATTCTGACTTTATAGCTTTCAATTCTGACTTTATATCACGCAATTCTGACTTTATATCACGCAATTCTGACTTTATAGCTTTCAATTCTGACTTTATAGCTTTCAATTCTGACTTTATATCTCGCAATTCTGACTTTATATCATTCAATTCTGACTTTATATCACTCAATTCTGACTTTATATCTCACAATTCTGACTTTATATCTCTCAATTCTGACTTTATATCACTCAATTCTAACTTTATATCACGCAATTCTGACTTTATATCACTCAATTCTGACTTTATATCACTAATTCTGACTTTATATCTCACAATTCTGACTTTATATCTCACAATTCTGACTTTATAGCTTTCAATTCTGACTTTGTCACGCAATTCTGACTTTATATCTCACAATTCTGACTTTATAGCTTTCAATTCTGACTTTATATCTCACAATTCTGACTTTATATCACTCAATTCTGACTTTATATCACTCAATTCTGACTATATCTTGCAATTGTGACTTTGTATCTCGCAATTCTGACTTTGTATCTCGCAATTCGCAATTCTGACTTTATAGCTTTCAATTCTGACTTTATATCACGCAATTCTGACTTTATAGCTTTCAATTCTGACTTTATATCACTCAATTCTGACTATATCTTGCAATTCTGACTTTGTATCTCACAATTCGCAATTCTGACTTTATAGCTTTCAATTCTGACTGTCTCACAATTCTGACTTTATATCTGCAATTCTGACTTTATAGCTTTCAATTCTGACTTTATATCACGCAATTCTGACTTTATAGCTTTCAATTCTGACTTTATATCTCGCAATTCTGACTTTATATCTCGCAATTCTGACTTTAGGCTATATCACGCAATTCGGAGAAAAAAAAAGTCAGAATTGCGAGATGTAAACACAATTGCGAGATAAAAAGTAGCAATTATCTTTTAAAATGTTTTATTCTGTGGCGGAAACAAGCTTCCATAGGTTCAGGTCTGTGACATTCAGAAGGTGAAAAATTATTTGTCACTTGTCTGATAGTAAACTATATTATAGCACAGCTCTATATATACATTTGGATATATAAGTATATTCATACAGTATACTGACATAAATTAAATGGTTCTATATAGAACCTTAAAGGGTTCTGTCAGGCGGTTTATATATAGAGCTTATATGTGTTCCCTTCATAAGATCATTTTATAGAATTTTAGACATTTCTCCTTATATAGAACCTTTTTGGCATAAAGGGTTCTTTCAAATTAAGTCAAGAACACTAAGAGTTCTATATAGAAACCCATTGAACCTTTTTTAACTGTTTGATTGTTTATATCAATCGCAAAATGTAAGGCCTGCTATATAGCAAATACTATATTATCACCCAGCTGTAATCTGCTAAATGCGACTATAAGGTCCGTAAAGCTGCTTTTATTCAATATCTATTGTGTAAAGCACTATATTATAAATAAAACTGACTTGAAACACAAATGTGCGGAGCCAGTTAGATGCCGCATTGTGATACTAACGTTAAAACATATTCCTAATGCATCATTTTAACTGTTAATCAAAATAACTTTTCAAATGGCTTTTCTAAACACTGGCTGTCTCTCCAGTGTTCCCTGAGAGGAGTTTGGGTCCGTCGCGTCTGAGATCATCGGTGCCACACGGGTCAGGTTTATTTCAGAAACTTTAGTCCCCGTGGAAGAAATCTGTGGCATGTGCATCACCAATGTTGTGGGTGTATTTATGAGCATGATGTACACTGGGTATTTTTGGACTAGCATGAGGACAGAGCGAGTAGAGGGTGATCGTTTCAGGGACGCGGGGTGGGGGCTGGTGCTCAGCGCCCGGTTAATTTTATCTAACGGCCCGAGCACAATCAAAACGAGAGATTGACTCGTGGTGAAGAAGTGAGGGCCGGTGTCAAGGATACAGAGAGAGAGAGAGAGAGAGAGGCTGTTTGTGATTAATCTGGCTGCATTGCATCACCGCCCTCCGGAGCAGCCAACTGGAGCACCCAGCGAAGCGAGCGGAGTCTATTCTGAGAGCGGAGCCTCATCTCGACGCCAGCCACCACCGTCTTATGACTGCCACTAAACACCAGTGGCTCTCACATCACTCTCAGCGCTTTAGAGCTTTGACGATGACCTCATCAGGGCCATTACACAACACTTAACACCTATCGACCAGCACACCGTGAATGTCACACATTTGCTTTAACGCCAGCGTTCTGAGGCTCCATATTCGATATTAATTAGGTTGGGAGAATATCTTCGATTATTTAATTCAACATGAAACATCATTTGCAGACAGAATGTTACGTTGTTGTCACATGACCTCATCATGTTGCATTTGAATGTTAAACATGAACAAAATTATTTGGCTACAGGTTTTATTTTACTATGCAAAAAAAAAACATGCATTGACTACAACATAATCAGTTATTAATATTTCATTGGTTCTCTTTTGTTTTTGCATGTGTTCAAAATTTCTTTGTATGACGTCACCTGGCCAAAACTTATTTCAGCACAATTTGTCATGTTTCATTGCGTTATCACAAATAAAACAATCGACTCCAAGCACAACCGCGCAATATGCCTATAAAATCTTTAACGAATTATTAATAATATTTGAATAAAGGGTGAAGATGTCAATTTTACTAGGCTGGATGACACTTTTGTTCACTAGTGTATAACTATAAAGATTTTGTTTTAAAATTAATTCTAAATATAAAAGAATAGCAGAGTTCACACCACAACTATAACGATAACGACACAGAGGAACAATATCGTTAGAATCACTTAACTTTTTTCTCCATCTGAAGAACAATGACGATAAAAACAATGACAGCCAATCAGAATCCACCAGACTTTAAAGAACTTAAGCAATTAATGTGGCAAAAATACAGCGTGTTTATAATAAACAATGATATTGTGTGTTGGTGTGGACTCTAATATAGTTATCGTTCTTGGTGTGAACGGACTTAATTTAAAAAATCAAAATGTTTAGTCTATTCGAAAAAGTGTTCAAATCAATAATAGTGGTTTATTTGTGATGTCTGTGTTATGGTATTCTTTGAATATCATTTAAATATAATGGTTTATGAACTGTGTCGGGGAAAGTTACTTTTAAAAGATACAATATTGCATTACTCCCTAAAACCCAGCAAGCAAACCCAGCCCAGGTGAGAAAAAGTAATGCAAAAAGAACATAACACATTACTTTCCAGAAAAAGTAACTAACGCAATTAGTTACTTTTTCTGGAAAGTAATGTGTTATGTTCTTTTTGTGCTATATTTGCTATATTTTTGGCAAATGTAATGGCCCTTTACAATTTTGTTGTAAATTTAAAAGTAATGTTACTTGATTTGTTATTTAACTCTGATGACATAACTCACATTACTTGTAATGCATTACCCCCAACATTGTTTATGAATACATTAATCATATACAATATCATCATCTGACATCATTGCACCATGGTTCACCACATGACTCCTCCAGCGCTGCAGAGATGACCTGAACATCACACGGCTCCAGACCACAGTGTAATATCAGACGAGATCCTGGAGGAAAATCACAAATTAAATCCCTTTAATCTGTTTCAGAAAATTATTTTTTTAATGTAAGTAACTTCAGGGAGGTTTATGCTCAACGTAAGAAAGTAATTCAATATTCTCTGAAAACAAGTCTTCATACCTGACACAATTTCACTTCTACACTGGAAAATGAAGGTGCATTGTACCAAGTGCATTGCATTGTGGGATCTGGGATCTGGAAAGGAAGGACGAAAGAAAGAAGGGAAGGACGGAAGAAAGAAAGAAAGGACGGACGGATGGAAGGAAGAAAGGACGAAAGAAAGAAAGGATGGAAGAGAGGAAGGAAGGACAGATGGATGGAAAGAAGGACGAAAGAAAGAAAGGAAGGAATGAAGGAAGTAGGGACGGACGGAAGGAAGGACGGACGGATGGAAGGAATAAAGGAAGGAAGAAAGAAGGACAGGAAGGAAGAAAGATAGAAAGGAATGAAGGAAGTAGGGACCGTTGGAAGAAAGAAAGGACGGACGGATGAAGGAAGGAAGGAAGGAAGAAAGACAGGAAGGAAATAGGGACGGACTGAAGGAAGGAAGAAAGATAGAAAGAAAGGAATGAAGGAAGTAGGGACGGACGGATAAAGGAAGGACGGATGGAAGGAAGGAAGGAAGGAAGGAAGAAAGACTTGATTTTTTTCCATCAGGAATTGATGCTTTCCCAAATATAGCCAAACTGGAGAAAGAAAGAAAGAAAGGTAATTGTTTCCATCAGGAATTGATCGGATGGTGAAAAGCGTCTTAGGCTACATGTTTGAAAAATATGAGGGATGATGTCAGCTGAAACTGAAAGACAAAAATGCTTAGAATAATGTGCACTGAGGAATCATTCACAATAAGACCAGGAATGAATTCAGAAAATAAACAGAGCTTTAGAGTTGTGTTAAAGTTGCACACCAGGCTTGCAGCTTGTCTTGTTCGAGTGAAATCCAGAAGTGTTTGGGTGATTTGGTGTCTCAGAATTACAGTAATGGAATCTCTCTCTCTCGCATACACAAACACACTCTCTCTTTCTCTCTCTCACACACACACACACACACACACACACTCTCTCTCTCTCTCTCTCTCTCTCTCTCTCTCTCTCTCTCTCACACACACACACACACACACACATTCTCACACACTCACACTCACACACACACACACACACACACACACACACACACACACACAGCCCTTGGCTAAACTCTAAATTAAAGACCTGGCGATGTACTGCGCTCCTTTGAGGCTAACAGCTAATGAAATGGAGCCGCTGAGCCCCAGAGCGCTGGACGCAGAACGACACCTGACACTCTCTGTCTGTCTGACTGCTGCTGCTGTAAATATCAGCATTAATGAACACGGGTTTCATCAGAGACTGACCGTGCTCTGCACTGCATGATTCAACTGCACTTTAAAACACTCAAATCATTAGATGATTGCGTATGATATTTGAATTTGATCTGAGGAAGCAAACAGGACGCAGAATTCCAAATAGAATTTGAATGTACAGAAGTAGAATTTTGAAATTCAAAGTTTAAGTTACAATCAAAGTTACAATCTTGCATTACTCCCTCTCAACGCTCGCAATAAAAACAAACAAATGAACACAAATGTGATGTATTTATCTAAAGTCATTTTTGCTTATTACTATAGTTGAATTGGATTATTGAGGGACAGCAACAAAGACATTGATTAATAAAGTGAGATTAAATAAATTCCAATGTCATCCCAATATAAAGTGACAATGAAACGTTTGCAGCAGATCTTCTGTATTGTGGTGTTGATCTGAGTAAAATCAGTTAAAAAAAAAGTAAAAAAAACAAAAAAAACATATATGCATGGGTTGTTCACAACAAGATCAATAATGTGCATTTACAGAATAGATGAAATTCCAATTCAACTTCCTGTGAGGGTGTGGCCAAGTCAATGCATGTAGCTTAAGTCTTGATCTATCTTCGTTAAAGTTGTGATAAAACATAAGCAGCAACTGATCTTTTCTACTGTATTGTGAGGTACATTCGAGTGTAACAAATTATTATTATTTTTTTTAAATAGGGCGGGGACTTGAATATGTATTGGTTGTTGATTGGTTGTTGAGATGTGGGCGTGACACTCAAACATTAGCTTGCGGGGGCGGAGTTTAACCGGACTAAATGATTGGAGAAGTCCTGCATACATCACAAGAGAGACGTCTGTCTGTCATTTTGATACAATAGCTTATATACATCATATATCAGACAACAATATGTGGTCGAATACTGGAGCACAATTCAAAACTATTGAAGAACAGAAATTGATTCATTTGGTTTATTATTTTTATTCCTTTATTTTTTTGTGCTGGAGCAATTTTGTACTTGTTGCTATATCATGCTGAAAGTAAAAAAAAGATGGTAAATGCATTAAATATTAAACATTTTTATACAAAATATGCACGTTATTATGCACAATAAGATCAATAACATGCATTTAGAAAATACATTCTGACTTTAACAATAATAAAAATGAATAAGAATAAACAAATATTCAGTAACACTTTATAATAACTATAGTGTAATAAAGTATTTGCAAATAGTTAAATAATAGTTTATATACCATAGTTAATACATTAATAGATCTATACAAACAGTGAGTTCTTCATTCATTGTCACTGTGTAATTAACAAAGTGTTATTGTTTAATTAGCTCATATGTAAAGAGTTAAAAAATGCTTTGTTAACATATTAACTGTAAATAGTTCTCACTTTAGATTAGATCATGAAAAATGGGAAAATGACATTAATGACATTTTAAATCAAACTTTATTGGACATTAATTGCATTATTATTAAGAGATCATTAAAATGTTTACAAATACATTAAGCCTATCCCCAAAGCTAAATATAACCACTTCAAATAAATAAATAAATAATGTTGTCAATATGAATTACATACAAATACTCATAAAATCATCAGTAAGGATTAGAGGTAGGTTTAGGGGAAAGAATATACTTATAGTTTGTATAGTATAAAACTCTTATTTCTATGGAAAGTCCCTATAAAACATGGAAACCCAATGTGTGTGTGTGTATGCGTAATGTATTTGTAAATATTTTAAGGAACACTGAATAATGCAATTAATGTCTAATAAAGCACTTCATGTAATTTTCCCATTTTCCATGATCTAATCTAAAGGGAGAACTATTTACTGTTAATAAGTCCAACTCTTTACATATAAGCTAAATAAACAATAATTTGTTAATGACAGTGACAATGAATGAAGAACTTACTATTTGTATATAGTCTATTAATGTATTAACTAGTTTATAAAATATGAATTAACTATAAACTAATAGTTTGCAAATTATTTGTTAGTACTTTATTACACTATAGTTATTATAAAGTGTTACCAAAATTCTGAACAAATACATAAATCCTATACGCACAACATCATTTTGAGAATTGAGAGAATGTTACATAATTGAGCATGAATCAAAGTATGATTTATCCAACTAATAATACCGATAAGCACAATTACGGCCGTTTGTTTGTTTGTTTGTGCTGTAGTTGGTGTAGGTTGTCATTTCTGTCCTTAGACTCTATTCCTCAGTGGATTCCAACAGCTTACCGCGTTATCCTCAGGAGAGCTTCTCCAGGTCCCACTATAAATAGACCAATTAGAGCTGTTTTTCTGCGACGGGTGTGTGGTTTCTTACAACAGCCCACTCACCCACGAGAGAGGGGTCATTAGCGGGGCTGTCACCAGCAGCAGGCCGACCAGCTCACCTGCGTGCTTGGTTTTTGGGAACGTTTGAATGCAATCAAGTCATTTTAGAGGAATTACTGTGAGTTGCATGTGTGGGCATGGATTGCCCATTAATTTGTTTCAAAATGCCTGTTTTACTCGTCTATAATAGATGTGTCCCCCGCCAGTGTGAGCGAATTAATTTAGCCAGCGCTGAGGGGAGTTTTACACCCCGAGACGGTATTACTTAACAGAGAAATCTATCTCTTCCTCCGCCTCCCCTTCACCCACAATCCCCGTTGCCGCAGGACATCGCATAAGATGTGCTCTCACCCAATTTGTTTGCCTTTCTGCTTAATTGACTGCGCTTGATTGCTCCTGTTAAATCACAGAGAAGCTGTGAAGGAACTCCGGCCGGTTTTATTGCTTTGTTTGTTTATGATGCTACGTATTTCATTTAGCTGAATAGCGGTGGAACACGAAACCTATTCCCTTCGGGACTACAGAAATCATCCCGATTCCCTGGGCTCCCATAAGGCTTGGCAGCTTTTTGATGGTTCCATTGTGCGCTGTTTCCTGGGTGCCGCAGACTGAGTTCCGTGCGGTTCTGAAGCGTAAGACAGCCGCGAACCCAGAGCCCCAGAGCCGCAGGGCTGGCTGTCAAAACTGGCTGGTCGTCTGGGATTACTCCAGATTGGAGCTCATTAGCGTCCCGCTGAGAATCACACGCTAAATGGTATCAAGCAGCTATTTTAGACGAGGTAATCTCGAGAACGTGGTATATTGTGGTGCTTGAATTATTTCCCAGAGATCTGGAGGGGGAAACAAAAGTGCCGTCCGTAGAGGTGAAAAGTGTTGTTTGGATTCACAGAACGCAACAGTTGAGCGTCGTCACTGTCAACGCCGTGCCAGTGGATTTGTCCTGTCTGCGGTTAAATGGCTAAATGATGGGACAACACATACATCAACCAAAAACAAAATATAGCTGCAAGCATCCATTAAGGGGCAAAGCACAAAGAAGGCACGATACATCATGCCACCATGGCTGGGAGCATCAGACCAACTGCAAAATTGAGCAATTAAAGACATATTAAGATGATTTTAGGCTGAAAAATCATAAATGTAGTCACTGGTAATATGATTTAATGGTTTATCACTTTTGACCAATAGGTGGCGCTGTGACCAAATTGATGTGGTGTGGTCAGCGTGAGGTGACAATGACACATGCAAAGTTTGGTGTCATTATGCCAAAGCATTGCAGAGATACAGCCTCAGAGGTGTTTTGGCATGTCATCAAATATGAAAAAGGTTTCCGCAACTTTTTGGGGGAATGGTCTGAAGATTCACGATTCAATTTTGGTGAAAATCTGAGCAATGGTCTAGGAGGAGTTCGAAAAAGTAGGTTTTGAAAGAAAATCAGGAAGTTTGGCCAACTATGGCAAAATTGGTATCTATGTTCTCAACATGACCCAAGGAAACTAAGACCAGTTTCATTACAATAGGCTAATGTAATCAAAAGTTATTAGCATTTTTAGGAATTTCATTATAACTTTTGACCAAAAGGTGGTGCTAAAACTTTGAATACCTTCAGGGCATGGTGCCGAAGACACATACTGAGTTTTCGTAACAATGCGCCAATGCGTTTGTAAAATATAGCATTTTACAACAAAATTCAAAATGGCTGACACGCAAAATGGCTGGTATGGGAAAATTGGTAACACTTCATTTTGATGGTCCCTTTGGAACATTCTGTTGACTAAGTAACTTTGCAACTACATGTCAACTCGGCATGCTGCACCAAATCTAGAGACCTTTTTTTTTTTTTTTGGCCAAACCGTTTAGAAGTTATAAGATAAAGACCCATTTTGCATATCTCCTGACCACAAGGTGGTGCTGTGCCAAATCTGTGCAGGTAACCTCAGGCCATGGTAGTCATAACACACACCAAGTTCGGTCAGAATACGCCAAAACGTTACAGAGATATAGCCTCATGTCCATTCTGGCATGCTCTTCGTTGAATTCGTTTGCACATTATTCGAGAACGGTTTGACAAATCAACTTGAATAGGAGGAGTTCGAAAATGTAGTTTTTAAACATTTTAATGATGGAAAATGATGTTATATGGTGCAATCGAATCGTAATTAGCCGTATCTTGAATTGTATTTTGTTTCTAGCCCTTATGGTTCAAAAGTTATTAGGATAAAGGTGGGTGCAAATTTGGACAGTTGGTGGCGCTAGAGGGAATAAATTAGAGACTCCAAATTTGCTGTGGTGACAGTTCAGACTGTCCTCTATCTGTGTGCCAAATTTCATAACTTTCCCACAAGCGGTTCTATGGGCTGCCATTGACTTCCAAAGCAGATGAAGAAGAAGAATAGGAACACTAACGATTACAATAGATGTCATAGCAATTTGTGTTCAGTGATTCTCAACTGGTTTTGCTTTTCGACCCTGATTTTATACATCAAGCAGTGGCTGACCACTGTAACATAATTGTTTGTTAAAAACATTGAAATGTTTTATGATCTCGAGAACGTGGTATATTGCTGTGCCTGAATTATTTCAGAGAGATCTGAGGGGGGAAAACAAAAGTGGCGCAGGTTGTTTGGATTCACAGACACAACAGTTGAGCGTCGTCGCTGTCAACACGCCGCGCCGGTGCCAGTGGATTTAGCCCTGTCTGCGGTTAAACGTATTGCTAAATGATGGGACAACACATACATCAAGGTGCTTCCCGTCTCACTGGACCTCAGCCAACGGCAGACAAGACGATGGAGCCGTGACCCTGAAACACGAGCGCCGCTAATAGTCTAATTACACAAGCTACGTCAAGAGCACATACACGGCAAACACAAACGCTCTCATTGCAAGAGAAAGAGAGGAAATCCAACGCTGATCCGACCACCAACTCGCCACAATATGATCCCTTTTAAGCTCTTAGGGCTTGTTAGGATGCCAAGTGGCCCCGCGTCGAGTCCCTTGAAATAAATTGTGCTAAAAAGACAGTGTTATTCAGTGATTCTCAACTGGTTTTGCTTCACGTCCCTGATTTTATCTATTAGACATCAAGCAGTGGCTTGTACTGTATGAATATATTTTAAAATTTAATTTATTCCTGAGATCAAAGCTGAATTTTCAGCATCATTACTCCAGTCTTCAGTGTCACATGATCCTTCAGAAATCATTCTAATATGATGATTTGCTGCTCAAGAAACATTTATGATTATTATCAGTGTTGAAAACAGTTGGGCTGCTTCATATTTCAAGGGAAACGGTGATAACTTTTGAATGGTAGAGCAAAAATAAAATAAAATAAAATATAATATTATATATATATATATATATACACATACATACATACACACACACACACACACACACACACACACACACCGACCAGGCATAACATTATGACACCTTCCTATTATTGTGTTGGTCCCCCTTTTGCTGCAAAACAGCCCTGACCCGTCGAGGCATGGACTCCACTAGACCTCTGAAGGTGTGCTGTGGTATCTGGCACCAAGATGTTAGCAGCAGATCCTTTAAGTCCTGTAAGTTGCAAGGTGGGGCCTCCATGGATCGGAATTGTTTATTCAGCACATCCCACAGATGCTCGATTGGATTGAGATCTGGGGAATTTGGAGGCCAAGTCAACACCTCAAACTCGTTGTGCTCCTCAAACCATTCCTGAACCATTTTTGCTTTGTGGCAGGGCGCATTATCCTGCTGAAAGAGCCACAGCCACCAGGGAATACCGTTTCCATGAAAGGGTGTACATGGTCTGCAACAATGCTTAGGTAGGTGGTACCTGTCAAAGTAACATCCACATGGATGGCAGGACCCAAGGTTTCCCAGCAGAACATTGCCCAAAGCATCACACTGCCTCCGCCGGCTTGCCTTCTTCCCATAGTGCATCCTGGTGCCATGTGTTCCCCAGATAAGCGACCTTCTTCCATTGCTCTGTGGTCCAGTTCTGATGCTCACGTGCCCACTGTTAGCGCTCTCAGCGGTGGACAGGGGTCAGCATGGGCACCCTGACTGGTCTGCAGCTATGCAGCCCCATACGCAACAAACTCCGATGCACTGTGTATTCTGACACCTTTCTATCAGAACCAGCATTAACTTCTTGAGCAATTTGAGCTATAGTAGCTCGTCTGTTTGATCAGACCACACGGGCCATCCTTCGCTCCCCACGTGCATCAATGAGCCATGACCTTACGCTCATCAATTTTTCCTGCTTCTAACACATCAACTTTGAGGACAAAATGTTCACTTGCTGCCTAATATATCCCACCCACTAGAAGATGCCGTGGAGAGATAATAAGTGTAAATATATATAATTATAATAATATTTATAATTCATAATTATAATAATATTTATATTATATAATAATAATGTATATAATTACTTTTATTTATATATATATATAAATAATTTTGAATGCATTTAGCATTGTTTTTTTTTCTTTATTTTTAGCATTATATATCAAATAGCAATTTTTTTTTTGTTGCATATAGCAAACAACAAAAAGGAAACAAAAATCCTTAATGCATTTCTAATAATTTTTCTTAAACTCACCAGTGCTGGTGACCTCACCAGGCTTCTTAATTAGCTTAACCAACAAGACTTCTGTGGTCAACCACCTTTACCACAAAAGACCATGATGGATGGTTGACTAGCCTCAGCAGATATTCCCTGCAGGGAAGATGCAACAGTTTAGCACTGGCATATGAATAACCCGTGCATGTCAGGTGGTATAAACCCATGCATGTCCCAATATCATTTCCTTTGATCTGATACGCCTAGTGCCACTCATTTCCCCCCAGCAGCGGATTGGCTTTCTCGCGCCGTAACGGCTCCCGTTTCAGCCTTAGGTCTCTGTCTCCAGCCTCCTTATCAGGTAACCTACCTGCTGAAAGTCAACTAGTAGAGTAAAGCTTCAACAGCGGCCGCCGTGGACCTAGAAACCCACTCTATTGTAATGTAAAGCCTTGAGTCAATGCAAAATGCACAAACTCTAATGAGTGACCCAGCGGGGTAGCCATTAATTAGCTGAGATGGATAATTAGTAGTAATTAAGAGCGTTTTCACCATGCACGTTTGTTATGTCAGGCACTGCGTCAGCTGAGCCAATTTGTAAAGGTTTGGGTTAATTATTTTAGAAAGCGAATCAGATACTTTTGAGTCTGTCATCTCATTAAGCATGTGAATGACAGGGGCCGCGGAGCAGGTAACCTCGCCGTGGAGCCGCACACTTCCTGTTAGATCCGGAATCTAATATGGAGATGCAGAAATTACAGACAGGGCACGGGATGAATTATTCAGTCAAGACTGCCAGTTTGCTGATTAATTAATCATCAAGCACCTCTCTGCTGGGGTTTATCTGAGAGCCAGGCAAATGGACTGTTTGCGTTTCGCTGGTTCTCTTTGTAGCGCTGGCTACAAGTTTCAATCAGCCAGAGACTTCAGAGTCATAAACATAAACGAGTGAGTAGAGACGTCAACTTGAGTTTCATTGCATTTATCCTTAAAACGGAGTCTGAAAGCAAAGGGAAGCTGCTCACTCGCAGCGCTGCTAGAATCCAGCACACACCTGTAGAAACAAGACAATTTCATTAGTTAATTGTACAGTTATTATGCATTTAACACTTTCCAAAGCAATTAACACTAAAACAACAAAATCATGCCTTTTAACTGTGGTAAAAATCATTGTACCGCATAGAATCCAGTAGCTTGATGCTAACAGTGGCAATAGCAGTGCTCATTAAATACATTTCGTATTTCTTACTAAATAATGCATTAACTAACAATGAACAATACATTTGTCCCAGTATTGATTCATCTTCGTTGTTAACTGTTAATTATTAGCTCATGTCCATTAAACAATTAACAGATACAACTTTTGATTTTAGTAATGCATTGGTTAATGTTGAAATTAACATTAAGATAAATAAATGCTTTACAAGTATCCATCATTGTTAGTTAATCTTAACTAATGTGGTTAACTAAACTTATTATAAGGTAACACTTTATTTTACAGTGTCCTTGTTACATATGTTGCATGTACTTACTGTAGAAATAACAGTAAATTATGCATAATTACATACCTTAAACCAAATCTTAACCCTAACCCTAATTATATAGTAAGTACATGTTGTTTATTAATATTACTCAATACTTAAATGTATTATTAGACTGTAACACCTTAAAATAAAGTGTAACTTATTGTAAAGTATTACCAAATTAACTAATAAATTCATCATTCATATAGGCTATAGATCATTAGACTAAATGCATGCTGATGATGGTGTTTTAATGGTTTGTAGTAACTATTACTATTGCTATTTAGGGTTAGTGATTTTTTGGTAACACTTTAGAATAATGTCAAATTAGTTAACAATAGTTCATGCATTAACTAACTAACTAACTAACTAACTAACAATGAGCAATAGATTTTTACTAACCATTTTGGTCACACTTTAGTTTAGGGTCCAATTCTCACTATTAACTATGACTTTTGCCTCAATAAACTCCTTATTACTGCTACTGTAGGTAGTTGTTAAGTTTAGGTTATTAAGGGATGTAGAATATGGTCATGCAGAATAAGGCATTAATGTGTGCTTTATAAGTACTAATAAACAGCCAATATCATTAGTATTATTATCAGTAATATGCATGCTAATAAGCTAGTTAATAGTGAGAATTGGACCCTGAACTAAAGTGTTATTAATCTTTGTTATTAAAGTACAACTGTTCATTGTTAGCTCATGTCAGCTCAGGTCCATTAAATAACATTAACAGATACAACAGATACAAGATTAATAAATGCTTTAGAAATATTGTTTGTTAAATCATCCAAACTAATGTTACCAAATGGAACTTAATGTAAAGTGTTACCCAATTAACTAATAAATGCATCATTCATATAGGCTATAGTTCATTAGACAAAATGCAGACTATTTGAATGGTTTGTACTTATTTACTATTGCTAGTTAGGGTTAGTGATTTAAGTGACCAGGCTTACAATTTTCACCTGGCGGTCAATAAAATGTCCAAGGATGAGCTCTTCAGTATCAGTCAGCAACTGCATAGCAATGCACTAAAAAAAAGTACTGATACACAAATCATAGGTATATTGTAATGATTTTTGAGCCATTTTAAGATATGTTTCACCCCTCACTAAAGGTATCGACTACAAGTCGGAGGTGTTGAGGCATTGATAGCGCAGATTTGGTCTAAAAGGAGCTGAGTTTTTCCTGCACTAATCAAAGCTCAGGGAGCTGAAGTGCGGCTCGGGTTACAGCGAGGGGCTGCTGGAGGAGTTTGCAGCTGCCTGGCAGAGGAAAACGGCAGGAGGCCTCCGCTCGGTGTGACGGGGGGGAGAGACGCTCAGTGGGCCGTCAGCACAGCAGCACAGCTGCTTTTTTCAGTCCATCACAGACCCCCAGCTCCCCCCAGCTCCTGACACGCTGAAGCCTTCTCTCGAAGACAAGGAGAGGTCAGCCAGCAGCTAAAGGTGGGGGGCTTTGAGGAATTGGAGGGAAAGGGAGTGAAAAAGAGAGAAAAGAGGCGAAAAGAAAAAGCTGTATTGATGTTTCCACCCCTGAATCCCAAGCCATGTTGAGTCATACGTACGGCAACCGACCAAGAGCCACAAGTCAAGCTCGTGGGGGATGGGGGTCCACCAAATCCATATCCATATGGTCTGGATCATGAGTGGTCCTCAACTGGTGGGTCACGACCCAAAAATGCCTCGCAGGTCTGTTTGGAAAGGGTCACAAGAAGTGAAACGGTGTTCAATGAATAACGCAAAAAATACACCTTCAGTGTAAGTCGCTTTTGATATACACGATTTCTGTATCGTCAAAGATTGAAATCATCTGTAACTTGGTAGAAGCCAAATTAGATTTATTAGATGAATGCCAACCTGAACAAAAAAAATGCAGGATAAAAGATAATACGAACCAAACTACATCCAAACGAGGATGAACATTTTTTTATTGGCTGCTGGCATTATTATATTACATGTTTATGCATTTGCATTTATCCAAAATGACAGAAGTGCATTCTGACTAAATGTTTTGCAAGCAACATATAGTAAAATGATAATATTAAAACATAGCTGCAAGCAGCAATTATCGGGGCCAAGCTCAAAAAGGAACAATGTGACATGCAAGCATGGCTGGGAGCTTCAGAAAAACAGCAGCAATAAGCAATTAAAGATGTTTTATTTTAGTCAAAATGGCTGAAAAATCACAAATACAATCACTGTAATATGATTAACTTGCGAATCACTTTTGACCAATAGGTGGCGCTGTTATCAAATTATTATGGTGTGGTCAGTGTGAGGTGACAATGACACATAAAAAGTTTGGTGTCAATACGACAAAGCATTGCAGAGTTACAGCTTCAGAATCAGCTTGGCATCATGTCAACAAATTGGTTGATGTGTTACTCGAGAACGGTTTAGTCTATCGAAGAGCTTTTGATAACTTTTTGCCGGCATGGTCTGAAGATGATCTGAGCCAATTTTGGTGAAAATCAGACCAACGGTCTAGGAGGTGTTCGAAAAAGTAGGTTTTCAAAGAAATTCAAAATGGCGGACAGCAAGTTCGAGCAAATCGTCATGACCAAAGAAATCTATAAAGACCAGTTTCATTAAAATAGGCAAAATTAATCAAAAGTTATTAGCATTTTTGGAAATTTCATTATAACTTTTGACCACGTCTCGAAACTTTTTGAGTACCTTTAGGGCATGGTCCCAATGACACATATCGAGTTTCGTAACGACGCGCTAATGTGCTCGTAAAATACAGCATTTTAGGACAAAAAGCAAAATGGCCAACGCCCAAAATTGGGTATCATTTGACTCAACATGATGCACTGAATCAGAAGAGACCAGTTTTTGGAGATTTTTGGGCAAACCATTCAGAAGTTATATGCAAAAATAGCTATCTCCTGACCATTAGGTGGTGCTGTGCCGAAACGCTGCATGTAGTCTCAGGTCATGCTTGTGAGGATATGTACCAAGTTTGGTCTGAATACGCTAAAGCGTTGTGGAAATATAGCCTTGCGTCCAATTTGGCGTGCTCTTCGTCAAATTTTTTTGCACATTATTCAAGAACGGTTGGGTTTATCAAAAAGCATTTGATAACTTTTTGACGGAAGATGACATCATTGTAAACTAACGGATACAATAGGTACCATCGCACCATTCGGTACTTGGCCCCTAAAAATAAAAATGCAAGAATACAATACATTAATGTAGTTCTTGTGATTCAGCCTTCAGGGACTGAAATGCAATATAAGGTGCTTTGGATACAAACATCTGCTAAATGAATGTGTAACTGACAAAATGCATATCTAGATAAAAGTACATGCCAGAATACATGAATGTAAATGTAAGCATTCCATCATAGCAGATGTTTTACCAGTTCCTGGCTCTTAAGAGTGTGAAAGTGACGTCACAGCTCAGAATAGTGGCTAATGAAGGTCTTGTGGTGCCATCAGTCAATCAGCACTGTCAGGACATAATAAATGCAAGGTAATTAGTCACATGACATTTATGGCTTAGGTGATTGACTAAAACAATGCGCAAAAGTTGCATGCAGTGCGCTTCCAGCCGAGCTGATAAATGGGAATGCTAACGGATAACGGATTTTTTTCAAAAGAAAACATTTAACCATAAATAAGTTGGTTCCCATATTGAGTCACGACTTGATATCCAATAGAAAACCAGGACCCTGAAGCAAAACAGTGGAGGGCCGCTGGTCAGAATGATCTACGACCTGCCAAATAAATCAGCGGCACACTTCGCATGCACATATTTAATGCAAATGCAAATGTTAGTAAATGTCGTCAATGACATTTAGCGCTTTTACTTTCTCAATGAAGGCTCCCATCTAACAATCAGTCAATTACGTCTTGCGGTCTCCCTCCCACCGCCCAGCCTGGCCAGATAAGGCACATGGAAGTCTTTACAACCCATCCAAAACCATTAGAGATAATAGAAGCGTTAAGTGAATCCAAGCAGCCTGAAGCAGCCAATGCCACCGGGTTCCTCGGCCCATAGAGCGCAAACAAAAGGAAGTTTCAGACGACCCGGGTACGCGTCCACCCTAATGGAGAGCGAAAGAAAAATATAAAGATTGCGAAGCATTCCCAAGAACAAGAGATCCTCTCCATCCCCCTTTCCTCATGCTCTCCTGAAGAAGAAACGTCTCTCTCTTTTCAAGCAGCTTGCTTTTGGATGAGCTCTCCTTAAAAAGATAGCAAAATCTTTGTTTATTCCCATTGTTCAAGAGGTGGGGGGTGGATTTTCCCCCTCTTTCTCCCTCTATGCTGATTTCCATCGGCTCTGCCCAGCTATTTAAGTGTGCATTGTGAAGGCTGACCTATGAAAAATTCAGAGGACAGACAAGAGACCCAAGCCAGTGGCCCTCCACTGTTGGGCTCCTTGGGGATCGCTGGACTGTGGGAGACACTGCCATTTGCACACCAATTGCTGAATCCCATTCTTGAAGCCAAGCTGGGCTTAGATACCCCTCCTCCTCCTCCTCCTCCCGTTCTCCAGCAGTCCCACCATGGTGTTCCTCTGTGAGGGGAGATGAATAGGAAAACCTGCTTTGGGACTGAATGAATGCACAGACTGTCAAAGCTCTCAAAGGCCTGCAATTTTAGAGCCACTTGTGTTGCATATTAACATGTATGTGAGGACTAAACCATGTGGTCGCGCTCCGGCCAACGCACGCGCTGGGGAACGGCAACGCGATCGGCGTCTTAAACAAACAAGAGCTCGAGCGCTATCTTGCCTGGAAGAGCCAAACGGCTTAATGTTGGATGCAGAACAAATCAAATCAGTTTTTAATAAGCCTAAGTGAGATGTAATGACATCAGGAGGGCGGATTAATTAAAACGCAGAGTTCAGCGATCGATTAAACCCAACTCTAAAAATGTGCAGATCTAATTTAAGCATTTAGAAAGTTTTTTCATGCTGTCGATGACTAATGCGACACCAAAACTAAAAGCAGCTCTCGTAATGATAATCAACAATAGTAAAAGCAGAGGTTTGCAGTCATCTCCAAATGGGAAAACTGTCTCACTGTAGCTCCAGTAAATTGGAAAAACAAGAGCAAGAATGTCTGGCGCCAGCCAAAGAAAATGCACCTTCGGCCTAACTGCACTAGGACATTTTTCAGACTGCGTTTCCTGTTAGAGATTCCGTCTCTTAGACGGTGCGTCACTCTTGGGAATCAGAATCGCAGTGGTATTGACTCCTTCTCCGTTGCACTGGAACAGAGATGCAAATATCAAAGACGTGTAAAGGGCACAAAACACACGACTGATGATACAACACTGTGACATCGCAACTGAAGCGCAGCATTTATCTGGTTTGATGCATGGGTTTTTGTTACATTTATGTGCCATTTCTCACATTTCTAGTTTCAAAATCAAGTGACTAACTTACAACTGATGGGGTACAACAAAAAATGATGATGTTCCTCATGTACATACTATGTACTTACAGTAATTACAATAACTGGTAATAACTAGGTACTAACCCTGAACCTACACCTAAACCTTAACCCCTGTAGTTACCTTATATTACCAGTACTTTCTGTGCACATACTGTAAAATAAAGTGCAGGTCTGATCCTTAACACCAATGCTAAACACAGATACTAAAATGCAACTAATAATATAATGATGCATAATTAGGATAATAAAATCAATAGGATTATCACCTTGTAAAAGAGAGAAAAAACACACCACCTAAATGACCTTTTATCATTTAAAGTCATGCATGCAACAAAATATGTGGTAACACTTTAGTTTAAGGTCCAATTCTCACTATTAACTAGATGCTCATTATCATGCATATTACTTGGATATTGGCTGATTACTAGTACTTACAAAGCACATATTAATGCCTTATTCTGCATGACCATATTCTACATTCCTTAATCCACCAATACCTAAACTTAACAACTACCTGACTAACTATTAATAAGCAGTAATTTGGAGTTTGAGGCAAAAGTCATAGTTAATAGTGAGAATCGGACCCTAAACTAAAGTGTGACCATATTAGTGCTGTCAAAATTAGCATGTTAATGCATGCGATTAATTTTTTTAGTTAAAAAACGTGTTAAAAATACTTTGGCTAGCGTTACATTATGATCACGCTCTTATTCATGCAAATGCTTTTAAACCATTCAAGCGTGACAAGACAAAAGAGAACGCGCTGTCTGTGAATGTCCTGACACACACACACACACACACACACACACACACACACACACACAGAAAGACGCGCGCCAGTATTGCGCACAGACAGCGCGCCAGAATTGAGTTCTCTTTCACGCTTGAACGATCAATAACACACACAATTATGCCAAAATTCTGCCGTCTTAAAGGTGCAGTGTGTAGTATTTTATGAGGATCTATTGACAGAAATGCAATATAATATACATAACTATGTTTTCAGTGGTGTATAAAGACCTTACACAATGAACCGTTATGTTTTTATTACCTTAGAATGAGTCATTTCTATCTACATACACCGCGGGTCCCCTTACAGTGAAGTCACCATTTTGCACTGCCATGTTTCTACAGTAGCCCTAAACGGACAAACTTCTCTACAGAGTGCTAGGCACACTCTGCTCTCTCCGACGACGACATTTATCGTCCTGCGATGGCCCCCATAGCACCTTTAAATGAACTTAAAGAGTTGTGAGGAAATGAGATGTGTGTGACAGCGCGTCAGATCCGCGTCATGTTCGGCAGCGGCAGATCTTAAAGTGACAGTAGCCACTAATGATGTCTGTCATTAAAGTTAATCACAGAACAAAGGCAACAGAGAAAATTGTAGCTTTAATAAGGATTAATCTATATTTAATTTATGCAGTGCAGACTGTAAAGTGTTTGATAACCTATTCAATTTCTGTATATTGATTATATATGAAGGCCACAGGTAAATATGACATTTATTATAATGGGTTTATGTGAAGATTGTTTTAAGTTCACTTAAATTAAAAGTTATATTTTTAAAGCCTAATAAATGTTGAAATTGATATAGCTTTCAATTATACTGTAATGTTGAATGTCATTAATGTTTTAAAAAAAATCATAGAGACATCAGTATCAGTATCACTGATTCTGGCCTTCATTCATAAAAAGATGCCATTAAACAAATACCGTCTTTAAGTTGTTTCTACATTGATTTGGAGAGTAACTGTGAAATTATTACAATATAAAAATATTAATAACTTGCGATTAATTACAGAAAAAATGTGTGATTAATTCGTTTTTTTAATTGATTGACAGCGCTAATATATATATATATATATATATATATATATATATATATATATATACAGTCAAACTAAAATGTATTCAGACACCTTCAACATTTTTTTTCACATTATCAGTTTATTCGCTATAGTTTAGAAAATGGTAATAAAATATGACAAGAACTCAGAGTTAAACTGTCAGAACAAATTCATCTTGATAATGTCAGATAACTTTGATAGAAAGGTGTGTAATGGATTACAATCAACCAATCAGCTGTTAAATTTAACTACACAATTAGATAATACCAATTTAGCTCAACCAATGACCAAGCAATGCTTCATTTTGTTCAGTCTGTGGTGTCAAAGGTCACATTAGCAATTAAAGAAAAAACACTGAAGCAAAACATGATCAGGTCAAAGTGTCTGAATCATTTTGCTATCCTCACTTACATAAATGAATTATAGTGTCCTGCACTCGCTAGTAAAAAAAAATATATCTGGTGTCTGAATCATTTTTGTTTTGATTGTGTATATATTTGTGTATATATATATATATATATATATACACATATACATATATACATATATATATATACACACATATACATATATATACACACACACACACACACACACACACACACACACACACACATATATATGTGGGAGAACGGGAAGCTTTAGAACTCGTGTGACGGAATTCTGTCTTTATTGGTCAGAATTCCAAGAGTTCTAAACCGTAACAAAACCCAAAAAGATGTTTTTTTTTTGTTGTTACAGCACAATGTCCAGTGTTTGTTTCAAGCATTCGGCTGGTAGCTCACATTTCTGCTGATGTTTATGCATTTACAAAGTTGTTTATTTCATGTCATGTTAATCATTTTGCATATTCTTCTGGGGCCTGTGCAATTACTACATTTCAATATTGTATTTCTGTTCAATATGGGTCCTGAAACAAAAGCATCAGGGGAACTATAACATCTGCTTAGTGTAATCATCACATGTTGTGTGCGTACACATGCACATTATACATTCTTCTTGGAAATGGCCTTTGGTTGATTTGCAAACACAATAACTATTGCACTGTATGCTCGACATTTCACTTCACATCCTTGAACGAGTTCCACTATCAATAAGCAATGATTTACGTAAAGAATACCGGAGTAATCACGATCAATACTCTGGAGACTTCAGCAGTCTCGAAGCCCGTCCAAACCACTGGAGATTTGTAGCCGAGCATTTCACAAACAGTCTCCCCGTTTGACTTCTCTCTCTCTCTCTCTCTCTCTCTCTCTCTCTCTCTCTCGCTCTCGGTTGAAACTATTTTCCCACTGTTTAAGATTAGTTCAGGATAAACATAAAGACGGCATTTCTCAGGCATATCTCAAACCCGGTGCCCCCTAATCAAACAAAAATGGATCTAATCATACAGAAACTGCTTTTTAAAACAATTTAGGATTGAGAGCGTGCTAATTTAGCTTCTCTCACGGGAAGAACGCCACAATCCATAGGAAAATATTTCATGAGATGACAGTTGGACAGAATATTCGGAGGAAAAGGCATAATTTACAACATATTTATTGTTAATAAGTGATTCATAATATACAGGTTATTTACAAAAAACTCTGCGGGCACAAATAACTTCACTTTAAGCTTCGTGTATATCACAATAATGAAAGAAAAAAACGGAGAAAGGAGGTAGAACAAGGAAACAGAGAGGTGTCGAAGACCAAAAAATTGGTTAAAGACCTTTTTCTCTCTAGAAGAAAACCTATTTTCTTAAAAGGAAAGTCTTTTGTCTTCAACCATTGTCCTCGCTTGAATAGCCTGCCAATTCCGACTAAACATATTCACCATCAGTTGGTTTAAAGGCAGAGGGAAGCTCAGGGTCTCAATGGAGGCTTGGTAAAGAGGGAAAACCCAAGCAAAGGAGAGTTTCGACTTGAAACAATGGCATTCCGATGCCGGCCAGGCAGGTCACAAAGGGATGTTCTCAGGGTGAATATCAAATTTCCAAAAACAGTAGGGAGAGGACAGAACCCCCACTGGCCTTTCAAAGTCAAAAGGTTGACCCACCACAGACACGGACCTCGGAGAACGGGAAGCTTTAGAACTCGTGTGACGGAATTCTGTCTTTACTGGTCAGAATTCCGAGAGTTCTAAACCGTAACAAAAGCCAAAAAGATGATGTTCTCCTTCGGACAGTGATAAAGGAGCTTTGTTGAACAAACAGGGATAATAAATATTTATAGAGAGAGCGGCACGCTCTTGGACTAACTAGTTAAACCCTCACTTGCAAGTCTTAAAAAAAATGAGGTAATCCCAGCAAAAACGGCTTTAGATGATAAAAATACACTAAAAGCACTAAAAGCCTCGCTGTCCAAGATTCCAGTCTGGTGTGCTTGTGTATTTCCTGTATCCCATTGTCTCTCCTCTCTCCAGTCAATCTACAGAGGTTTTGTTGGCCCGAAGACTTGCTCTACGGACACCCGGAGAGCTTTGCGGCTTCTCTGGGGCTAGTAAAAAAAAAAAAAAAGTATCCAATTACTGCTGGAAAACACCAAGCCAGCCGTCATCCTTACAGTTACGGAAAGCAGCCAGCGAGGTCCCAAAGTGGTTCGAGTTGTTCTGGATGAGTTTAAGTCGCATCTGGAAGTGAGAGGAACAGCAGGGGCCCCTCCATCCCACCCCCATCCCCGCGTCCCGAGGTTTCCGGACACCGCGGGTGGCTTCCTCCAGGTCCCACCCCCACCCTCACTGCGAGATCGTGCAGCACCTGTGGAGAGACGCGACACATGTCAGTCATCCCGTCGCCATGGATTCGCCGCGGACGGCTCACAGGAATAGCAACGGGAGCCGGCGCGCTCAAACGGCGGGAGACAGATGGCGCGACGTCTGCGACTCGTTCCATGGATATTAAGCGAGTCGGTGCAGATCACAGCGTGGCCTTCGTTCCTCCAGTATTTTACTCATTTATGAAAAATAAAGAGTTTAAGCCTTGAACTAAACCAACAAGATCTGAGATGAGCCATTACACACTCTGATTGAATGCAATATATCCCATAATGCATTGCGAATGATGAAGTCATCCACTGACTTCAAATAATTTATTATTAGCATAAAATCACAATATTTTAGAATCATTATATCAGGGTTATTAGTTACCTAAAAACAAATACATAAAAAAAAAGTTTATTTAAAATAAAATATAAAGTTGGTAAGGAAACATTTCTTTATCATTTAGTTTAACTTGATGTACTAAAATAAAACTAAAACTGAAAAAGAAACTAAGCAGATATATTTTTAAAAAAAAACACAAACCTAATAAATATGACAAAAACATAAAATTTCAACTACAATTAAAATGAAAACTCAAAATATATAAATTCAAAATATTAATACAAACTATAATAGTAACATTATTATAAAATATATTATCCACAACCTATGTATTTGTAAATATATTATAATCAATATATTTTAAATCATTATATTTTATGTTTATTGCAAAATATTCCGATATATGAGTAGTTTGAGAGTGTAAGGAGGCGGACTCGATTACATCATTCGCAATGCTTCATGGGAGTGGGCGGCGACTGATGAGCTTTTTTGGAGCAAATTCTGTTTCCATGGTAACAGTGCGTTCTCTGATTGGTGGATCGTTCTCTTAGTTCTTTACAGAGAATTTGGCTAGTAAACATTCATTTTTGCACATGAATATGAAATCACTCAAGCAAAAATGTAGGTCTTAGTAGGTCTGTCTGTGACTGATATATCTGACAGATTTGATTGCCTTACCTTTTTTTTCAGTAATACGCTAAGGAGAGCCATCAGAGGAGCGCTCCTACCCATGACCTGTGAGGAGACACAAGGGACAAAATCATGAAAATCACATCGCTGACGTCTGGAATTAAACACACGTAAGGTTGAAACATTTCAGTGACGAATCTGTCATCATTTACTGACCCTCATACCCTGGCCAGTCTTTTCCATATGATGAAAGCTCAAATGATTTACACACTATATTTATACGTCTGCCACATTTGTATTTGTGCCGAATGAGAGACGTACATCAGCACAAGTTTATCTGAACTGCACATTTCGCACACACCGATAGTTTCAGTTTCGCTTTAAATCAATTGGTTTAGAATGAATTTGCTTGTTTTATAAATATATTTGGTTACACTTTATTTTAAAGTGACAGTTACATTGTACTTACTCAGATACGCATTGATTAATATTAATGAACTACATGTACTTACTATAGGGTTAGGGTTTGGTTTAGGGTTATTTACTTGTAATTATGCATAGTTTACTGTTATTACTATAGTAAGTACATATAGAAACGTGTAACTGTCACCTCAAAATAAGGTGTCATTCCTGTTTGCTGTAAATTCAGTTTGTTGTGGATCGAAGGGAACCAAAATACAAGTTTATAGTGTTTATAATTTTTGAAAACAATTCATTTACTGGTATTTCACATTATCTTCTGAATGCAATAATAAAATGTGACAAACACTGACTTTTCTCTCTCAATAAGGCAATTTTTTGGAAAACACAGTATACAGTAGTGGCCAAAATAGCGTCCGGGCCTAGGAAAATTGCCATTTTTACCCTTTATTCAAATATTAATCCAATTTTATTAAATATTTTGTAAGCATGTTGCATAGTTGTGCTTGGAGTCGATTGTTTTATTTGTGATAATAATGCAAATGACAAATTGTGCACCATATTTTTAGCCAGAGTGTCATACAAAGAAATTATGCAAATACAAGCGAGAACCAACAAAATATTAATAACTGATTATGTTGTAGTCAATGTGAGCTTTTTGTTTTTCTATGCATTTTTGTGCATAGTAAAATAAAACCTGTAGCTGTTTGCCCTTTTGCCAAATAATTTTAGTGTTTCTTTCTTCCTTCATATTTAAAATCCTCATATTTTGATGGAACTTGTAGCGTCATTAAAAACAAACATATTCCATTATATGGAAAAGAGCAGCCAGGATATTCTTCAAACACTCGTTTGCGCTCCGTTCATTTTTGCACAACTCTTCCTTTAAACTCCATCTTGCAAATCATCCCGACAGTGCCGACTTCATTACTCAAACGCCGGGATTGTGTCCATATCATTGTTAAGCGCTTATATGGCGAGTCTCTCAACGGCAGCCAGCAGAACTGCAGGGGACGCAGTGGGTTCCTCCCCACACAAGAGCGTGGAAATAGCTTGGCACCGGCGCGCTCTTTTACATAAACTAGTCCCTCCAGAACCTGTTTTTATATGCTGTTATATGGTTTGAATTTCCATTGACAAATTAGAATGAAATTATTCTAAAATATTCTAAAGAGAGCGCGGGACTCAGGCCAAGGGATATGAAAGAGCTTTTCACAGTTTTCGAGGGCCCAAAGCACTAAAGGAGTTTCACATCAGAGCCCTGGGGCCGTTGCCCCCCCCCTTCCCCGCCGCCACGCCGCGGACAGGGATCGCCTTCATGAGCGCCGGGCCTGAAGCTGGAAGAGGGGAAGGGTTGGGAACGCGGGCCAGCTGTGGGGCCCAGTCTGGATGGCTGACTGCTGTCTGGATGGCTGACTGCTCTGTCTGGCTCTTAGACGTGTTCTCTTGGCCAGCGCAACACATGCACTAAAGCGTACGCATGGAAAAGCAACACCCTTCTGCTCCATATGCCGTTCACAGGCTCTGCTCATTTACAAACGAGGGGGGAGAAACTTGTTGGTTTATGTTTCTGTGGGTGGGGTGGCTAAGAAGAAACATTAGTGATCTTAGAGACACGTATGACTACAACAACATATGAGGTGACACGGAAAATTTACATCTTGGCTCTGGGCTTGAGGGATGATCTAGCCGTAACGGCTCTGGGCATTTAAGCCACAAAGAGCACTGCAGAAATTAAAATTCAGTCATTATTGACTCGCCTCAAGTCATTCAAACTCATGTTAATTGTTAACTCAATTAACTCATGTTAACTCTGAAACAAGCATGTTCTGTAAAGCAGCTTTGAAACAATATGTTATGTGAAAAACGCTATGCAAATAAACAAACACAAAAATCTTCACTTGCAACATGTTCAATTACAAAATGTATTTGTATAGCGCTTTCGCGTTGTTTCAGAGCAGCTTCACAGTAAATCATGATGTTAATTTTTTATAACATCTTAAAATCTTCATGCATTATAGTTGCATTTAGCAGATTACAGCTGGGTGATAAAATATAATATAGAGAGTTACTTTTATTAAAATAAATCACCATGCATTTTATTGTTTTATGGAAAATGGCAGCTTGAACATTCTGCCTAATGTCTCCTTTTGTGCTTCACATTATAATAATAATATTAGGTAACACTTTATTTTACAGTGTTACATACGTTACATGTAGAAATTACTATAAATTGTGCTTAATTACATGCAACTAAGCTAAACCAAACCCTATAGTAAGTACATGTAGTTAATTATTATTACTCAGTACTTAAATGTATAATTACACTGTAACACAGACACCTTAAAAGGGTTACACTTTATTTTAAGGTGTCGTTGGTACAGTGTAATTGTATATTTAAGTACTGAGTAATAATGTACTTACATTATTATACTACATGTACTTACTATAGGGTTAGGATAAGGGTTTGTTTGAGGGTTAGTTGCACGTAATTATGCATAATTTACTGTTATTACTATGATAAGTACATGTAACATAACAAGGACACTGTGAAATAAAGTGTTACCTTTTATATTAAGGTGTCATTGCTACAGTGTAATTATATATTTAAGAACTGAGTAATAATAATTAACTACATGTACTTACTATAGGGTTAGGGTAGGATTAGGGTTAATTATGCATAATTTACTGTTATTACTAAGGTAAGTACATGTAACATATGTAACAAGGACACTGTAATTACCAAATAAAATGCAACCTGATAATAATTCAGGGTTGGCGAGTAAACAATGACAGAATTGATATTTTTAGGTCAACTGCTCCTGAATGTTTAGCATGGAGAGATGATGCACAAATCAAAGTGATGCATCTCTGACGATACAGGCCTGTCCCTTGACAAAACGCTAAAGCGGAATTCAATACATGCCAAGACAAGATCATGGGTTTTTTTTGCGCTTCCACCCTGACGGAAAAATGCAGTGTATCACACGGACACAAGAAGACACTAATTAATGCTGCTCGGCAAACAAACACTCCCACAGAAAGGTGTGCATCTGCACATATAACGCTCAAATTGCTATCGATCATGCAAACGGGAGATATTAGCTGAATAAATTTAATTACAAAGAGCCCGTGCTGTATGCAAATGACAATTACAATAGATGAAAACAACTGAGTTCTTATGATAAATAAGGGAAAATGTTCAAAGCTATGGATGGTTATTTTAGGATATGCAACTTGCACACTGCTTACAAATGTGTTTTTTGAGATATCTAGCTTTGTCTGACAAACAGGGAAAATGTTCAAAGCTCATTTTTGCAAGTTACACGGCGTTTGGAGTGTACACTGTTTGCTGATATTTTCCACATAGATATCAAGCCCTCTTTTCTCCTCACATCACTGACGTCCCTTCCTCACAAAACGCATCGCTATACCTGTGTTCTCAGACTGTTTCTGGAGTGTTGTTTTGAGTCGTTTTCCCAGGAGACCATTGCATCTTCTCCTTTGTTTTCTGTCTGTTCTGGCCTTTAGTGTTTATTCTCAGAGCCACAAAGCTGTCAGAATATCCGACAGCCCCATCTGAGAAATTGCATCTGACAACCGTCTCCATTTACTAGGCAAAATAGTGGAAAAACGCTCAGAGTCAGAGATAGCTAGGACCTTCTGATCGGATTGCATTCTGATAACATGCCTTTTCAAACTTACATCTGTTCTAGATTTGGTCAAGATGCATCTAAATCACACTCCTGAAATTATTGCAGTTTTATACAATAAAATATCTTCTGTTTAACTGGTAATGAATTTTTTTTTTTTTTAAATAAAAAAAAAAAAGTATTATATATATATATATATATATATATTAGTGCTGTCAAATCGCTTAATTGTGATTAATATAATCTAACATTAAAGTTTTTGTTTATATATATATATATATGTGTGTGTGTGTGTGTGTATATATATATATATATATATATATATATATATATATATATATATATATATATATATATACACACACACATTATATAAAAAAACATCTGCGATTAATCGATTTGACAGCACTAATATACTTTTTTATTTTATATTTATATATGTGTGTGTGTATATATATATATATATATATATATATATATATACACACACACTTTTTTTTATAAAAATATATAAAATATATATATACACATATATAAATATCAAATAAAAATAAAAAGCAGATAACAAAATACAAACAGCTCAAAAGCTACAGCATTTCAGAAAAAATGTAATTTAAAAAAATAAATAAAACCTGGTGCAAAAGATGGAAATAGAGATAATGCAAAAACAGAGATAACAAAAAAAAAAATGCAAAAACAGATTTGTGGTCTCCGGTGTGTTTGTTGTGAAAGGAATACTGTGCAGCTGGCTGTGTCAAAGCTTTTGAAAGCTTTAAGGTGCAAGTGCTTGAGACATTCCTGTAAAGATAATAATTTTGACCTTCCTCTCAACTATCCAGAAAATCAAACACATCCCCTCATGAATATGATGCCACACGTCTGATTATGACATATCTGATGGTGCGCAATTACAGGACCGACGGGACCAATCAAAAAGCATGAAGTGACAGGAAAGAGAATTCGCAGTTAAAGCCGCACTGAATCTTGGCCTTGCGCCCGATGCCTGCGTTTAACCCTCTGTTATCAGGCCTCACTGGTTAATAACGCCACTGCGAGCCCTAACGTGCCTGTAGTCAAATCAATCGCAAACTCGGCTGCACTAACCTCCTCAGACAATGTTTGTTTCCAAAATAACGCAATAACACCCATGCCTTTGCTGTGGCATTCAACGAGAAATTCAAGGAACTGGAGCTGCGTGACCTACGATGCTCTTGACTGATATTTTATACCGTTGACAATACATCTGAACAGCCGTGTCAAGTTTCCAGTAAATAATTTGATAAGAAAGCCTGGGGTAAAAACACTTACGCTACCAGGAACATATTGGAGACATATTTTCTAAACAGCACAGTTTTCAGAATAAAACGGCACCTTACTCAATGTTTTCATCTGTACTTACATTTAAAACACAAAAATTATCTGTAGTTAGGATCTGAATGCACTTAAATTGCTCTTAATTACAGATACTCTCTGTGTGTTAGATAAAAATGTCAAAACATTTAGTGAAAGCCCCAAAATGTAGGGTTTAACATTGTATAAATTTTAGTGACTTGCATGTCTTGTGTAAAATGTTCAATAATATCAGAAACATTAATAATTACTGCTATATATATATATATATATATACACACACACACATACACATACACACACATACACACACACACACACACAAACACATACATATATATAAAATTGCAATTCGTACTGCAAATTGAGGAGCCAAACAAACTTTCTCTGCTGTCAGTGGGTTAATTATTATTTTGCATCCTGTTTTCTGTCAGCTGAAGACTGAGTGTTTTAAAGTGTGCTAATTAAAGCTCACTTCTGGGTGACAGATTAGTTGTAAATGGGTCCCTGTGCCTGAGGTTAAGATACCTTGGGTTGTTCATTATTCAACCATTAAGCCATCAAAGTAAACTCAACAGTCCATAAAAACACCAATTCATCATGCTCTCAGTGCAAGTCAATGAAGTTTACCTTCTTTGTTGTCACTCTGGCCCCGTGTTCGATCCCAGAATCCCAGGCACTTGTCATTCCCGGGGTCCTCTATCAGAGCCTTGCTGCCAGGGACATACCAGGTGGCATGCTGCTCTGTCATGAGAGAGTCAAGGTCAATGGTATTCACAGAGCCCTTGCCTGTGACCGGGCTAGAGCCGGCCAGGGTGCACTCTCCGTTCAGACCGGCCTGGCAGTCGGCCTTTTTGCCCGCTTTGCCTCCCATCGGCTGGTCCTCGGAGATGCTGAACTGCTGCCTTTGCAGCTGGATCTGAGCCTGCAAAATCTCCAGAGGATGCACCTCGTCCTGGCCCGTGTTGCTCAATGGCGTCCGCACCTGTTCCATGCACGGCACGTCACTGTAGCCCGCCCTGTTTTCAGAATTACACTTCATGCCAGCTCTGCAAGGCCTCGGGTCCTCGGCGCTGTAGTTGGGGCTGGCTTCATCTAAATAATCCATGCACGGCGAAACACCATCCGACTTGCCCACGCTTTGAATCCCGCTGTCCATTGAGGTGGCGAGGTCGGGCTTACCGAAGGAAGGGGAGACCAGCGACCTCTCTGGGGTCTTCCCTCGGCTCTCCAAGCCCATGCTCAAAGCGGAGCCCTGCTGACTCGGACTGACGACGGGGTTACCACCACCGCCGCCGCACGGAGGGGAGAAGTTTCCGGGACTGATGTGCCCACTGTCTCGTCTCTTCTTCCCCCTTCCCTTGCCATTGCCTGTTGCCATTTTCCCCTCACATCCAGACTCCATGTTATCGTTCGGGGAAAGGGTGCTCGCTTCCCTTTTTGCCATCTGGCCCGTACCACTTTGACCCGTCATCGTATTGTTGTTATTCCCAGAGCAAGGCGTCGTTTGACTATTCTGAGAAGCATTGCTCTGGAAATACTCTGCCCCTGGGCCGCTACTATTTATGTCCTGCTCAACCTGACCTGCTTTGCGTTTGGCCTCGTTTTGACTTTTCTTATTAAAAGTCACATTGAGGTTTGGGGCCCCAAGGCTGGCGATCATATTTTGGCAGGCCGTGGAAAGAGCTGCCAGACAGCTTTGGCCAAACACACTGTCTTTTGTACTGGCTTTGTTCAAATTCCCCAAAGAGAGGGCCCCAAGCTTATTGACTGACAGGTGCTGGCTGGAGAGGTACTCGGGATGGGCGGGATAGTTCCCTGGAGAGGAGCTAAATCCTGGAGGATTGCTCTGGGGGGCTCCCTGTTGACTCGGCCCTCCAGGAGGGAAGCTGTGTTGCCTCCTCATCGTCATTCCTCCGAATTCAGCCGGCCTCCTGTCCGTGAGCGCGCCCGCCTGCATGTTGCTCTCATCAGGAGACTGCATCTGCAGAGGATTGCTGACATTATTTTCGAACGGGTGATGCGCTCCCGGAGAATTCAAAGACTGCATGTCCATGCTTGTGGCGCCTTGTCTAAAAATAATGCTGTGTCCGTTCTCTGCCTGCTCCAAGGCATGCGTGTTTGTTTCTCTACAATGCTGCTGCGGCTCAGGAAACCATGAGTTTTCTTGAGGTAGGTGGGGGCTGTCAAAGTTTCCATGAAAATTATGCTTCTTCTCAAAATTGGACTGAGACACACTACCCAGAGGGCCTCGGCACACCATGCCGTTTGATGTGACGTCCCCGTGGAGACTTAACTGTTGCAGGTCGGGCTGCCTCATTCTCTGCTGCTGGCTCCTCGATGCCATTTGTTTGATAATCATCGTTGCGTTCTGCCGCCGCTGCTGCTGCTGTTGCTGCTGCTGTGGGCCGGAGCTCAAGGGTAGGGGGCCTGATGGAAACCCATCCGTCACATGAGATGTGAAGTCCCCCATGGGAGAGGGGAAAGCTGAGGGGGAGAGGTGGCTCTCAAGATTGGGCCGATTATGTAAGCTGTTGCTTAGGGGGCTGCAGCTCTCTCCAGCAGAGCCATTTGGGAGATCAAACCGTGGCCTTTTCGCCATATTCAAATAAGGCAGTGAGCTGAGGTGAGGGTGATGTGGGGGCTGAGGGGCAAGCTGGGGGACATCAAACACCGGCTCCCCGAAGGGATGCATGTTATGGTTGTTGAGTCTATGAATGGGCCGATCGAGGTGGCCGTGCTGAACGTGGACCATCGGGCCACCGCCTTGAACGTCTGCGTTGTTCGCTACATAGTCCGTAGTGTGATAAAACCGCGGAAGGGCAGGGGAGCCAGGGTTCTGCCTGGCGACAGGTCCCGGTCTTTGCTGCGCCATGAGGTGGTGTCTGGCGTTAACCCCCGGGTCCATTTTCCCTCTGTTCCCGAATCGGTCCGAAAACACGTTTTGCTGAGGTAGCTGCTGGTCGACTTTCGAGCCGCCCATCATGGGCCCTCGGGAACCACTTCGATTGCAAGTGGAAAAATGACCCCCCGCCACTTGGTTGCCCGTTTCACAATAGGGCGGTTTGTGCTCTGAATTGTCCGGGGTGGAGAATCCTGTCATATCGAAATTCCCCGTCAGAGGATCACAGGGAAAACAGTGCTCTGATCCCCCCATCCTGCCCTGTGGGAAAAGTCTGTAATGTTCAAGTCTGTGGGTTTCAGGGGACGAGGACGGTAGGCCGTGGAACGAAGCGGCGCGGTTCGGTGACTGGTCTAGGGGAAGACACGGTGCTGGAACGGCATTGTTTCCGTTTGGATGGCCGTGCGGTTGAAACTCAGGCATGGCGGCCATTCTCTGTTGATGCTGCTGCTGTGAGATGCATTCCCGCGACTGCGCTTCCGCGAGCTGCTGACCGAATCCTCCTTCAAACATATGCGGGTGACCCGCGTTACTGCTGTTGAAACCCATGTGTCTGTCCCCATGCAGGCAAGAGGGGACGCTATCCTGGTACAGATGTGAATGCTGGTCGTGGTTAGGAGGTTGATGGTTGAACGGTCCTTGCATGTGGAGTTGATGCTGTGGCTGAACTCCCATAGTGAGCATATCCCCATGGCCATGAGTCTGGAATCCATACTGGTCTCTATTTGAGACAAAGTTGAGTCCCTGCATGGGGGATTCGTTTAGGGGACCCATCATCGGCTCCACAGCTACCGACGGCCCTTTCATATGAAATCCGGCACTGTTATAATTAGAGTTCATTTTCAGTCTACGGGGATTAAATTCCTTTTGTTTGTTTGTCACTGCAAATAAAAAAAAAAGAGATCAAATTAAATCAAACAATCCTTTTTTTTTTTTACTTTCAAAAAAAAATTGTCTCAGGAGCCAATTTAGTAATCCATATATTTATATATTTTCAACAACAAAATTAATTATTTAAAAAAAATAAGTTTTCGTTTCACATGCATTTTAATAAATATGTAATGATGAGAAAGTGAGAGATCAGATGACATTTGGAAGTACCTCAAATCCAGCACAAGCATAAAAGCGCGAGCTCCTCTATGTATATCCTTAATGCAACGATCCTGGAAAACGTGCATCTTCATAAAACTCATCATTCGATGCGTAACGTCCCCAAGTCGTTCAACACATATCCAGAGTGCAAACCAGCGCGCGTAGCACATGTCCCATGTTCACATCTCCAATGCAACGCGAGCGATCCCGACTAATCATACAATATTAAAAACACTTACATGAATTCAAAAAGAGTAAATGAATGCATTAAATCGGCGGTCCTCTGAGGAGAACTTCGCGCGTGCGTTCGGTCCTGCGAGGAGACCCAATGCGCCGCTGTGGGTGCGCGCGCGTTTATAAACTGGAGAGCCCAGGATCCCTTTTGTTGCCACAGTATGAAATGTATTCAGCACAGAAATTAATCGCCATTTTCTTTAATATTGTCCGTACTGTACGGGCTGTTCCATCAAATGGTTCTGGCTCCAGGAGGATTTTCTCATGTATCCTTGTGTCGGATGTGTTGAGCCGCGGGCATCGGCAACAAGTTTGACATTCCCTCATCTGTTCCAGCGCTGATTTCTCACCAATGCCGACACAGGCACACATGCGCAGGGGGCGGGGTTTCGAGCAGCGGGGCGGGGTTTGACGCACAAGGGGCGGGGCTTCGCTTAAGGAAGCCTAAAAGAGATGTATAACGTATTAATATAATATAATAGGTTAATAATAAACAAAAGAAAAACACTACTGTCTTAAACTTCTCTTTCACAAATAGGAGATCTAGATTTGTAGGTATATGTATCAATAACAGTTATTTTATTAAATTATTTATTGATTTAATATTATATATGTATAATATATGTAAATTTGTGGGTAGAAAAATTCATCCCAGTGTAAATAAGAAATCCATACATTTTTTTGTTTTTACACTGGGATGCATTTTTCTACCCACAAATTTACATATTATAAAAACAATGCAAATAAAAATATGAAGCCTAAGAAAAATGCTTAATTCTACGTGTGAAATACTAGATCTCTTATTTACACAGCCTTTTCATAATTTAAAATTAAATGAAATCCTAAACGCTTCAGTGTAAATATTCAGTCATTCCAAAAATCCTTTAAATAGCCATATTCCTTTATGCACGGATAATGTAGTAAATATGCATCAGTTAATTAGTAAATTAGCAGATGCATGAAACGGGCTTCATTTTCAAGCTGTGACGAATGGCAGCCAGAGATAATGAATGTGTCTTCAGGGTTAATTTCCTGTAAGTAACCGGTGATTGTGATGTATTTTTAGAACTCATTGCTGCAGCATGGGTCAAATTATTTATCTTTACAACAAAAGCTCTTGAATGAATAGTGATTAAGAAACTGTAGACTTATAAACCTTATACTACTAACTAGACTGTGTCCCACAAACCACAGCCATTAAGCTACTAAAAGGTTTTTATGGTGAAATATAAGTGGCCATTTATTGATAGGTATGACTGAAGAAATTAAACTAATAAAAGGATGATAAATGGAGAGCCATAAGACTTATTTTGTAGGTCCCTCTGGTCTCCATAAGAAATTTGACAAAGAGGAACAGTGCCATCTAGTGCTGCTGTCAGGCACAAACACTGATGAAAACTAGGGACAAATCAGATTAGACTGGCCACAATTGACAGAAACGGAAGTAAAATATTGTATTTAAGGTCCCAACACCTTTAGACTAACGATTAAGATATTTGGAAACATTTCACAATAAGGTTCCTTTTGTTAACGACATGAATTAACAATGAAAAATACTTCTAAAGCATGTGTTAATCTTAGTTAAAGGGATAGTTGACCCAAAAATGAAAATCATTTACTCACCCTCAAACTGTTTCTTTCTTCTGTTGAACACAAAAGATGATATTTTGAAGAATGTCGGTAACCAGACCAGTTTTTGGGCTCCATTGACTTCCATATGCAAACAAATACTATGGAAGTCAATGGGGCACATTAATTGATTACCCATATTCTTCAAAATATCATCTTTTGTGTTCAGCAGAAAGTAAGAAAGAAATTTTCATTTTTTGGGTGAACTACCCCTTTAACGTTGATTTCAACATTTACTAATCCCTAATTAAAAGCAAAAGTTGTATGTTAACATTATTTAACTGACTTGACATGAACTAACAATAAACAGTTGTATTTTTATTAACTAGCACTAACAAGGATGATTAAATACTGTAACAAATGCATTGCTTATATTTATGCAATAACTAATGATATTAACTGCAAGTGTTACCGGATATTTAAGCATAAATATATAAATATTAATTTATACATTTAATTGAATTAAATGAATACATTAATTATTAATATATAATTAATAATATTAATAATTAATATATAAATAAGTATTTATCAGTGAAAAAAAATAAATCACCGTATACGATTTTCCAGGCTTAAAAAAAAGTTTTAAAATTTATGCATTATCTAATGTTACTTACTACATAAGTGTTACCGGATATTTAAGTATAATTATATAAATATTAATGTATACATTTAATTTATATATATATATATATAGTGTATGTATGTATGTATGTATGTGTATATATATATATATATATATATATATATATATATATAAAATCATATTAATTAATAATATATAAATATAAACAAATATTTATCAGTGCAAAAAAAAAAATTCCCCTTACATATTTACATGATTTTCCAGGCCTAAAAACCTGATTTTTAAAATGACCTGATAAATCCAGGTTTTCCACGACTGTGACAAAACAAAATAAAATCCCAAGCACGACTGGTGTCGAAATTTATTAGATATACTGTTAACTGTTAAATTCATAATCAAATCAAAAGCTGCAGGGAAAAAAAACAAAATAAAAAACAGAATAAAATCACACCATTGTACATTCACTGATATTTCCCCTGATTTTTCAAACAAACGATCAGAAAAAGACAGTAAAACAGCATTGAGCAATTCCCCAAGAAAGAAAGTCTCCAAGCTTAGATTACAATGCATGATTGATTCATTATACCCGAACCGCCCATGCCCACCCCGCTAGCCTAAAAGCCCTGTACGTGTACAAAAGTAAACCACGATCCGTGAGACTCGAGACAGTATTCTGTAGACATGTCTGGTGAACAGACGTCAGTGCACTGATTGCTCTAGAGAACATATGAAAAAGGAAACAAACAAAACATGACTTCCTCCCATTAGAACGCAAAAGACCGAAGAGAAAAGAAAGAAACACAGGTGCACTATGTCGTCACCTCGACTGCCATGAAGGCTGAAGCCCATCGTATGACAAGTTGCATGATTGCGTGAACATTTGTGGACCTTGAAATGGGAGGGACGGTAAGCAGCAATACATGCAATCCGGCTTGAAAACTATTGCAAATGTGCAACTCTACCTCATGACACTCACGATTGAAGCAGCACGTTTCAACGCAGACATCAGGCACTGGTTTGCATGCGCAAACTCCAGCCGTCAGCTGTCCATGAAAGCCCATCTATTAAAACAGACACTAATGCACTGGCCACAGTATAATGATAATGGTTCTCATGATCCTCTGGAGAACCGCACACACACGGTACACTTTAAAAACTTCTTACCATGAAGGAGAAGGTAAAACAGCCCTGCACTGCGGATCAAGACTCTTTTTTGCTAGGCTGGATGATCTGAGCTGGTGCAGGACGGCCAGAGGCGAGGAGGACAGGAAGTAGAATTATTCTACGTGCACATCCTCGCTCAGCTCTGACCTGGTATGATATAAAAACTATACAAATATCAAGCTCTTTGAAACGCGTCCTAAGCATCTGTTGAGGCATCTACACACACATTCATGTGCAGAGCTCAGGGTTCCCACAACGTTTACAGGCGATCAGAAGAATTTATAGAGATTGTAATATTCCTATATAAATACATTAGTTATATAGATACAGTAGTGGGCAGAAGTGATGTCTGGAGGGGGTATTTGTTTTTAAGACTCTAAAATATTTCGATTTTCTAAATATGAAGGAAGTATTTATCTGACAAAACTACAGCTGCAGGTTTTATTTTACTATGCAAACAAGAAAATGCACAGAAAAACAAAAAGCTCACATTGACTACAGCATAATCAGTTATTAATATTTCGTTGGTTCACTCGTTATTTGCATGTGTTAATAATTTCTTACGTCTGGCCAAAAATTATCGCACACTTTGTTGTTTCATTGCATTATCACAAATAAAACAACTGATTCCAAGCACAACTATGCAAAACGCTTACAAAAAAATCTTTAATTTTTAATAATATTTGAATAAAGGGTGAAAATGTCACTTTTGGCCACTTGTGTATAATACAAGTGCAATGTAGATCAGAGAAAGTGTTGGTTTGTCCCTTGCAAAAAAAAAAAAAAATGCAATTACAGTAATGCATTTAATAATAAAAAGTACACAAAAAAAACTACATGAGCCTTCTGCAATAGAGTCTCTTACTGACTGTGCCTGTGTAGTGACAGCTAATTAAAATCTGTTGTCATGACAACGCCAGTAATATTTGCATAATATGCACAAGGATACCAGAAGAGGATCAGCATGAAGTTACGTCACTAACCAGAGATTCATCCACCTGGAAAAGTAGTTACACCTCAAAAAAATGACCATTTAGATTCACGTTTCTGCTTTGAAACTGCGCTATTATAACTGCGATTTGTGCTTGAGGGACTAAATGAAATCATTCCCTGCATGCACACATGCACGAGACTTTTCCAGGCCTGGAAATCACAACGTTTCCCTGATATCTCCAGGTTTTCTGTGGCCGTGGGAACCCTGAGAGCGTTACAGGTAGATTAGCGATATATAAAAGCACTTCGCCTGTCCTAAAGCCACTCGAAAAATTTAAAAAAAGCAGCAGCGATTTGCTCCGGTAATTAGTCTGGATTTTGGAGAGGAGAACCATGTTCATCTGAAGAGTCCTGAGGGGGGGGGTCACGTCACATGAAGGGTCTCGGAGAATGTGGAGACCCTCTCAAATACAGCCGCTAACATGCCTGAGCTCATGCAAAAGCCACTCGCAGGATAAAATAATCAATTCTGCGAGGTGGACGTGTGTTTTAGCGCACAAATGTGCATGCCGTGCAAGCAGCATCACACATTTTCCTAGAAAAACAAGACGGCAGGACTACGCTGATAGGACAAATCAAAAACCCCTTTAAAAATTATTAGGAAATAAAGCAACCAAAAAGAAGAGCTTCATCTAGTGGAGAAAAGACTAAACACAGACAGGAAAGTAAAGATCTCATTACGCACAGATATATAACCAAACAAAAACAAACAAATAATTGGTCCGATGCCTGCCAAAATTAAGTTGTTTTTTTCTGAAATAGAATAACACAACCATACAGCAATACTCTGATATTTCTAGACGTCCTAACAAAGTGGTAACAGTCACTGGATCGACCTGCCTGAATCTAGAAAACAGGTCAAGTGTCGTCCAGCGCACAAGTGTGTCCACCCTGTCCAGTACTACTGATCATTGTGTCATTCTGCTGTCTGGTGGAGGAGGACGGCGCCGCCACTGGCCGGTTTGTTGGATGCGTTGATGTCTTTCGTCAAGCGTCATCATGGTTGGATTCTTGTAGTTTTGCCTCATTGTTCGTGAGCAGCACTGGTGCCTCGAACCTGACCAGTTTTACGAAGCTACAGGGATGAGAAGAAAACAGTGAGCGTTAGGAACCTTTCAATACACGATTAAAGCCAACATAATAACAGGAAACATGAATCATTCCATCATCACGTCCTAACCAGGCATGATAACGTAATGCGGCCTATCATGTGACAAACTCTTCCATTCTAATCCATGAGGTTTGAATTTGGTTACAGTGAAATCTCATTGGTCGAAAATCCTCCAATATTAAACTCAAAACATAAAAAAAGCTAATTCAAAATATTAATACTATAAAACACTACAATAGTAAAAACAATAGTATAAAATAATACTAAAATAACTGGGTTACTAAGGTCTCATTTGTTAATGTATTAACTAACATGAACTAACCACAGCAATACATTTATTACTGTATTTGGTAATGTTAGTTAATAAAAATCCAGCTGTTCATTGTTTGTTCATGTTAGTTCACAGTGCATTAACTAATGATAACAAATACAACTTTTGATTTTAATAATGTATTCGTAAATGTTGAAATTGTTTCATGTTAACTAATGAAACCTTATTGTAAAGTGTTACCCATTTTTTCATTGGCCTAAAATCCTGCTGAATATTTAATATTTTTCTTCCTGCCGAACATTAAGGAACATGAACATGAGTGTTTGCTAGAGTGTTACTATGAGGTTGCTAATTTTTCAACTAAAACTAAAAATATTTTAACTCTTTTCTTTAATTGAAATAAAGCTGAAGTAAAATGTAGGTTAAATATTGGATGGAAAATGTACACTTAACCCTCATCCTTCCCTCATATTATACCTATATTTTTAATTCATCAGAGTGGTCCAAGACCCTAAGACTTTTGTCGCACAAATACGCAAAAAAAAAAATTTGACTGGATTGTGGTTAAAATTTAAAAAAGTAACAAATCCTTCCCTCGCGGGTCAATTTGACCCCCTTAGGAATGAATGGAATGCTTCAGTACACATAGAAAAACCTAAAAATGCTCAAATTACAAGTAAAAATGCTAAAACTTTACCAAAAAATGCTTTTATAATGTCTACATGTGTATCTGAATGCATACTGAAGAAAAACTGACTTTAGGACCCAGCGGAACAGCTCATTTGCTCCATATAGAGCTATAAGGCCATCTAGTGGCAAGAGTCATGAAGTATCATGTTATATTATTTTTTTTAACACAAAAGGTCAGGCAAAGACACCCAATGTGAGATATTTTGAGCTGAATTAAAAGGGTTATGCATGAAATTGTTATTTTGAATTTAAGTAGATAAAAGAATGTGAAGAATGTGCTTTAAAGTATTATTTATTGATTATTTATTGATAAAATCTAGTCATCTAAAGGTAAATAAAATAAAAAAATAAACATCTCTAAAAAAAATTGCATTAAAAAAAATAGAATAAATATGATCAAAATATAATTTTAGGGCTTCGGGTCATTTTGACCCGCGAGGGAAGGATTTGTTACAAAATGCGAGGGAGGGATGAGAAAAACAAACAAACTAGAAATGTTGGTTAATGCATTAGCTAACATGAACTAGCAAGCAATATTAATTTTACAGCATTATTTTTTGTTAATGTTAGTTAATAAAAATACAATTCTTCATTGTTTGTTCACAGTGCATTAATGTTAACAGATACAACTTTTGATTTAAAAAAAATGTATAGTAAATTAACTAAGATTAACAAATGCTGTAGTAATTTTCATTGCTCGTTCATGTTTATTAGCGTAGTTAAATAGTTGCAAACAAATGAAACCTTAAAATTTAAAGTATTACCGAAATAACTAAAAATAAGTAGATGCACTAAAATGACTAAAACTGATATTTAAGAAAACATTTAAGTCTAATCACTTAAGATCCATGATTTGAGGAATCATTCACATCTGTAGCACAAACAATGTTGGGTGATTTACCAACTGAACTTTAATACTTAAGAGTTTGTTCGAATCAGTAACACCAACTTTGACTAACAATAATAGTGCCTTAGTAAACACTACTAATTACTTCTGATCTGCTGTGATTTTGTCTCATCGCTGCAGCATTTAGTCTTCATCGTGCCTGGTTAGGGTGAATTCAACACTCACACGTGTGCGAACGCGCGCACACACACACACACTCACTCAAATCAAAGAGAGCAGAAACACACACGCTCGCATGCACCAAGTACAAACACACTCTGGAAAAATCAACAAACACAAAAGCGGTGATTAGAAACCAAGAACACAGCGCAGAGAAACACCAATGGAGCGATGAAGAGAAATGAGAAATGAAGGACGGGGGGGAAGAAAAAAAAACAAGATTGGGCAGAGACGCTTGGAAAGAGCGGCCGAGGAGAGTCTCATCTCTTCCAGATCGTTTTACGGCACAGCCAAACGCAGAGGGAGGGAGAGTAACACAAATATGAAGCGGCTGTGCTCCGCTCTGACTCTCAACAGACGCTCAATTTCTCTCCCGAGAAGAAAGTCTATAAAATTAACTTTATAACTGCCTTAGAGACGGTGCAAGATCAAGCAACTATACGAAGGAATCGTTCACTGAGAAATGAACGTTCTGTCATCATTTATTGTCGTTCCAGACCTGCATGAGTTTCTTTCTGAAGACGCATTCAGGCTGCTCATTTGAATATAATGAAAGTATATAGTGACCAGGGATTGACACCTTTGATGAGACGAACAAACTGATATGATATCCAGGTGTTTATTCTCTGCAAACATTTCCTAGCTCTCAAATCTCCTTTGGACTTCCATATTTGAATATGCAAATGACATTTGAGAGCGAAATCACATTTCGGTATTGCACCGTTTCAGAAGACTTCAAATATAGCACATAAATCATATAAATGTCGCTCGATAGCCTGTGGTCACTGTATGCTTTCATTGTATGGAAAACAAATGTGCAGATTCAAAACATCTTCATGGAAGAAAGTAAGCCATATGGAGTCGTTTGGAATGACATGATGACTGTTTGCATGCACTACCCCTTTAGGATGAGAATAATGGAAAAGAAAAAGAAGGCCATTGCAGCTGCTCCTGTAAACATCGCAACCTGCCTCCATTTAGAGAGAAGATCAACAACTCGACAGAAGAAAACGCTGCTTTTGGAAGCTACAGCCGTTGGCCTCCACACTTGCTTTAAACATCAAGAACGCCTCAAAAAAAACCCTCTTTTACCTTTCAACTGGAGTCTAAAACCATTAGAACTTGCAGATGAGGCTTTTTCAAGGAGCTGCAAACACCTGCTTTTAATTTGCGCCGTTGAGGCACTATTTTCCTCTGGCCTGAGCGAACGCTATTGGCCGGTTCAGCCAAGAGTTTGTCTGAAATGACTAACACTTTTACTCGGGTTATGTTCGCCTACACGTCAGCGGAGAGAAGAAAAGTTAGTTGTGGTTAGCTGAAATGGAGGCAGTGAAGTGATGGGTTAGTGGGTGGCGGCGGATGAAAAGGACGTGAGAGAGTGCGCGACGGAGCGGCTGCCTTTCCTCCGGTACGACTTACGGACTTCTCTCCACCTGCCTTGTGTTACTAAAAAGGATTCGGCTACTCTTCGGCTGCCGTTGTGCCTCGTACGGATCCCTTTTGACGCATCTAGAAACAAAACATGCCGTTAGGTGCAATCTTAACACTTGCTGGCATCGACCTGGAAGGAAAGTGAAACATCAAAATAGGCAATAGCAGAACATGAAAGCATATCTGAGTGAATGCAGGTAGAAATCGCCAAGTCATATTTTTTTTTATGGGAATCAACCTACCTACTGAATTTGATTTGAGAGGTTTTTTTTGTAATTTTTACATAACGTGCAATTTTTTGCACTGAGACATGTTCATAGCAATAAAAGTTTCAGTATTGTCAAGAAAAAAATAAAAATATTAATTCTCAAATAAATACACCCAATTTCTTTACTGTAATACAGTAATAATCATGCTGTCTGGGAAAAAAAGACTTAAATTCAGAACATTATAATTGTACCTTAAATGTAAAATGTGAAAAATAAACGATAAATAAATTATATACAGTACTTGTAAAAAGTTTGGAAACAGCTGCATATATTTGATCAAAAATACAGTAAAAACTATTATTATTTATTATTATTATTATTATTATTATTACATATTATATTACAATGAAAAATAAATAATTTTTCATTAATAAATACTGTTTTCTGTTGTAATATATGTTCAAATGTAATTTATTCCTGTGATCAAAGCTGAATTTATCATCATTACTCCAGTCTTCAGTGTCATATGATCCTTCAGAAATCATTCTAATATGATGATTTGATGCTTAAAAAACATTTATGATTATTATTATTAATGTTAAACACAGTTATGCTGCTTAATATTTTTGTGGAAACTGATTTTTTTCAGGATTTTTGATGAATATAAAGTTCAAAAGAACAGTATTTATTATAAATATAACTTTTTTTGGTAATATTTATTAATTTCATAAATGTCTTTACTGTCTTTTTTGATCAAATTAATGTGCCTTTGCTAAATATAAGTATTAATTTATTTATTTTTTAATCTATCTTACCTCAAACTTTTCAATGACAGTGTATCATGATTTCCAAAAAAATAATAATAATTAAAAAAAGACTGGAGTAATGATGCTGAAAATCACAGGAATAAATTACATTTTAAAAGATATTACAACAGAAACCAGTTAATTTAAATGGTAATAATAATTCACAATATTACTGTTTTTACGGTATTTTTGATCACATAAATGCAGCCTTGGTGATATTAAGAGAAACTTTCAAAAGCATAAGAAAAAACCTTAATGTTTACAAACTTTTGACCGGTACTGTGCGTGCGTGTGTGTGTGTGTGTGTATGTGTGTGTGTGTGTGTGTGTGTGTGTGTGTATGTATGTATATGTATATGTAATTATTTTTTTTTTTTTTTTTTTTTTAAACATTCAAAAAAGAGAATTAGATTTTTTTTTTTTTTTTTACACATTACAAGCTATTTATTATTGGGGAACGGCATCATTTTTGCATTTCAGAATACATAAAAAAAAAATAAAAAAAAATGTATGGTCCAAAAATATGCTTAATTGTCTTAATTTTAGGAAGAAATATGATGCATTCATGACTGTTTTCTTGAGATTCACCCATTTAACAGTTGACTGTCAGGGAAGAGGCACTGAATGGGTTAACGTTGACATAATCCTCACTGGAAATATATTCACCATCATTTCCATAAAAGAGGTTTTGAAAAAATACATACCCTGGAAGGATTTTGTAAAGCACAGCAAAGCCAAAGTAAATTTGATTCGTCAAATATTAGTCCAAATACATACTTTCTGCTTGGCAACCGGATAGTAGCAGTGCAAAAAAACTGTTTTTTTAATATAAAGTTTTACTACATATACTGCTTGTTTTATAAATGCCAGCCTTAACAACTGAAGGCAATTATAGATTAACTGGTTAGGAGAAAGATATAACGCGTAATGTGACTGATGGGTTGACGGTTAAGGAATCACTTTATTGGTCTTGGCTAACCGTGGCTTGAGAATAAAACTAATAAGCGACTACGCCTTCGGGATTTGGATGAGAATATATTGATCGATATTTCCCAGGCAGTGAGGAGTTTGTGGTTTTCCTTGGCTGCATGCTGAAAGCGATCACAGAGCGTGTCAGAGTTTGGAGAGACTGCGTGCCGTTGGATCGTCATATTTACTGGGTAGAGGAAAGAATCTGGGCCAAATACTATACACTTGAGCTGGGACGCGTTCAACAAAAACACACAACTGAAAATAGAGAATAGGAGAGCGTTGCCAGCAGTGACCAGCGGTAAAAAACCCAATATAGCTCAAATCTGTAACCCCTTCAATAACATCCAGAAGCCGATTTAAATTCAGTCTACAGTCAAATAATGACCCCTGGTGCTAATATTACAGGTACTAACGTTTTATTCCACATATAAACACCCACGTTATGCTATAAAATCAGTCCAGATGTGCACTGTAGGCTGATGATGTACAGGCTGTACATGTATAGTACAAATATACTTAGGCTCAGTGTTTCTTGCATCACTATTGAATAGCGCACGAAACCCGTTGCTATTTATATTAGATCTTGTAGTCAGAATTTAATGACAGAAGACTGCAAATACTAGCGTTGTCAAAAGTACCGACTTCGGTATCATGTCGGTACTGAAATTTAAAAAAAATTTCACACTTTGAGCACTGTAGAGTGGAATCGTAAACACCACCGATTGGCCATTGTGCTCACGCGCTCATCAGATGTGTCTGTGATTGGCTACAATGATCAGCGCTTCAAAAACATGTTGTAAATATACATCAATGACGCTCTTTCACAGAGCGCTTACACATACACGGGAGCATTTGAAAGACCGGTCCGCTGATCGACACCAGCTTGTGCTTTCAAAACAGTTTCAAACACTTCCGTGTGCTTTCAAACGTTCCAGTGCGTTGATCATTGTAGCCAATCACAGACATATCAGATGAGCGCGTGAGCACAATGGCCAATCAGAGGTGTTTACGATTCTGCTCAGCGCGCAAAGCGTCACATTTTTTAAATTTCAATACTATTTAATACTTTTGACAATACTAGCAAATACAATAAAAGCCAACACAACTCTCTATTGCATTGTGCTTTGTTTGTTGCAAATAATTACAAACATACAAAGCAATGGCATTCAACGAGCATTTGTCACTGAAATGGCTATTTTAGTCTAATCTCACTTGCTGAATCAGTTGGGGAGGTAAATGACAACCATTCACTCACTGGACATAATGCCATTATTTGAGGCAAGTCGTTATTTTTAAAATGAGCTGAGGTTTGTGACACTTAAATCAGGCTGATTGTTAAAAAAAAAAATGATATTCTTCACTTTTTCAATTCCATTTTGTGACACTGGAGGCACAGAAATCACACCCTACGCGTTTAAAGACATTCATGAATAAACCAAAAAAAATAGCGTTTCATGATCTGGACTGCTGGGAATAAGGAGGTCTGCCATGGATGGGTGGGAGCAAATGCAATGGAGGAAGCTATACGTGCTTCAGACCATAATGTCATCCTTACCTCTTCCAGCTCTCGCTGTGTCTCCGCCTCCATCCTGCGGATGTCCTCCATGGTGAGCTCCACCCAGCTGTCAATCCAACAGAAGAGCTGACGGTGGAAGTTGGTGAAGATTCTCTTCTCTTGCTGCAAACGCAGATGAAAAACAGTCCATGTTATAGCAAAGCATTGTGAGATTGGAAAAATAAAGAGGGAATTATCAAACTCACTGACTGACTCATTTAAATTTGAGATGCATCACTCCAGGTTTGATGTCAATGAGAAGACACATAAAAAACAAATGCTTGATATAATTAACGTCAAATTTGGTGCAACACAGGTTGACAGCTTTACATTTTTTTTCTCTGTTCATCTTTCTTTAGTGTGTAATGTTGCTGTTTGAGCATGAAAAACATCAAAAAAGTCCCGCCCAAGGCATATGCAGAATAAAGGGGCGGGGCCTGGTTGAGTTAGTTAGTAGTGTGTTGAAACTGGCGGTTATGGTAAGGGGCGGGACACTTCCCAAACACGCTCTAAGCGATTGACCAATCGCAACACACTGCTCCAGCCGACCAATCAGAGCACATTGTGCTTTTCAGAAGGAGGGGCTTCATAGAGACAGGAACTAAACAGAGCGTTACTGACAGACTGGGAAGAGAGGAGCCACAACAATGGAGAATATGGGGAAAATAATCAACATTCAAGCATGAAAACCTGTTCTAGTAGGGCCCTTATTGCTTTATTAATATATCACATGGGCACTCACATGAAAAAGAGGACTCTAGACCATTAATATCTCTTTTCGTGTCCCATACGTGATTGGAAAAACACATGGGTGAACAAATGATAAAGTTGCTAAGTGCTGAATGGGTGTTGATTGTTACCTTGTGGATGAAGTTTTCTATTTTGGTTTGAAGGCCCCACCACTTGAACTTGACAGTGACTAGTTTGTACGCACACATACGAGGGGCGTCTGGCTTAGCCAAGAGCTCTTTCTGTTCGGGGAGAAATCACACAAGATCTTCATATAGAACAGAGTTAAAAGGGAACTAAAAAGTCGGATAAATTAATTCATTAATTAAATTACTCACTTTCCAATCCGGTCCTAAAGGTCCTCGGCCTGTTTTCTCTGAGTGAAAGATTTCTGGGTCCTCATCTGGTTTATAATCCTGAGAGAACAACAATTTGGATCACTTATATTTCCTTTATGGCTAACATTTCTCCACACTGCTTTGGTTTAATAGGCATAGAAGAGATGGATATTCAATTTTGATAAAAAACTATAAATTATTACCAATTAATTGTGGAAAAAAGACCAGAAACATTATTCATGTTATCTCTATTGTCAACTACTTTCAATGATAAGTAGCTAAAGCCTGTTCAAAAAGTTGCCAAAATGTCACTAGATGGCATAATGCACTAATTAGCATATGACATCACGTCATATTTGCATTCTGTTTAGTGCCAGCCCTTTACATCGGTTGTCAAAAATCACCATACACAAGTTAAAGCACAAGTTAAATCATATTTAAATTTTTACATTGCTGGTCAAAAGTTTGATAGAATTACAATGTTTTTGAAAGTTTCTTCTGCTCACCAAGGAGATTTTTATTTGATAAATACATTAAAAACTGTGATAATGTTAAATAATTTTACAATTTAAAATAAATGATTTCTATGTGAATATATTGTAAAATGTAATTTATTCCTGTGATCAAAGATGAATTTATCATCATTACTCCAGTCTTCAGTGTCACATGATCCTTCAGAAATCATTCAAATATGCTGCTTTAATGCTCAAGAAACATGTCTGATTATCAAACGTTGACATTTTTTGGCGGGGAAACATCATACATTACCATTCAAAAGTTTGGGGTGATTGAGAAAATAAATAAATAAATTAAAAACATATTCATCAAGGACGCATGAGATTAATCAAACTTTCAAATTTTCTATTCAGCAAAGAATCCTGAAAAAAATTATCAGTTTCCAACACTGAATTTCAACATTGATAATAATAAGTAATGTTTCTTGAGCAGAAAATTAGCATATTAGTATGGTTTCTGAAGGATCATGTGACTGAAGACTGGAGTAATGATGCTGAAAAGCGGCTAAATGCGTCTGAAAAGTCATCAACAAACCGTGTTATCTTAAAAAAAAACACTTAGAACACCACCTCCAGTTTGGGAATTCCCACCATTTCCATCTTTTTCCCCACCTTTCGTCTTTTTCCACATACCGCACTCTACCTTTTAATATCTCAAACCTCTGCGCTAAGTACAGTGAACATATGGGAATACGGATTAACCTGAACCAGGACTGATCCACTTAACTAATTAAAAGATACGAAGCATAAAAGTGCTCAGGCCTGAGAAGAGCAGTCAGTTCAGCGGCCCTCGACAGGCCAGATAACCAGTTCACCCCTGCTAGTCAACACACCTGACCACAACGACACTGGACTCCAGTCAAACGGACGCAGCTGTATTTATGTGCTCGGCACCGAGCCAGACTGAGGTCACATGGAAACGTATTTGGATTTATTCAAAGCAGCTGATGTTTGATGCAGTGTGTGTGTCTGCTAGTAGACGGCACCGGCTGCTAGTTTGTTTGTTCTTGAGGCTTGAGTTTTACTACAGCTTCAAAACAGACTGTTTTACCAGTTTGTGCAGTAAATCTGCTGCTTAGAGAAGGGTCAGGTCTTCCTGCAGTAGATAGAGTAAAGATAAGGAGCCTTCTTGGTAAACTAGTGAACCTCGAGGAATGCAGGTCAGAAGGGCAATGGTCCACACACTAATGTCACGTCACCCTAATCCAGTCTTATGTAACACACCGGCTAAAGGCTGAATCACAAATCACACACTAGCCAGCCTAAATATAGCATGCAGGATAAAGATTAGCAAGTCCCAAATCACAGCACATTGAAAATAGTTTCAAAAGCATATTTTAGGCTAATGATGCCTCCAAATTCTTGTGCTACAGGTGGAGGAATCTGTGACGTTTTTGAAATAACCTAATGAATAATTTGATTAATTTAGTTATGCTTAATCTTACAAGCAAACACCGTCTCTTTTGTCCACTTTCAACCACTTCTGTCCTGATTTCTTCGAGGGGAGGGTCTATGGGCGGATAAACGTATGGGCTTTTTTTTAAATTTTTTTTTTTTAGATCTAATGGACAAAATAAGCTCACGCAATTTACATATGAGATGACGGAAAAACACACGGAGAGCAGCAGCTTTTGTTTCTGCTCTGACAGACACAAGACCAGCCGAACGCTGTGAGTGTGTGTTAGAAATCAGGAATGTGAGAGAACATTGTGCTTGGTATGTTTTTCGTCTTCAAACCAAACTTGTGTCTCCAGCCGACAAAGTTTAAATCCCGTCTCGCTAGCGCGCTTCCCATAATGTACATGTCAGTAGGCGGAGAGTAGGGGGTCTTTGTAGCTGTTTGAATGCATTCGACCACGTGAGCGTTTACACTATGAAAGCAATCCGGTCGAATGTGTTTTCTACCTCTGGAAGTGGTCGAAAGTGGACAAGCTCAAAACGTTTTAGACCCCGTTTACACTTGTATTTAGTGTTGTCCACTTGTGTTCTGATCAACCAAAAAGCATCTTAATACCAGGTGTAAACAGGGCCAAAGGGGTCTGTGGTACAATTTTATGATATATATAGTATTGTAGTGATATATAGTATGATACGATTTAAGTATGAATAATAGTATAATAGTATTATCTTGCTAGATATTCAGAGTATGTGCTTTCCCATTATAGTACCGTTCAAATATTTGTGATCAGACTTTTTTTTTTTTAATGTTTTTGAAAGAAGTCTCTTCTGCTCACCAAGGCTGCATTTATTTGATCACAAATACAGTAAAAAAAAAATATATATATTTTTACAATTTAAAATAACTGTTTCTATGTGAATATATAGTAAAATGTAATTTATTCCTGTGATCAAAGCTGACTTTTCAGCATCATTACTCCAGTCTTCAGTGTCACATGATCCTTCAGAAATCATGATTTGCTGATCAAGAAACATTTCTGATTATTATCAATGTTGAAAACATTGGAATATTACACAGACAGATATACCAGCTAGATGGATAAATCAAGATTTGGCCAGTTTGAGATTATCTGCATCAGTCGATAAGCATTGATTATCACGCGTGATTAACAGAAGCATCATGGTTGACCACTAAAAGAGCTTCAAATCATTCCAGGGCACTTAAATCAAAATTCTTGAGATGTCTTTGATGTCAAAGAGACATAGGGCCCTATTTTAACGATCTGAGCGCATGGTCTGAAGCGCAGGTGCTCTTAGGGCGTGTATAAATCCACTTTTGCTAGTTTAAAGACGGGAAAAATGGTCGGCGCACCAGGTGCATGGTCCAAAAGGGTTGTACCTAGTCTCTTAATGAGTCATGGGTGTGTTTTGGGCGTAACGTGCAATAAACCAATCAGAGTCTCATCTCCCATTCCCTTTAAAAGCCAGTTGCGCTCGCACCATGGCGGATTCGCTATTTACATGGAGGAATTTGCAAGCGGAAAGACTAAACGCTTCTCCAGAGAGGAATCCTTTTATTTTTAATATTTAAAAATGTGTGTGTGCTGCTGCGTCCCTGTGTGTGTAATAAGCAGAGTGTACGCGTGTTGTGCACCACCTATAGGCTCATATTACTAACGCACCCTTTAAATTGTGTTGGTCAATGGCGCAGTCGTTTTCAGTTCCTCAAAATAGCAACACGCCAACAATGCGCCTGAACACACCTGGTTTTCAGACCAGCACGCCCATGGGCGAACAGATGGGCGCCAGTGCATTTGCTATTTAAACAACGTGGCGATGGACATGAAAATGATAACTGCATCTGGCTGAACACTTGCGTCGCGCCTGGCGTTGCATTGTGCCAGGTGTATGATAGGGCCCATTTAGTAGATGCTTTTAAGTGACTTATAAAAGAGGGACATCACATACAATAAGTGGACACCAAAGTTCTAATTCGCAGCAGGAGGCGGGGTTATGCAAATTACAATTACCACTGGTTGGATATCAATAGCACCTTTTTGAGTGCAATCTGACCTCAGGATGACCAGCAGGGATGGGCTATTAGCATTATATTCAAAGTGGGTAATGTTACCGAAAAGCACAACGAACGTGCAAACAATGCAAAATGTTTCTAGACTGATGGAAAATGAACTCACTCCAGGTTCAACCTGAGACCGATCAGCTATATCGATATGCACGACCTCCACTGTCTTCCATGTGGTTGGGTCCAGGTCATGTACCTGGTAACAGGCATAAACAAACATGAAAAACATATCAGCCTGAGCATGATGTTACAGATGCATTCAAAACATCAAATCACAAAGAGACGTCTTACTCACATTCTCTAAAGAGCCCGTGTCAGGTTTGTGCCACGTTTCTATTTTAATCATGAAATCATCTTTCATGTATTCGTTCTGAGGAGAGGATGCATGTTTATGTTCAGGTTGTGTCACAAACATCAGCATGATTTCATTTAAAAATGTGGTTTAGGAGTGCATGCAATGCAAATATCTCATATGGCGGCAGTGTATGTTTCTAAGGGAATATACAGCCAGAAAACAGGAAGTAAAACTGCTTTACTCCAAGTTCTACAGGTAAACTGGTGTTAATATTGGTGTGGTGAACTAAAAAAAAACATATTCAGACATTTAAACCACACTTAGAAGTATAAATGTCACTGCATGCAATGACAAAATAATAATTTATCAAAAAAAAAATGATAGCACATGTGCACTTCACAATCAAAACATTTGACAAAAACTAGTGTGAAATGATAAACAATAAAGCAAAAAGACTTTCATTAATTCAAATTGCAGGCCTTTCATAGTAAATGGTCATGCACTGAGAGTTTGGTGTAAACTAGTCATAACGACAGCTAGTTTTCGTACTTACAGTCACAACTGAAGAGAATGGAGCAGCATGCAAAAATAAAAGAAGAAAAATAATCAGGTGACACAGAAAACATTCATATTTCCACTGTCAAAACAGACCAATACAAATGACTCAAGAGTCTAAGGCCTGAAACATACTCTGAATAGATAACTGCAAACCATTATAGAGCGCAACAGTCGGGTTCCGGAAGTAAAAACTCTATTCATTTTCTCCATAGAGAAATTGATTTAACGATAACTTATAAACCTTTAAAGACAGGCCTACTGTGAGCTATGAGGTTGTTAATCCATGGTATTTGCTTCTTTTAATGCCATCAGCCCATATTATTTCAACTTATTTAAAAACAAATTGTGTTTAACAGTGGAATTCGTGGTGAAAAAATACATTTCCCATGATGCTGCAGAAAACTCCTCCAATCAGTCAAGACAAGTGAAATGCAATTGGATGGATGAATGGATGGAACGACGTAACGATAGATAGATAGATAGATAGATAGATAGATAGATAGATAGATAGATAGATAGATAGATAGATAGATAGATAGATAGATAGATAGATAGATAGATAGATAGACGTATGGATGGACAGGCGGATGGAATGATAGATAGATAGATAGATAGATAGATAGATAGATAGATAGATAGATAGATAGATAGATAGATAGACAGACAGACATATGGATGGACAGACAGATGGAATGATAGATAGATAGATAGACAGACAGACAGACAGACAGACATATGGATGGACAGATGGACGGAATGATTGATAGATAAGATAGATAGATAGATAGATAGATAGATAGATAGATAGATAGATAGATAGATAGATAGATAGATAGATAGATAGATAGATGGATGGAACGACGTAACAGATAGATGGATGGATGGATAGATAGACGATGGATGGATGGATAGATAGATGATGGGTGGACAGAGCGATAGATAGATAGACAGACAGATAGACAGACAGACGTATGGATGGACAGACGGATGGAATGATAGATAGATAAGATAGACAGACAGACAGACGTATGGATGGACAGACGGATGGAATGATAGATAGATAAGATAGACAGACAGACAGACGTATGGATGGACAGACAGATGGAATGATAGATAGATAGATAGATAGATAGATAGATAGATAGATAGACAGACAGACATATGGATGGACAGACAGATGGAATGATAGATAGATAGATAGACAGACAGACAGACAGACAGACATATGGATGGACAGATGGACGGAATGATTGATAGATAAGATAGATAGATAGATAGACAGACAGACAGACGTATGGATGGACAGACAGATGGAATGATAGATAGATAGATAGATAGATAGATAGATAGATAGATAGATAGATAGATAGATAGATAGATAGACAGACAGACATATGGATGGACAGACAGATGGAATGATAGATAGATAGATAGACAGACAGACAGACAGACAGACATATGGATGGACAGATGGACGGAATGATTGATAGATAAGATAGATAGATAGATAGATAGATAGATAGATAGATAGATAGATAGATAGATAGATAGATAGATAGATGGATGGAACGACGTAACAGATAGATGGATGGATGGATAGATAGACGATGGATGGATGGATAGATAGATGATGGGTGGACAGAGCGATAGATAGATAGACAGACAGATAGACAGACAGACGTATGGATGGACAGACGGATGGAATGATAGATAGATAAGATAGACAGACAGACAGACGTATGGATGGACAGACGGATGGAATGATAGATAGATAAGATAGACAGACAGACAGATGTATGGAATGATAGATAGATAGATAGACAGACAGACGTATGGATGGACAGACGGATGGAATGATAGATAGATAGATAGAGACAGACAGACAGACGTATGGATGGACAGACGGACGGAATGATTGATAGATAAGATAGATATATAGATAGATGGATGGATGGAACGATGGATGGATGACAGACAGAACGATAGATAGAACGGTAGGCAGACAGACAGATAGACAGACAGATAGATAAAACGATAGACAGAACGATAGATTGAACGATAGATTACTATAGATAACTATACATTGGTAGTTTTATATTTCTCCATTTTTAATTTGATGCTGTTTGCAATGCTTCATGGGATTGTAGTTCTTTCCCTCATTAAAGCCATCAAGTACACGGTCTTTCTTTTCAAATAAATTTTTGCTTCAACTCAAAGTTTGTAATGTTGTGATTCACGGCTTATAACGCATTAAAGAAAGAAAGACTTTTGTTAAATCCCTATGGGAGAAATGAATGGAAAAATACTTCCTGAACCAACGCTGCTGAAAAAGTGGACTAAGTGCACTAATGCAGTTTATAGCTACAAAATACGTCAGAGCTCAGTTCATAATGCAACTCAAGTGCTCAGTGCGTTCTCAGTGTAGCGCACATGAACTCTCTCAGGTCGGCTGCGTTCAGCAGAGAGATGTTTAAATTCTTACTTGACTAACAACATCCTTTAGTAACAATTTGTCAGTGTATTCATGTGTGCATTTGCGTACTTGCAGAGTATGTTTTTTGCCTTATTCTTCACAAACTTCATGAAACAATCAAAAACATTGTATATGCATGATGTCTGTCCCAATATGCAATTCATTACATATTGTCGTATGTAATAAAAATATGATAGTGATGGACTGTGCGGTATAGCGGATGAAAAGGTTTTCCACTCACCCGTGCGGCAGTATGGATAAGCATTCCAGGCCTTTTCGTGGAAAACTAACGCCCCCTCTGGTGCGATCATCTTCACAAAGCCCGGCACTTTACTGGACGAACACAAAACACAAGAGCGCTGAAGCAAAGCCGGAGGAATTATTTACAGATTTGTGTTAAGTTGAATGGGTTGTCATATAATGGGGTGTTGCAAAACACATTGTCACACATCTGACAATAATAAACTGTAGGTGGCGTTAGTATAATTTTTTTTTTTTTTTTTTTTTTTTTTTTTAAACAGTAATTACAACTGGACTACAACACTTTACTTAAAGCCTTTATGTATAATGCATTCATATTTATAATGTACGTTATAATGCATTATAATACATGCAGTCTGAAATTGGTTGTTTTGTCATGTGTTTTAATGCATTAAAGGTGTAACAATGAATAGATCAGTATTATAATGTATTATAACTGTGGTTACAATTATTCATGAAACCATACATTGAATTATAATGTGCATTATAGGGCTGGGTATTGACACAAATTTCATGATTCGATTCAATTTCGATTCACAAGCTTGCAATTCGATTCTATTTTGATTCAGTTCAATATTGATTATTTTGGATATGTATCAGGTAATATATGGCAAATTTTCTCAAGGAAAACAAATCTCTGAACTAATGCTGTAAACTATGGGAGTCAGTGGGTACTACATTAGCCTACTATAATATTGAAGGTAAAAATGAACTGATTTGTATACAAACACTTAAATTACACTCAATGTTCCTTTATAATAAAGTCATAATATTAACTTTACAATTACATAATCATTTGTCTTCTCCAATTCGTTTTTTGAAATATAAATGGTGGCTGTCATAAAAACTTGCCAGATTTATTCAAACATGCATTAAATATTGAAGAACATTAAAAATTATAATGAATATGTAATATGGTGCATATATTTAGCAAAATGCTCCTCTCTAGAGTTCATTTGTCTAGCTCACTTGCAAGTTTATGAACACTGGATATGGTTTTTCTGAGGTAAATGTGACATTACGTGACATTGTTTACAAGCTGCTTTACTGACGTCTTTCCGCAGTTGAAACACTGATTTAGCGATTCCATGTGACATGATACGCATTTCGGTAAGTTGTACTGTATCTTTTAACACACTTTCATATGCTCATTTATGTTTATTTCGCGCTGTAAGTGGTGTTAAGGCGGAAGAGAAGATCAGTTCATGTGCCACTTCTCTTGAGCTGAGCCAGAGCGATCTGTCACACGGTATTTATGTTTTTGAATTTCGTAATAAAACGGAAGTAACAATCAATAGTAACAAAGCACAAAACAAAGCACAAAGATTATTGTGATTTATTGGATGGGAGGCGCGCTACAATGCTCCGTTCATTCATCAACTGAAAACAGGATGACTAATCGATTCTTGGGATTTAAGAATTGATATAGATTCGTGAAAATGAGAATCGATTAAAATCGAGAAATCAATATTTTTTACCCAGCCCTAGTGCATTACAAGTAGGGGTGTAACGATATATCGTTAATCGATATATCGCAATATAAATATGCGACGATATGTATTGTCGATGTAAACGATATGATTCGCGATATAGAGTTGTTTTATCCAAGGCTCAACTTGCTGTATTTATAAGGTATAATTGACCCAAACATGTCAATTCTGTCTTCATGTACTCACCCTCATGTCGTTTCATTTAACCTCCAAACACAAATTAAGATATTCTTTATGAAACCTGAGAGATTTCTGTCCTCCATTTAAAGTCCATTCCTCTCAAACTTAAAAGATTAAAAAAAATGTCAAAGGCATCATAAAAATAATCAATCGAGTGTCTAATCCAAATCCAAGTCTTCTGAAGAGTCACGATGGCTTTATGATGAACAGGTTTACAATGGCACGCATAGGATACTGTAGTAAACACGGACGTTTAAATGATTGCGAGATGCGCAAAAACATCATGAGTGAGTAAATGCAGAATTAAAATTTTTGGATGAGATAAACATTTACAGTTTGAGAATGGTCATTTTGACATGCTTTCTTGCGATTAGAACTGTGACGGATTGCATTGACCATCTGAAGCGTACGCGCTGGAACGGCACTCCTCAAAGTCAAAGAGCAAACATCATTAAAATCACCAGATCACATTTAGCTTTAGTAGTATGATTATTCAAAGCATTTTAGATGGTTTATTTTATGTATAGTGCATTAATAGCGGGAGAGGCGCGAGCACCGGGAGAGTCTGTGTGTGCGCGGCTTAAGAGATCCAATGACTGCATTGAAAGTAATGCGTGTGGGGAAAAAAACGAAAGTCAGTGACATTACTACATTAAACGACTATATATAATGTTGAATATAATATATATTTTTTAATAATTTTGGCTTAAAATATCGTATATCATATCGTATCGTGAGTTCAGTATCGCATTTGTATCGAATCGTGACACGAGTGTATCGTTACACCCCTAATTACAAGGCATAATTAATGTATTAAAAATACTTTTATAATGCATTATATAAAAAAGCTTTAAGTGTTGTCAAAAAAAATTACTTGACAATACTATTAAAGTTTGCTGAACTCATCTTGGCGCGTACAGAATAAACCGAAGCCGTTGACCTTGTTTTTACCTCTTTAAGTGGTAGATTTTGTGTGTGTATTGTCCCTTCTCGCCCTCCTTCTCATACGGTTCGTTCTTCAGCACTTCAATGCCCTCTCCGCCACCCGTCTCATTTTTACTGGCCTCAGCCACTGAGAAAAGCTGCCCGACTTGATACTGCAGTGACAGAGAAACAGGTGAGGGTTAAAAGATCAGACAATACAGATGATCAGAGCATAACCACACTTAAAGAGGACCTATTATGCCCTTTTACAAAGGTTTTCATGCTTTAATGTTGATTATTTTCCCCATATTCTCCATTGTTGCAGCTCCTCTCTTCCCAGTCTGTCAGTAACTCTGTTTAGTTCCTGTCTCTATGAAGCCCCTCCTTCTGAAAGCACAATGTGCTCTGATTGGTCAGCTGGAGCAGTGTGTTGTGATTGGTCAAGCGCTTCTAGCGTGTTTGGGGAAATGTCCTGCCCCTTACCATAACCGCCGGTTTCAACACACTACTAACTAACTCAACCAGGCCCCGCCCCTTTATTCTGCGTATGAATTATTTAAATGAGGAATATTGTGACGTGTTTGTTCCCGGAAGAAAACTCAAGACTACAATGGAGGCGTTTCAGGGAGTTCAGAAACACTGACACTGATATAGAGAACTCCCGCTGGAGGGACTTTACAGAACTTTTTCATGCTCAAACAGCAACATTACACACTAAAGAAAGATGAATGTAAAAAAAGCACAATATGACTTTCTATGAACCCTATGAAATCAAAAACTGGAGTTTAGTCCAGGGTTATTGTAGTTAACTAAAACCATAAAAACATTTGTTACTTAAAATAAAATAAACTGAAATAAATTAAAATTAGATGTTGCCTGAGCAAAAATTATTATTTTATTTTAACTTTATGTACTCAAATAACTAAAATGGAAATAAAAATAGAAACTATATGGACATAAAAAATAGCCTAAAAACTAATAAAAATTACAAAAACACAATATAATTACTAAAACTTTAACTGAAATTGAAATAGAAAAAAATAATTCAAAATATGAATCTAAAATCTCATTGATACTAAAATAACACTTATATGGATAAATCACTTACTAAAATAGCCCTTGTCTTTGAGGTCATCTATATGCTAGTACACTCCTAAAAGTCCTCTTGGAAAAGAAATTTTAATATCAAGAGCAGTTTTTACATTTTTTTATCTTACCTGGTAAAATAAGTTAAACATCATAATTAAAGAGAAACTAGCAGTATTACATGCATGAATACACAAACCCTACAGACTTCATATAGGAAAAACTCAGATCAGCATCTGGGGAATTAAACAGCTCTCGTATAATTAAAATACATGCCTACAGCAGTTTATGATATCAAGACAAAACTCTGCACTGTGTGACTGATTGATGCCTTAGAGGGACATTACAGCCAAACCAGTTTAACAAAGGCAAACAGGGAACGGCCATAGATATATGCATGAACAGTTAGGCTAGGCTTCGGAACAGGGTTATTATAGTTAACAAAAACTGAAAATATCTGTAATAAAATAAAAAATATTAAAAAGTAACATTTCTCATTTTCAGTTTAATTTGATGGACTAAAATAACTAAAAAAAGGAAATAAAAATGAATAAAAAAAGGGTAACACTTAACAATAAGGTTTCATTAGTAGTAAAACTAAGAATTAACAATAATTCTACAGCATTTATTAATCTTAGTTCATGTTAATTTCAACATTTACTAATGCATTATTAAAATCAAAAGGTGTATTTGTTAACATTAGTTAATGCTCTCCGAACTATCATGAACAAACAATGACTGTATCTTTATTAACTAATAAAGATTAATAAATACTGTAACAAATGTATTGCTTATTGTTAGTTCATGTTAATTAATACATTAACTAATGTTAATAAATGAGACCGTATTGTAAAGTGTTACCAAAAAACTAATAAATCATAAAAAAGAAAAAAACACTACAAAATTACTAAAACTTTAAAAAATGTAAAATACAAAAATAATTCAAATTATTTAAAAAACTATAATAGTCTTAATGATAAAAAATAAAAATTAATACAAATAAATAATAATAAATAAATACAAATAATAATAAAAAAACACTGCTTTAGATGGTCTATTTAAAATTTAAATTTTTATTCCACCATCTTGGATGCCTTTTCTCACTGAGCTTGTTGCAATGAACAAAATTATTAAAACTTTAATTAAAATAAAAATACAAAAATAATTCAAAGTATTAAAAAATACTAATAGTCTTAATGATAAAATAATTAAAAAAAAAAAAAAAAACACTGCTTTAGATGGTCTATTTAAAAAAAAAAAAATTCTCATGCGTATTCCACCATCTTGGATGTATTATCTCACTGAGCTTGTTGCAATGATTCTGGGCTTGCATTCTAAGTGATGAGTCCAAATATGATGTCATAACATGGATACACTGTATCACTCTTATAAGAAAAGGTTCTAAATAGAACCTTAAAGTGCTCTTTCAGGCGCTTCATATATAGAACCTTTTAGGGGCTCCATCATGGGATCATTTTAAGGATTTAGTTTTAATTCTTTTTTAATTTTAATAAAACTGTATGAATTAAACGGCTCGTAAACAGACTTTATCACTAGAAAAACAGTAAATGACCTGTTAAATATGAAAGTATTATGCAATCATTTAAGGAATTTCTCCTTAGTTATATAGAGTCTTTTTGGCATTGAGGATTCTTTAAATTGAGTCCAGAACCCTAGAGTTCTATATAGAACCACACTGAACATTATTTCTAAGAGTGAGGCGCTCAGTATGTTTTGGAACAGAGCCCTAGAGTGTTTTTTTTGAAAGAGGATCCTTGTATCATATATGAACGCATCTGTAACTCGAATGACTTGAAAACTGCCTGCTTGACAGCTGTCCGGCTGCAGAAGGACTTCACAAAAGTAGTCTGACTGTAGAGTGCTAGGAATCGACGGCATCCTAAATGCAAGATATCAAACAATGCCAATCAAGCAAACATCAAGGATCTTCCCTCAAAAGAGCATGAGACTCAAATGTTCCCCGAGGGCGACCGTGTTCTACATGCATGACATGCTTTATCTTGTCCTTGGTGCTCTGATCAAATCCTCGACGTGCCAGGCGAGTTCAAAACGCTGGGATTTTACGCGATTGTTTTGTTGCTAAACTCACAGAGAAACATCAGATTGAGGAGGTGTGAACAGTCGTCTGACTGTACTGATGCCGCTAATGGAGCTAATAACCCGTCAGCAATATTAAACCACAGGAAACGGGGCTCTCGGCTGGTTTTCAAGGTTAAAGTGACGCTGTGCATTCACAGTCAATGTTTAACTTATGTAAAACCTGTACTCACCTCTTCCACCGAGCATGGTAGGACCACACGACTGAAAGAAGAAACAAGAACAATTATAAAAAATATAGAAAACATGCATGTTACACACAGACACAAAATAAAATAAAAAAATCAAACTCCAACACTGGCCATTTTTTCAGTGACTAATGCTAATATCTAGACAACAACGTAGGCAGCAAACAATAGATTACTTTAGAAAATTCTGTCAACAAGTTTTATTAATATTTTAAATAATTGTTTATTATTTTCATGCATCTATTTATAAAAATAGTATTTTTAATTTATATACTTATGAAAATATATATTTTATAAGATATTATAAATACTTATTTTTATATATGACTAAATATTTATGTTATTATATTTATAATTGTCTTTATAAATATATATTATTAATATATTATTCAATTGTAATAAAATGATAAAGTATAATTTTTTTGCATATATATATATATATATATATATATATATATATATAAACATTTATTTTTAAAATAAATTTATATTATAAAAATATTATATATTTGAAAAAATATATTTATATTTATGAATAAATATAACAACAAATAAATATTTATAAGTCTTTTTAAATATATTATTAAATTCTAATAATATTATAAAGTATAATTTTTATACATACATATAAATAAAATATTATTTTTTTTAAATAAAATGTATATTATAAAAATATTCACACAATTAATTAAATGCAAATGACATAACGACTGTTTAAATTAAACTACTTACTCTTTCTGGTTTAAATTTTTTTTAGGGTCTTACAGAGAGCTTGCTTTTGTTAATAGGCCAAATGTTGATAATCTCAAAATGTGTAAATATCAGATGATTAATCAGCCTGGCTAATATATATCATCAGTCAATTAGTAGTAATAGTAGTAATCAAGCAATTTCATCAACTAACGGTAATTCCAATATTCAGAAACATACATAATGACAGCAAATGAGATGGACACTTTTCAACCACAATTTGCCTGTATTATAGGAAAGTAGAACACAGGCAAAAGTGTAGGGGCGAGAGAGAGGAAATGATCCAGTTCAGACTCAAACCTGGTTTCCTGTGAGCCAACGTCTCTTATATACTCACTGTGGCCAAGCATGCACTAATAATCAGCCTGGTTTTATTATTCATTTAATATTTATCATCACAAGTAATGTTTGTTCTCAATGTTAGGCAAGCTATTATACATTTTTACCAAAAAAACATAACTTTTATTGTATATAATTAACTGTATTCAAGTCCAAAGCTCATCTTCAGAGCTCACTTGACACATGAACAGTAAATGAAAGTTGTGAGAAGAAACCAGGCAGAGACGACCAATCAATCATCCATGACCGTCTATCTATTATAGGTGTAAAGCCCTGTCAATCCCTGTTATATGAAGAAATAATCAATCTACAGGCATGCAAAGCACCGCAGAGACAGGACAGTCGACACCAACCTACATCAGTTTCTACATTACTCAACATTTCCTCAATACGGAAACTCCCTTGAAAACCACAAGAGGTTGAAATGCTCTCCTAGCTGCGGCGTGACTCAGAAATCTGGAGGTCTTGCAACAGTCTTACGTAGTGCATTTAATGCCCGTACAATTTCGGCAATCCTACAAGATCATTATAAATGATGTACAGTCTATTGAATCGTAGACTAACAAATAGAGCTAGATGAATCGCATTTTGGCAATTGTGGTTTTTATGTGCGCTGAAAAAAAGAGGAGAATATGGACGCAGTCATAGCTGGGAAAAAAATTGGCATGCCAATTTTGCAAATGGAGCTTGAGATAAGTAGTTTTATGTTTTAGCGCCGTCACGTTGATCAATACGCCATTTCATGTTGCATTTTTATTGGCGTCAGTAGACGTAGGTCGTAGCAGCAAAACACACTATGAGATGATCACGCTAAATTTCTGAAACAGTCAGAAAATGATCGCAGGCTATCTTTGGTCGCAAGACCGTGACAACTGCCGTCTTTGAACCTCTCTCACTGTGTGACGTAGGACCACCGTTTAGGAGCCACGACCACAGAAATCTTTCATCTGGGACAGCCCAAAATCGTACAATGTGTACCGGACATTAAACCTGGTGGAGACCATGGCCGTCGGAACCATTGTATGTGGGTGGGACAAGACCCACCCACTTTTTAAGACCAATGATATTGGACTCACTCACTTTTACCATCTCTAATTCAGCGCATATGTCTGTTCACTGGAACACTTTATTATTAAACACACATTAGACGCTTTATTTCCACTTTTCGAATATTTTCGAAAAATAAATGCCTTTCCGATCTGATATGTGATGGGAAAAGGGAGTAGAGCGAGTTCGGCAAAAGGTGGATTCGAACCTCGGGTCGATTTGCGTCAAAACTTTCTGCTATGTGCCTTACCCCTACACTATTGCTGCTGTAAATAGTTTAATGTCTTCCGTAATTTTGGCTGGCCTTAATGCAAATGGCATCTACTCCAGTAAATTTTGCTTCTGACACCCATGGTGGAGACGCACTGGAAACTTTGGCAGTGGGTTTTCTGGAATAAAAGCCATGCACACCTGTTGACATGAGGAAAGCTCAAATTTGCATTCTCTTGCAAACCTAAAGGGTGTATACTTTGAACCTTCAGAGGTCAAAAAGGTGCTGGATTTCATAAGGTGGAACATTGTAACAATCTTGATCCGATCTCTCAGATTAAAGGCTATACAGCAACTGTTTTCAGGCATGTCATGTCCCGTCCTACAGATGAGAAGCTAATTAAAATGTAATAACTAGATCCCTGGAGAACAGAAAGATAAAACCTGAAAGGAAACAAGAACAGGTTGGAAATGAATGACTGCAGGCCCTTTTAAACCGGGGTCACCTGTCAAACTGACGTTTAAGACCCATTTGGATGCATCAAAGAACGTCTAAAACAGAAAATGCCTAAAAATAACCAAGTCACACGAGTGAATATAATTAGACTAAGTGGTTAACAAGGCGAAGCAAACGTGCTATGTCATCAGAGGGTCATTTATCACAGTTTAATCATCATTAATTAAACACTATTCAACTATATGGACCTGCTGTCATTAACGGGTTTAAAAACATCAACTTTAAGTCTCTTTGTCCATTTAAAAGCTAAACTGAGTTATTAACACCTACATTTGCTTGATGTAAATAATGTCTGTATAAAATATAATGGCAACAAAATCTGCAGAAAATATTACTATCGGAAATCTTATACTCAAAAAGTTGCTGAACTGTCAAGCGGTTTTGTTGACATTAATGCCTTACATAAACCCGCACAAAAATCCCTTAAAAGCGAGTTTTTAATATAAACTAACATTTTTTTTGTTATGATAAACGCGCTAACGTTCAAGTCAGACACTTTCTGAAAATACAAAACGGTAAAAATCTATGAATATTACGTTATATGAAGGAACTATCAGATTTGTTGCCGTTTAATCTTGACGGCTAATAGCATCGCGTGCTAACGCAACTCTCATTGCAAATGAATGGCGAGCGGTTTCGTTTAGCCTTGCATGCTAACGCTACATGCTAAAGCTGGGCCTCACGCGCGAGCCGGTGTCTCGCGCTCTTCCCGGGCGCGAGTCCACTTCCGCGCGTCTACATTTCCCCCTCCAAAAGTGATAAAGAACCAGCAGATACACGTTTATTATGTGTAAAACTGAAAGCAAATAAAATGTTTGGCTGGAGAGGTGGAAAAGTAAGACTTCTACTTACTATTCCTTGATGAGCACCATCTTCTTTACACCGGTCACGGCTGCGCGCAGGCCTGCCGACGTCACGCTGACGTCACAACAAGCCAAGTGATTCCGCCCTATCACAGCCTGCGATGTGCTTCAGTTTCTTTTTTCCTTTTTTTCTTTTGCAACCCAACCAAATGTTTAATGATTATGCTGTTTCTTGTGTACTGATTTTCTTGTACTACTTGAAGCATATGGGTCTGTTTAAGCATATACACAAATGGTACTTATAGCCTACTACTGGTGATTTAATATGTATATTTGTGTATCTGTTATGCATTTCCATATGCATGTTATTGTTCCCTACTTGAGTTTGAAATTGTTCAGTAAAAACTGAACTGCTTCAATTTAACATTAAAATTTGATAAATTCAGCACCTTTTTTATGTGCCACATTTTAGAATAACAGCCCAGTAAAGTCATCAAAGCTATGAAATAACACAAATAGGAGTTATTAACCATGAAGTGGCCCTGCTTTATGAGGTGCATCTTGGGATGCTTTTAATCACTACTGAAGAAGTTCACAATGCATGCTGGACAACTGATAATGCTTCTCCTTCACTATCCACTTCATATGATTCATTTATTTACATTTATGCATTCAAGTTACACATTTCATCAATTTATGCATTCCCTGCTAATCAATTGTTCCGCTATAGTTTGAGCTACAGGAATGCCGTATTTGCTGTTACATTTATAAGCCTCTAGATTAAAATGTTTCACAATCATAGCCATTAAATAAATACACTATATTGCCAAAAGTATTGGGACGCCCCTCCAAATCACTGAATTCAGGTGTTCAATCACTTCCATAGCAACAGGTGTATAAATCAAACACTAGGCATGCAGACGCTTCTGCAAACATTTGTGAAAGAATGGGTCACTCTCAGGAGCTCAGTGAACTCAAGCGTGGTACCGTGATAGGTTGCCACCTGTGCAATAAATCCATTCGTGAAATTTCTTCACTACTAAATATTCCACGCTCAACTGTTAGTGGTATTATAACAAAGTGGAAGCAATTGGGAACAACAGCAACTCAGCCACGAAGTGATAGGCCACGTAATATCACAGAGCGGGGTCAGCGCATGCTGAGGCGCACAGTGCGCAGAAGTCGCCAACTTTCTGCAGAGTCAATAGCTACAGACCTCCAAAGTTCATGTGGCCTTCAGATTAGCTCAAGAACAGCGTAGAGAGCTTCATGGAATGGGTTTCCATGGTCGAGCAGCTCACCAAGTGCAATGCAAAGCGTGGGATGCAGTGGTGTAAGCACGCCGCCACTGGACTCTAGAGCATTGAGACGTGTTCTCTGGAGTGACCAATCACGCTTCTCTGTCTGACAATCCGATGGACGAGTCTGGGTTTGGTGGTTGCCAGGAGAACGGTACTTCCCTGACTCCATTGTGCCAAGTGTAAAGTTTGGTGGAGGGGGGATTATGGTGTGGGGTTGTTTTTCAGGGGTTGGGCTCGGCCCCTTAGTTCCAGTGAAAGGAACTCTTAATGCTTCAGCATACCAAGACATTTTGGACAATTTCATGCTCCCAACTTTGTGGGAACAGTTTTGGGAATGGCGCCTTCTTGTTCCAACATGACTGCGCACCAGTGCACAAAGCAAGGTCCATAAAGACATGGATGAGAGAGTTTGGTGTGGAGGAACTTGACTGGCCTGCACAGAGTCCTGACCTCAACCCGATAGAACACCTTTGGGATGAATTAGAGCAGAGACTGCGAGCCAGGCCTTCTCGTCCAACATCAGTGCCTGACCTCACAAATGCGCTTCTAGAAGAATGGTCAAAAATTCCCATAAACACACTCCTAAACCTTGTGGAAAGCCTTCCCAGAAGAGTTGAAGCTGTTATAGCTGCAAAGGGTGGGCCAACTCCATATTAAACCCTACGGATTAAGAATGGGATGGCATTAAAGTTCATGTGCATGTAAAGGCAGGCGTCCCAAAACTTTTGGCAATATAGTGTACATATTTAGCTAAGTGCATCCAAACTTTTGACTGGTGGTATACCATGGTACTGAAAGAAAAACAAGGAATAACTCCAAAAAATACAGTGATATTATCATTATTATATTATGCTTCTTTTCTTCTATTTGAAGTTTTAAAAAAGAATGGCAGAAAAATAAAAAATAAAAAAAATAACAGAGTTTGACATTATTACCGTTTCTTCTTTCTAAATAAATGTTTTATTATTATTTTTTTTTTTTACATTTATTTCAGTCAACATTATGTTTCTCTTCAGGTCTATACATATTGATGGTGGGTAGAAAAAAGATGACAACTGAAAACGATTATTCTCCATATTTTACACATTTATAATATTTTTGTCTTTACACTTGAAAATGTATAGCTGCCTTGATATTTTGGGGCATCAAAAAGTAAAAAAAAACAAAAAAAAACCCTGCTCTAGATGATATTGCACCCAAACATATTGCCTTATACCATCATCACCACACTAAGGCAAAGTAATGTTCTGATTTGTGTACGAGAAGTTAATTATGCATAAAACTCAAAACTGTCAAATAGCAGCCAAACATTCAGCTAAATTTGTTAAATTATTGTAACTATGTATTGGTAAAAATAGTATTTGTACTGAATTTAATGTATGCTGATTTTAATTAAATATGTGTAATGAGAATATGCCAATTGTCAAAATAAATAATTTTCTTTATGCAAAGAATAGTAATATTAATATTTTCTTGTTTTATTTATGAAGATATAATGCAGGTGACATATGAAAAATGAATAGCAGACCACCACAGGAGTAAATTAAACTTTTTATTGAGACCATTTTACTGAGAAATGACTGGGATATGTCTGGATGAGAGTCCACATATGCAAAATCTCTGTTAAAAAGACATTGAATCACTGGAGAGCAAGAGAACCCATGCTGTAATACTGACACTCAATTCACACAGAAGTCAGGTCAGGTGCATCGTCACCATCTCAATAAAAATATGAAAATGTTTTTTTCAGCTTTTTTTGTGCATGGTTTGCTTCTTTAACAATATAAAAACGTATAATACTGATTGCAAAACGTTGATTTAATTTACAAAACAAATAACTGTAATAACAATTACCATCCATAATAATAATAATAATAATAATAATAATAACAATAACAATAACAATAATTATATTTAAAAAAAAAAAAAAAAGGAAAAAAAAGAAATAAACCAGTCAAAGCCGCATCATATTCACTAACACAAACAGCGAGCCTTTTTGTCTTTTTGTTGAAATACCATTTTGGTATAATCTCTTTTTTTTAATCTGACATGCCTTGCGCAGGTCTAAGATCAGTCTGCATATATAAACGGTCCTTTACAGTGTAGGTGGAAGCATAAGGATTATATGCTCTCTGCACGGAAAATAAAACAGTAGGCAGTTTGAGGCTTCTGGGAATGTGCACTTCCTCACCCAGACTGTCCTTTCCACTGTTTTCAAGAGTTATAAATACTCCAAATACTCCTTTATCAAGAGAAGGGACAGAATCTCAACATTTAGACGAAGGGAAGAACCGTCCTGGCGACAGGAACTTGTACCCGTTCCCCGTAGGCAGTCGGATGGGATGCGAACCCGGACTACTGCCGGTGGAAGCCGTCGGAGAAGGTGCGACTCTCTTGGGATCGATCTTGCGATGCCCGTTGGGAGGATTTCTGTGCTCGAGAGCCATGTCCTGGCCGGGCGAATCCTGAGCCGTCACTCCATGCCGGGGCGAGAGGTTCAAAAGGCCCAGGACGTCTCGTTTGGCGGTGCTCAGCTTCCCGCCGCGGAGCACCCGCATTGGTCCCGAGTGCTGCTGTTGGGTCGCGTTGGCCCAGAAGGTCTTGAGATTGTGGATCGCTTGGACTTTCTCATCAATAGCGGCCAGTTTGAGTCGGTCGATATCCGGGGCGTCCGCCGGACTGGAGCGCGTGGAGCCCGTTGAGGAGTAGGACAGCGCTGGAGAGGGAGCACTGCCGGCGGGCGACTGGTGGCCCGAGCTGGGCGAGACATTGCTGGGTGAGCGGGAGATGTGGCCGCTGTAGGGCGAGCTGGGGTACTTGAGTTTAAACTGGGCGTGACTGTCGGAAGTAGGCGACGGTTGGCTGCCTTCCTTCAGAGACGTTTCAGACGTGGCGGGGCTGTTGTATCCCGAGCTGATCTTCTGGAGAGAGGATGTACGGGAGGGCGGTTTGGGGCGCGTCTGGAGCGGAGACGACTGCGCCTTGATGCTCGCTCTGCTACTAGGCCGACTGAACGCGCTCGTCTCCGAGGAACGGAAAGCAGACCCTCCGGTCGGGGTTGGAGGACCGCCGCCGCTCGTCCCGTCGCCCAGCGGGACGCTTCTCTGCAAAGTCTCGACGGCCCGCATGTGGCTTTGCGTCTCTTCCAGAATCTTCTGTGCCAGTTCCTGCGGGTCCAGAGGAGCTCCAGACGTACGCTCCTCTTGGGATTTCACAGTGCTGTCCGTCTCCGTGCTGGACTGATCGGACTCGCCCGTGTCGGAGCTGCTCACCTTCCCGACCTTCTGGAACGGTGAGTTGGGACTGGGAACCAGGGTGGCTTTGACAGGAGATGTCGGGGTGCTTACGCTTCCCCTGGAGGACACGGATACCGCGTAACCCCTGCCGGCCCCACCGCGCGCTGCGCCCCGATGGTTCCTGTGGTTAGCGGGACGAGGGAGCGTGTCGCATTGGCTACCCAGCGGCTCACTGCTGATTATACTGTATCCTTCATACTCTTCATCATCATGTCCTCCTACAGCTCCATGCGGGGACGAGCGGCTGCGTGGCACCGCCGTGTGCCTGTGCGACGCGAAGAGCCCAGCTCCGCCCCGATGCCGCTCTAGTTCCTGCTGCCGCGAGCGTTGGCTGATAAACTCGGACGCGCCCTCGGGACGGGACAGGAAGCTCATGGAGGAGGCGATGGAGCTCAGGCTGTAGACGGAGATGGCGTCTGAGGCCAGGCTGTCGGGGCAGGGAGGGGAGAAGGGAGGATTGGGGTAGCCCATGGGCAGCTGGTGGGACACAGACTGTGCCGAGGCCAGCGACTCCAGAGACGATGAACTGTCCAGACTCAGACGCTTCGGCAGCTCAGTAGAGTCTGAAGGAAACATTAAAGCATTTAAAGTAAGAGTTATTAAAAAGTAACATGGCATTTGATATCTGTATTTTTAAATGTATAGTTCACCCAAAAATGGAAATGATCCCATAATTTACTCCCCCTCAAGCCATCCTAGGTGTAATATAAAATTGTCCTTTGCACTTCCGTTCATCAATTCTCACCTAAGCTTATGCTACGTCTACATCATGCGCCCTACGTCATGCATCGGGTCAAAGGTCACTCTTCCGCCGGAAACTTGACTCGCGTATGGCCGTTACCAAAAGCTAGCGATTATAGTTTATAAAGGTTTAAAAATGTATATTTTTCTTACAGAAACGCATGGCTTCGCTTCAGAAGGCCTTTATTTACCCCCTGGAGCCGTGTGGAGCACTTTTATGATGGATAGATGCGCTTTTTTGGGCTTCAAATTTTAGGCTGCCAATCTAAAGCTTGGAAGAGCCAGGACATTTTTTAATACAACTCCGATTGTATTCGTCTGACAGAAGAATGTCATATACACCTAGGATGGATTGAGGGTGCGTAAATCATGGGGTAATTTTGTGAGGGTGAAGTGACACTCACCAAACAGCGCCAGCAGTGACTGCAGGGCAAAGTGCATGGTGCGACGGTTGGCCTGTTTGCCCGTCTTCAACACCACCTCCTCCTGACCGACCTCACACAGGTCAAACCCTGAGAGAGAGAGAGAGAGAGAGAGAGAGAGAGAGAGAGAGAGAGAGAGAGAGACAGAGAGAGAGAGAGAGAGAGAGAGAGAGAGAGAGAGAGAGAGACCCATCAGCATGGAATAAAGCCTCTTGAGCAGGTTCTCATGTGCTGGAGCGGCTCTTACCCAGTGCGGCCAGAAACTCATGGCATCCAGGAAGTCTCCAGAGCTGCACGCTGATGGACACTTGGATGGGCGCGAGAGAGAAATCCTGCTCCTTCTCTCCAGACTGCAGCTGCACCAAAACCTGATGGAGCTGCGGGAAAACAGAGACAGATCTCATTTCCAATGATGTCCAATATATTTTATTATTATTTACAATAAAACAGCACAGCTAAAAATCATTAGTAAGTTAATTCACAGTAGTGTGTTAGTGTAGAGTTAGTTAAAAGCAGATATTTAAGCACTTACCATTCCCACTACATTTTTAACAGCCTTTAGTGGAAAGTTAAGGAAAAGAGAAGGAAAGAAGATTGTTAAAAAGCAAACATGAGCATCTCAGTAATACAGCAGTGTAGTTACAGGTGCACGAGCGCAGGACAGTTTTCTTAATGAAAAGTAAAGCAGAGTATCTGATATGTGGTGTGACGTCTCACCCGGTTGATGAGCTGTTCTCCAGTTTCTGACGCCGTGATCAGTTTACACAGCGCCTGCAGAGCAGGAGGAGGCAAACCTGCCAACGTGAAGGATAAATAACGTTTAAAGTCACTTGAAACAATGCCAATGACAAACAAGAGAGAATTTACACATTTTACACATTTACACAACCCTAGTTTGACCATTGCACATTGCAAACAAAGAATAAAGACAACTGAATTCTATTTGCAGCTTTGAATGTATTGTCTAAAGTGCTACAGAAATAAAGGTGAAGTTTGTTTGTTTTTTGCCATTTTTGTGTGTGCAATATGCATCAGTCCAAAGAACGTTCCGTGGGATTTTATTTTCCCTCATACTCGTGTTGTGTAAATGAAAAGGAGTGTGTGGTACCCAGCAGTGACTGTAGGGTTGTGCTGCACTGCTGCAGTCGGTCTCCGGGGTCTGTGGTGGGGAAGAAGACCGCTGCGGGGAGGCCCGTTCCAGCCGAGTCCAGTCTGAATCCCACCGCCGTCAGAAGAGCCTGCCAGCCCGGCACGCCGCCCACCTTATTCTCAACGCTCTGCTGAGACGTGTACATGGAGTTCCTCTGGCCGTTCTGAATGCGCTGGAGAGATTTCTCCACCTGGGGGAGCCACAGACACACAGTTCATCCGTCTGTACAACACCAGTGCGGACGCATAGAATTATGTTCTATTACTACTATTTTGGCACTTTCCACTGAAAATGAAAAAGAAGCCTATATATATATATATATATATATATATATATATACACACACACACACTGCGTGCAGAATTACTAGGCATGTTGATTTTCTGATTATATATTTTTTTTCCAGGCACATTTTACCAATTCCAAACCACATTAATCTTAATAACTACTATTCATTTTGTATTTAATCATTTATAAGTGATATATAATTGTTCATGAAGGCTGGAAATGAAAAACACCTTATATTCAGGTGTGCAGAATTATTAGGCACGTTTTCTTTTACAGATAAAATGAGCCAAAAAAGAGATTTAACTCAGACTGAAAAGTCAAAAATTAATAAATGCCCATGAGAAGGATGCAATACTAATGCAATACTAGACATTGCAGTTAAGGCATGACCACTGGACAGTGAAATGCTCATTGGGTCAGCAGGGTCAGACAAAAACAGGTGGTGAAGAAAAGACACAAACGAATTAAGAATTAAGGGGAAGAATTGAGTGTGAAACCATCAGGAACCCTTTAGTCTCCAGCGCCACCATTTTCCAGAACTGCAACCTACCTGGAGTCTCCAGAAGTGCAAGTTGTCAGGATCTCAGAGACTTAAGTTAAAAACTTAAGTTAAGTTTTTATCCTAAAAAACGACCCCCACTTCATAAGAATCACAAGCTGAAGTGTTGTAAATGAAGTGTTGAAAATGGTGGCGCTGGAGACTAAACGGTTCCTGATGGTTTCACACTCAATTCTTCCCCTTAATTCTTAATTCGTTTGTGTCTTTTCTTCACCACCTGTTTTTGTCTGACCCTGCTGACCCAATGAGCATTTCACTGTCCAATGGTCATGCCTTAACTGCAATGTCTAGTATTGCATTAGTATTGCATCCTTCTCATGGGCATTTATTAATTTTTGACTTTTCAGTCTGAGTTAAATCTCTTTTTTGGCTCATTTTATCTGTAAAAGAAAACGTGCCTAATAATTCTGCACACCTGAATATAAGGTGTTTTTCATTTCCAGCCTTCATAAACAATTATATATCACTTATAAATGATTAAATACAAAATGAATAGTAGTTATTAAGATTAATGTGGTTTGGAATTGGTAAAATGTGCCTGAAAAGAATATGATCAGAAAATCAACGTGCCTAATAATTCTGCACAAGTGTATATATATATATATATATATATATATATATATATAGGCTTCTTTTTCATTTTTGTAATTTCATATATATATATGAAACTACATTTTATATTTTAACATATATTATAATATCATATTCTTTATATACTTCTATATTACTATATGCGTTGTACAGTATGTATATTGTATGTAAAATTTTATTTAATTACTGCACATACAATGTACTATATATATACACAATATATATACACACTCATATTGAGTACTATATGGATACTATGCTAAATAAATACTATATGGACATTGTATATAAATTAAAATATAATTATTAAAAACATAATGTACAATATGTACTATATATTTAAATTAGAATAATTAAAATAATAGTAATTAAAAAACAACTGAAATATATACACATAATATAGATGCTATATACACACACACATATATATGAAATTACATTTTAACGTATTATAATAACATATTCTTTATATACTTCAGTATTACTGTATGCACACTGTATGTAAAATTTAATTTAATTACTGGACATAAAATGTACTATATAAAAGATTAAAATAATGATTATAATAATTAATATAATAGTAATTAAAACAACATATATATAATAACACACACAATAATAACACACTCAGTCACTCAGTCACACACACACACACACACACATATATATATATTCTTAATAAATGTAAATGGCCCAGTGTTCCTGGTGAAGTTGGTGTGTGGATCTCACCAGGTGCAGCAGGACCCTCAGGGCATCTCTGGCTTTGTCCGGATACTGCAGGATCTCAGCCAGAGCCTGGCCAATCAGAGATGACGGGCTGTTCAGTTTCACGTCACTGCCAATCAGCATAAAGCCTGCGGAGACACATTCAAATCATGAGTACAGCAAACAAACCTTAAAACTGTGCAGTATATTCTCAACACTGCCTGCTTTCGTATTGTACAAGACATCACTGTGCATGTATCAGTTATTTTAGATTTTCAGTCCACAACACAGATTCACCACAGTATGATTTGCTTATATACTACACATTTTTGCATGGTAGTATGGCTCTGTGAACATACCTGCCCAGTTGGAGGGGTGTGAGAACTGTTTGCTGCTCTGAACGGTCTTCATGGCGTCTGCAAGGGCCGCGCTGGCTTTGGTGCCGTTGAGCAGAGCGCTGTAGAACGCGTGGACGAACATCTTGGAGGCTGCGACGGGAACCGGCCACAATGACACCAGCACACACTGAGCTCCAGCGGCCAGGAAAGCCCTCGTCAATCCCACCACCCCGTCCGCAGTTACTTTACTATCGGACTCCTGGTACGAGCTGCAGGGTTATGAAAACACACTCTATTAGCATCATGGAGCAGTAATTCACTGGAATACAGATGCTATTATCTGAAATAGACTGTAAAACTACTGTGGATGTGGCCGCAGTCGTAGCACAGCCTGTTAAACAGCAGTTATGTATGATAGTGCTGATGTAGAAGAGGGTGGGCAGCACGAACAAAAGCTTATATAACAGTGTGAGTGATTTTAACAGTATATATTATGATTCAATGAAATCTATAAATTCAATGAAAGAATTATATATATATAAAAAACCATGTGAAAATACCTATTTTTGAAAAAAAAAATAACTAAAAAAATTTAATTAAATGAATTAAATAGATTACTTTTTTTTGTATTTGATGGACAAAAGCGAAATTTGCTTCACATTATGAAATGCATGAATTAAAAAAAATCACATATGTGCATGTATTTTAAATAAATATAGCACAAGCACATTTTTCAATCAAAACATTTCACAAAATAAAGTTTATTTAAAAATATTGTCCTACAGTCCTGGACACTTTGTAGTTGATTTAGACTTTTTAGGTGTCTAAAAGTGTCCAAAAACTTTTTGATAAAAATTATAGCAATATATAGTATTTTAATTCTAATATATAGTATATATAATAACATCAACTATAAAACATATACTATACATACACAAATTATATATATAATTTTTTATTTATTATATATATTTAATTAATTATATATATATATATATATATATATATATATATATATATATATATATATATATAAATAAATGATATATAATTAGAAATTTAAAACTAAAAAATGATAAAAAATTACACAGTTATATATATATATATACACACACACACACACACACACAGATATAGTTATATATATATATATATATATATATACACACACACACACACACACACATATATATATATATATATATAGTTTATAGAACCACATTTAAAGCTAAACTCTGCTCTTCATTAATAATAATGAAGTTAATGTTAATATCTAGCTCTTCTTCATCTTGGCTTGTTTTTGCTGATTGTTGCACTGATATCCACTCCTTTAGAAAATCTCAATGCTTTGACACAATTCTACGATTGCATGACCATAATGCCCAGCCCACTGTATAAGCTGAGCTGGAAACACATCTACTGACCCGAGCACAACTAGTTTTGTAGGCAGCCTGAGATCCAGGATATCGGCAGCGGTGAGCAGGAACTCCTGCAGCGGTGGGCTGTCGCAGATGCTTTCGGCATCGCTGGAGTCGTCTGGCACACGTAAACTCTCCGGGATGGTGTAGTTGGATTTTGCTCCGCTCTCTCCACCTCCTGCTCCTCCGCCCGAAGCCGCTGCCGCCGGTCCAGAGTTGGCATCCTGGCTGGGCGTGAGAACCAGGGCCGCCAGCTTCCAGGAGATGTGCGTGGCAAAGTGGGCGCACTCAGCCTGGGTGAGGGCGCTCATGACCCGCTCTTTGGTGGCGGCGGGGCCGGCCAGCGGCTGACAGCCCAGTAGATCGGCCACCATGTGTGCCTCCTCCTCAGCGGTGGGCATCGGACCCCAGAGCCAGCGGTCCATCACTGACGGCGGCAGCCGAGGGTTTCCAACCACTGCAGCCATCGAGCTTCCTCCATTACACAGAACCGGACCAGTCCGCCGAGGATGAACCTGAGGAAAATGATAAATTGGTGATCAAAAACAGCCTGGATTTATTGAATAGTCTTATTATAGTCTCATGTGCCTTATTGCTTTATTAGTCTGTGAAACACCCTAAAAATCCATCAGACACTTAGTTGTATGCAGTCAAACCAGATATAATTTTTTACTAGCGGGTGCAGGACACTATAGTTCATTTGTGTAAGTGAGGATAGCAAAATGAAGTAAACTGTGACATATTATACCCAAAAATTCTTCATACAGTGACTACCAGTAAAATTTATAAAAATTTGGGACCAAAATGATTCAGACACTTTGACCTGATCATGTTTTGCTTCAGTGTTTTTTCTTTAATTGCTAATGTGACCTTTGACACCACAGACTGAACAAAATGAAGCATTGCTTGGTCATTGGTTGAGCTAAATTGGTATTATCTAATTGTGTAGTTAAATTTAACAGCTGATTGGTTGATTGTAATCCATTACACACCTTTCTATCAAAGTTATCTGACATTATCAAGATGAATTTGTTCTGACAGTTTAACTCTGAGTTCTTGTCATATTTTATTACCATTTTCTAAACTATAGCGAATAAACTGATAATGTGAGAAAATGTTGAAGGTGTCTGAATACATTTTGGTTTGACTGTATATCAGTGTTGTTACTGTTGACTAAAACAAACTAGTATAGTTTTTGCAATAGTTTTTGTTAATTGAAATAATGTTGAAATAAAACAAAATATAAATATTAGATGAAAAACTTAATGCTTTGGCAACTAAATGAAATAAAATATGTTTAAATTAAGCTTAAGTATCAAAATTAATAAAACTAAAAGAGATATAAATCAAAGCTAAATAGACCTAAAAACCTAATAAAAATGACAAAAGAACATAACAAATTTACTTTATTTATTATTATAAATATTTATTATATATTTTTAAAATATATAATAAATAACCATGAAAAAACACCTATTTTTGACAATCTAGTAAATATAATTTTCTTTTGGGGTTGTTGTTTTTATTTTGGACTTGATGGACAAACCCCAAAAGTTCAGAAAATACAAAAAAATGATTAGAGCACAAACAGCCAGACTGTAATGCTTGAGTTAAAAAAAACACAAATGACTGAAAAATACTTACAATAATAATATAAACATAGGCACATAGTAGTATATATCAGTGTTGTTATTATTAAATAAAAGTAAAACTATTAAATATAATTTTCGTTAGTTGAAAAACCTAACAAAAATGAAAAATTTAAAGTGCTAAAATGGTATATATATATATATATATATATATATATATATATTATATAATGTATAAAAAAATAAAGCACATAACAAAAGTACTGACTAAAGCTGAAAATATAAAAATAAAAGCTAATTTAAAAAAAACAATAGTATATGAACTACAGTAAAATAACACAGGTATATAGTATGTCTGTCAGAAGTGTGCGTACTTTAGCGGTGCTCCCCAGACTGCCGATGGACGGTACGGCGATGAGACTGAAGCGCTCGTACAGGTACTCATTAGACGAGCTGCCCTTCAGCAGAGCAAACGGGATGAGATACAGCTCGCCCTCCAGAACCAGAACCAGCTGCCTGTGTCTGCCGACTGGCCCGCTGGAGTGCATCAGACCCTACAGCGAGAAACACATTACATATTCAAAACCACACTACATAATCAAATATGAGCTGATGACAGGGTGAGAAAATGACCATTTTCAATTTTGGGTGAACTATCTATTAAATAGGCTAAAACACCTGCAAGGCCTGGGAGAGATTGAGCCTCAAAGTAACAATGCATTACTTGACATAAAAGCAACTAAGTAACATAATTAGTTGCTTTTTATATTGTAACGCATTGCTTTTAAGAGGAACCTTCCCCAACACTGATTATTACTAATAGATGCAGTTATGTTTTTGGTGACTGGTGAAGTGTGGCGCAGTCTTACCCCCTCCATCGGGGCGATGAGCAGGTCGTAGAGGGCTCGTAATGGGGGTTTGCTGAGCGCACTGGCACGGCGGGGCAGAGACGACGTGCCCTCCTTCACCGGAGACACGGTGTTACTGAAGAGACTCGTCATACTCTGACAACTCCTGAAACAACATCAGCAAACACACTCAGCAAACACTGCGCAGTACACACAGTTAAAACACTGATCGAATCTGCTGCATGCTTCATTCAGTGAGTGCTGTCTAGTTATAACTCAGACTTCATTTCGCATTTTAATTGAGTTTTGTGTACAAAAAAAGTCTGATTGAATAATAAAGAATGAGTCAAGAATGAGATGTTAAATATAATGTGTGATATTGCTTGTTCCAGTTCAGTCATCACATAATTAGCACACTGCACACTGTATGCATACACTCTTATTTAAGTAAAAATAGCATGTAGTGTGCCAAGACAGTCATAGTGACACAGGAGAATGGATACATCACACCACTTCAGATAATACTAGACACATAAAACTAACACCAGATGGCGCCGTACACCTAAAAAACAGGGTCATGTTCCAGTGCTCCTCTGGACTGCTGTGGTACACACACTTAATTAAAAAAAAAAAAAATAGCATCACAAAATGTGTTTTATTGGAAATGAGATGTACAAATAATAATAATAATAATAATAACGTTATATTGAATACTAATGACAAATAATAATAATAATTAAAATAATTAAGAATAATTAATAGTGTTATGCTGTATACTAATGGCAAATAACAATAATAAAATAAATAATAATTTGAATAATTAAGACTATTATATTGTTTACTACTGACAAATATAATAATTATTATTATTAGAAATGAATAGTGTTATATTGTATACTAATGGCAAATAATAATTATTAAAATAATTAAGAATAATTAATAGTGTTATGCTGTATACTAATGGCAAATAATAATAATAAAATAAATAATAATTCGAATAATTAAGACTATTATATTGTTTACTACTGACAAATATAATAATTATTATTAGAAATGAATAGTATTATATTGTATAATAATGGCAAATAATAATTATAATGATAATACTAATAATAACAACAACTAACAGTGCACTGTATACTAATGACAAATAATAATAAACAATAATTAGAATAATTAAGAACAATAAATAATGTTATATTGTATACTACTAACAAATATAATTATTATTATTAGAACAATTAAGAATAATTAAGAGTGTTATACTGTATACTAATGGCAAATAATAATAATAATAATAATTAAAATGATTATTATTATAAACAACAACAATAATAATAAACCAATAATTAGAATAATTAAGAATAATAATAGTGTTATATTGTATAACAATGACAAATAATAATATTAATAATACCAACAATTAATAGTGTTACACAGTATACTAATGGCAAATAACAATAATAATTAAAATAATTAAGAATAATTAATATTATTATATTGTACACAACTGACAAATAATAATAATTATTAGAACAATTAATAATAATTAAGAGTGTCATAAATAATAGTATATATATATATATAAAAAATTTTATACTGCATACTAATGACAAATAATAATTAATATTATTATAAACAAATAATTAGAATAATTAAGAATAATCAATGTTATATTGTATACTAATATAATAATTATTATTAGAATAATTAAGTGTTATATTGTATAATAATGACAAATAATAATAATAATAATAATAACAACAATAAACAATTAAAATAATTAAGAATAACTATTAATATTATATTGTATACTACTGATAAATATGATAATGATAATAATAATTATTATTAAAACAATTAAGAATAATCAAGTGTCATATACATAATAGTATATATATATATACATAACGTATACATAACGTTATACTGTATACTAATGACAAATAATACTAATTAACAATATATTATATATTCTTGACAGAGGATTGTAATTCTTATTTTTAATAAATGTAATAATTTATTGGTCATTATCGTCTTTTATCATCTAGCTATAGATACCATATATCTGTGCGTTTCTGACCACAATCAAGCTTTCTGAACCCGCTGGTGAGATCAGTGTAACACAGCCTGAGCTCCAGTGCTTTATGGCTTTAATCTACAGTAACACAACACATCACCTTACAGATGACATCAAACACCTCGTTATTAAAGAATCTGTGTAGGTGTAACGACTGCACATGCTCCAGGTCTAATCGCCATCACTATGGTAACTTCCTTCCCACTTCCTGTCACGGAGCTCCATCATTACACGCCTTTAAAGAGACACCGGTGGCTCGATTCTCCCAAACTCCGGCCTCCGTTCGGAGGTTAATTGGGTGATCAAACACGTGAGGCTTTCATGAGCATCAGCCATGGCTTCCACATCAGAGCCACTCAAACCGCAGAGAGGAGCATCAGTTGTGTGGATTATTTGAAGGAAAAATCCAACCAAAAAATGAATTCTCGTGTTTTACTCAGCCTCAACACACAAATACACTGTAAAAATAGTTCAGTGTTGTTACTGTTAAGTGAAAATAAAATTGTCTTGAATTGAAATAAAGCTGAAATAAAATCAACTATTAATATTCATAAAAATAAAAAGATTTTTTCCCCTTTATTTTTTAAGTTTAAGTTTTTCATTGAATATTTGTTTTATTTTATTTAATCTTTATTTCAGTTAAAGAAACCATTTTTAATAGTTTTAGTAATTTTAATACTTCATCTTTATTTCATTTAATTTATTTCAAGTCTTTAAGTTTAATTTGAAGTACTAAAATAACTAAAACTACTAAAACTACTAAAAACTTTTTAAAATATTGAAATAAAGCTGAAACTATAAATATAAACTATAAATATTCAATGAAAAGCACTAAAGTACTAAAATAACAAACAGGTTTTTAATAAAGCTTAAATAAAATAAAATAAATATTCAAAGAAAAAACTAAACTAAGCTAATATTAATAAATACTATAATAGTATATAAATGCACTATATTCCATCTCTTATCAAGAAATCAGACTAAAATTTTACTCGTTAATCACCGATCATCAGTTGTGACCAGATTAGTGAACGAATCATTCCCACAGATTCACTGAAAAGATTCGTCTCAAAAGAACAATTCATTAATGAATCATTCTTTTGAGTTGGATCTTTTTAATGTAACTATTTCCAGTGAATAAACGCTTACATTGGAGTCTGATCCTCACGCAAATCTATCGAATGATTTCAGAAGACTTGAAATAAAGCCATTTTAACCACTTTAATGATGTTTATTTGTCATTTTGGCCCTCATTTACGTTCACTATACAGAAAAGTTCAGGACACTCTTCCAAAATGTGAGTTTGAGTGTGAGTGAACGATGCCAGAATATTTGACTGAATTGGTTAAGACAGTGGCACAGGCTCATTAGGGCAGATGAGGAGTGAATCGTGCTCTTTGTTTTAATGAATCTAGAGAAATGTGTGGCTCTGAGAGCTCGTAATGAGAAGCGCAGCTCTAATGATGACCGCTCTGACCCCGTCTTTAACAACCTCGCCTCCTGCCCTCGCTGTTCCTGTCGTAGCTGTCGTCTCCTCCCTCCCCCTCTTTCAGTGCTAATAACGATCTTTCGTTCTCTCGTAATGAATCAGGATGTGAAGGACTCAACTGAATGCCAAACTATCATCCGTACTGGCTCCCTAATTATCATCCGTCTCAGCTGTTCTTTTCCTCCAGCAGAGTTTAGGTCCATTATGAGCAAAAATGTTTACTAATTGCTTAATGATTTAGTGTTTGATTGGGTTTTCTCTCTACTGTTTGAGTGGTTTCTCTTCCTGTAGATTCAGGGGTGTGCAATATTGACAAAAAATGATATCTCTGTATTTTCTGGGATTTTATGGATAATGATAATTAGATGATATTTTGCTGAGTGTGTTTATTGTGTTGGCAGGTTTAGGACTGCCATGGACAGAAACTAAAGTTTTTAATATTCTTCATATTCTGTGTGGCGGTCAGTTCACAGCAGTGATAGAAATCATCTTTTCCAATGAGTTGAAAAATTGATTTTTACCTTTATAAAGCCTTTTTTTTACCTAATTAAATGTATGCATCATATTTTGTGACAAATTCTTACATTTAATCAATAAATTCAATTAACACAATAGAGCTGTTACAATCAAATTAAATCAGTATAAACAAAATTGATCTTTGCAATTTCATTTTTGCTAGTTTCAGCCCGACGCAGTTATCATTTTCACGTCCAGCGTCACGTTGTTTAAATAGCAAATGCACTGGCGCATGTGTTCACCCATGGGCGTGCTGGTCTGAAAACCAGGTGTGTTCAGGAGCATTGTTGGCGTGTTGCTATTTTGAGGAGCTGAAAACGACTGCATCATTGACCAACAAAAACCTGCTCTAAAGTCAATAGCGCAGTATTTTTTATGTTATTCAAAGAGCGCGTTAGTAATATGCGCCTATAGGTGGTGCACAAGACGTGTACACTCTGCTTATTACACACACAGGGACGCAGCAGCACACACACATTTTTAAATATTAAAAATAAAAGGATTCCTCTCTGGAGAAGCGTTTAGTCTTTCCGCTTGCAAATTCCTCCATGTAAATAGAGAACCCTACATGGTGCGAGCGCAACTGGCTTTTAAAGGGAATGGCAGACGAGACTCTGATTGGTTTATTGCACGTTACGCCCAAAACACACCCATGACTCATTAAGAGACTAGGGACAACCCTTTTGGACCGTTGGACCCCAGACCGTTTTTCCGTCGTTAAACTCACAAAAGTGGATTCGGACACCCTGAGTGCACCTGCGTCGTGCGCTTCAGACCATGAGCTCAGATCGTTAAAATAGAGCCCATTGAGTTTCAACCAATTCAGGAACAACGCATTTGACTGTCTTAATAAGTGAGTCACTGAATCATTCATTCAACCGTTTTGTTCATTCATTAATGAAACACCGCCGTGTGTTGCTCTGACTCAAAACAGTCCTGTGGCTTTGTTTGGAACCATTTTCGTTAGCAAAAACAGGCAATACTGTGTCTAAAATGTAAGTCACTTGATATTAACTTCTTGTTTACTGAACTGTTGTATAAAAGCAATATCACATACACTCACCTAAAGGATTATTAGGAACACCATACTAATACTGTGTTTGACCCCCTTTCGCCTTCAGAACTGCCTTAATTCTACGTGGCATTGATTCAACAAGGTGCTGAAAGCATTCTTTAGAAATGTTGGCCCATATTGATAGGATAGCATCTTGCAGTTGATGGAGATTTGTGGGATGCACATCTAGGGCACGAAGCTCCCGTTCCACCACATCCCAAAGATGCTCTATTGGGTTGAGATCTGGTGACTGTGGGGGCCATTTTAGTACAGTGAACTCATTGTCATGTTCAAGAAACCAATTTGAAATGATTCGAGCTTTGTGACATGGTGCATTATCCTGCTGGAAGTAGCCATCAGAGGATGGGTACATGGTGGTCATAAAGGGATGGACATGGTCAGAAACAATGCTCAGGTAGGCCGTGGCATTTAAACGATGCCCAATTGGCACTAAGGGGCCTAAAGTGTGCCAAGAAAACATCCCCCACACCATTACACCACCACCACCAGCCTGCACAGTGGTAACAAGGCATGATGGATCCATGTTCTCATTCTGTTTACGCCAAATTCTGACTCTACCATCTGAATGTCTCAACAGAAATCGAGACTCATCAGACCAGGCAACATTTTTCTAGTCTTCAACTGTCCAATTTTGGTGAGCTCGTGCAAATTGTAGCCTCTTTTTCCTATTTGTAGTGGAGATGAGTGGTACCCGGTGGGGTCTTCTGCTGTTGTAGCCCATCCGCCTCAAGGTTGTGCGTGTTGTGGCTTCACAAATGCTTTGCTGCATACCTCGGTTGTAACGAGTGGTTATTTCAGTCAAAGTTGCTCTTCTATCAGCTTGAATCAGTCGGCCCATTCTCCTCTGACCTCTAGCATCAACAAGGCATTTTCGCCCACAGGACTGCCGCATACTGGATGTTTTTCCCTTTTCACACCATTCTTTGTAAACTCTAGAAATGGTTGTGCGTGAAAATCCCAGTAACTGAGCAGATTGTGAAATACTCAGACCGGCCCGTCTGGCACCAACAACCATGCCACGCTCAAAATTGCTTAAATCACCTTTCTTTCCCATTCTGACATTCAGTTTGGAGTTCAGGAGATTGTCTTGACCAGGACCACACCCCTAAATGCATTGAAGCAACTGCCATGTGATTGGTTGATTAGATAATTGCATTAATGAGAAATTGAACAGGCGTTCCTAATAATCCTTTAGGTGAGTGTATGTAATCATGCAGATATTTGGAGAAAAAAATGGCACTTTTCATGTGATATTGATTAACTATATTCAATTATATAAATATAATAGACAAACAGAGGTATTTTTGCCCCTTATCTTGAATATTGGGGGCATTATAAATGCATTTTAATAGACTAAATCACTCTAAATGCACAAGTGCACTAACCTACAACCTACATCGGTGCAGTCTCTAAATGTGTTTTTGTACATGAGGGACATACTCGATAATGTCAGATCGCACATTGTTGAAACAAAAATCACAATATTATCATAGATGATATATATCGCACACCCCTACAGCAAATAGTTTATTTTGGTTAAATAAATACCAGATCTAGAGCAAGAAAAACCTATTTGTTATATATATATATATATATATATATATAAAATTACAAGTATTAGAAGTCTTATGATGGTACACAAGTATATTTGATTTTTAAAGATGTTAAGATGTTTTACTGGAAAGCTAATCAATATTATGACGCATCTCTGCACAATTTTCCTTATCTTGAAAAATACTCTCAGAAACAAAAAAGCACCATAAAATAGTCCACACAACTCATGTGCTCCAGTTCAACTCTTCTAAAGCAATCCGACCAAAATGTAACTTGTTATTCATTGATAATATTTACTTCCAGTAACCAGACCAGTGAACAAATCATTCACATTGATTCTGTGACCTGGATCAAACGATTCATTAAATAGATCCAATTCATTAATACCCGATTCACTAGAATCGTTCTTTTGAGTTGGATCTTTTCAATGAATCGTTTGATCACTACTCATGAAGTCTTCTTGATTTTCAGTGAATAAAACAGTTCAATTTGTGTCTCTTACCTCAAACAAATCTATCATTTAACTTCAGATAACATCTATCATATAACGAGCCACTTTAACCAGTTTCATGAAACTTTAATGGTGTTTATTTGTCATGTTGACCTCCTTCACTTTCATTATGCTAAAAAGAGCATCTCAGAAAGCTCTTAGAGCCACTTCATGTGATGATTGTTGTGTGTCTGACCTGTTGAAGAGGTTGTTTCTGGAAACCATCCTCAGGAAGCCGGTCGGGTCGGTCACTGAGTTGAGTTTATTATTGAGTTCCTCAAACTGCTGGTCCAGAAGGTCTCCAGCTTCGCTCTCAGTCTCGCTGCTGGAACACGCTCTGAAACACACACAATGGGATTTATTCAAGCAATAACACACGAGAGTGTTTGATTTTACCACAAAACATGGTACAATCACTGCAGAGGAACTTGAAAAAGTTAGAAAAGGCAATAAAAAATTGAATGTAGTAAAACTAACAATCATAACACTAAACATTACTTCAGGCAAGTATAGTTAATTATTCAACAACAATGGAATACTTGATTCTGATTGGCCAATCATGGAATTCTGAGGTCATAAATGTTACAGTCAGGTTCCAAAAGTAAAAATCCCATTCAAATCCTTTTTTTTTTATATTAATTAATTAATTAATTAATTTGGTCACACTTTAGTTTAGGGTCCAATTCTCACTATTAACTACGACTTTTGCCTCAATAAACTCTTAATTCCTGCTTATTAATAGTTAGTAAGGTAGTTGTTAAGTTTAGGTATTGGGTGGATTAAAGGTGCAGTGTGTAGTATTTATGAGGATCTATTGACAGAAATGCAATATAATATACATAACTATGTTTTCAGTGGTGTATAAAGACCTTAAATAATGAACCATTATGTTTGTATTACCTTAGAATAAGCCATTTCTATCTACATACACCGCGGGTCCCCTTACAGTGAAGTTGCCATTTTGTGCCGCCATGTTTCTACAGTAGCCCTAAACGGACAAACTAAGCTAGCTACTCTCTGCTCTCTCCGACGACAACGTTTTTGTCCTGTGTCGGCCACCGTAGCTTCTCTATGTGCTTTGAAAGGAAGGGGTGAGCGGTGGGTGATTACAATTCACAACCTCACCACTAGATGCCGCTAAAATTCACACACTGTACCTTTAAGTGATGTAGAATATGGTCATGCAGAATAAGGCATTAATATGTGCTTTATAAGTACTAATAAACAGACAATATCCAAGTAATATGCATGATAATGAGCATCTAGTTAATAGTGAGAATTGGACCCTAAACTAAAGTGTTACCATACATTTTTTATGATAACTTACAAACAATTACAGACAGACCTAATGTCACGAAGATTGTTAATCGATGATGTATGCTTTTTGTTTAAACAAATTTTTTTAAATAATCGTGTTTAACAGTGAAATACCTGGTGAAAAACTACATTACCCATGATTCTGCATAAAAATCACACCAAACGAACTCTCTGAACACTCCCATGAAGCACGGCGAATGATGTAGTCAGTTACACTGAAAAAAATAGTAGCTGACTTTGAAATTTTTAAGTACGATCAACTTGGATGTTTAAGTCATTTCAACTTTAATTACATTAAACTGACTTATCAAAATAAGTAACTTTTTTATAAGTTATACAAGATTCAACTCACGTTTTTGAGTTAAAACTATTTAAAACAAATGTTGTCAACTTATTGATCATATAATTTTTTGCAGTGTATGCTCTCAAACTACTTTTTATTTGCATAAATATGCATATTTTGCAATAAATGTGAAATATACTGTTATATGCCGTGATGCTTTAAATCAAGGTTTGTAGTGTTGTGATTCACCTTGTAGCTGGTTTGTTTGGTTCATGGTTTTATTACTCTTTAACATAGACTTTTTAAAAATCCCTATGGAAAAATGAATGGGAAAAATACCAGAACCAAGGCTGCTGAAAACGTAGGCACTCTATGGCTACAAATGCGGTTCAATCAGATTCAGAGGCGGAGATGTCAGTTTTATTTGTTCCAATTTCTTGTTCCAATTCTTTCTGCATGTGAGATCGTGCAGAAACGAGTCACTCTCCTTTAGTTTTACAACTGATTCAAATGTTCAATATATGAGCATATGCATGCTTAAGATCATGCTTGAGACTCTTTTACGTCTGTTTTTATTTCACAACTGTTAACTCAATTAAGTTTCCTCCGCTATGAAAGCGCAACATCCGAGTGATTAAACGCTCCCCGCTTATCAAACACACTCGCTTTTACATCCAGACACGCATATGTTTGTTGACTTTTCATTCCCGACATCCATTGAGATGCAACACAAAATAACAGAAACAATGCTGTAAACGACCAAACAACTGGAGCACAATGGCAGCCACAATCACTGATAATCACGCACGAGTCTCTCGGCGTCTGGGGAACGCGTGAGCAAATTTCTCTGATTAGCTTTAATGAAAAAACAGATCTCTTCAGCAATCTGACTCATCTGAGACGGCACACTTGGATACCTCTATTGGGTTAATAAGGTTTTATCCACCTCACCTCAATTACACACAAACGTGCTTCATTTGTACCTAATGCACGACGCAGATGTTCTGCTGATTATTTTGGACGCATTATCAGATGTCGATATGAAGAGATTTGAATGCTCTGAATAGCTCATTAGCATGTGTTTACTTGAACACTTGCTCTGAGAATGAAAGGGAATGTCTGGTAATCGCGTCCCCTAGATTTCCAAACTATTCCGAGGCACCGGCGTTCCTCTCATTTTGTGTCCTTAATCTCCACAAACATGTTCGCACTCCCTCTCGAGACGGAAGCCATCACAAATCCTGTTGAAATGATAATTTAATTCTTTGTCAGGATACACTCCTCTAGGATGGGAGAAATCCCGTTTTGGTGCCAACTATAAATGAAAAGCACCAGAAAATGAGGTCTGCTCTTGTGCCTAAAGTAACCCGTTTGTGGGGCGAGCAAGCGGTTGCATCCGCGACCTGTCCGCGTGCTGAGCTGTAGTGGATGTGGGAAGCATGCTTTGAAAATGAAGACGGCTCAGATGTGGAGACGGCGCCCTGGGCCCATGTGTCAGGCAGAGATATACGAGGACGCTCTGAAAGGAAAACCTTCCTAACACCCTTACAGGAATGCCCACCTGGAGGGCAAAACAAGGCTTTCCTCCGCTGCCCGCCAGTTATTTTTTATATATTTTTTTAAGTATAATGTAGTAAGACTGTGATATTAAAAGACAAAATTCAATATACACCTTATTGATGATGCATGTTATGTACAGGCACCAAATGAACCCAACATGCAATTTCCATAGAAAGCCATTATAAAGACAACGCTTAACCATTCCATTTTCTTTCGGGAACGAACACGTCACAATATTCCTCATTTAAATAATGCATATGCAGAATAAAGGGGCGGGGCCTGGTTGAGTTAGTTAGTAGTGTGTTGAAACTGGCGGTTATGGTAAGGGGCGGGACATTTCCCCAAACACACTCAAAGCGCTTGACCAATCACAACACACTGGTGCAGCTGACCAATCAGAGCAGGAGGAGGGGCTTCATAGAGACAGGAACTAAACAGCGTTACTGACAGACTGGGAAGAGAGGAGCTGCAACAATGGAAAATATGGGAAAATAATCAACATTTAAGCAGGAAAACCTGTTCTAGTAGATCCTAAAAACCAAATTAAGACTTTGTCTTAAAACGGACCTATTATGCCCTTTTTTACTTTGTGTTTTTCACAGTTTTTTCAGGTCTATGCATGTTTTGCCCTCCAGGTCTCTGCGGCAGTCATGTGACTGAAACCTATGAATAGTGAGTGAACCTGATGTGGTAGGTTAACAAAGGTTGTTCACACTGGGTTTGAGTTTGCTTACGCCTCCAGAGTTACACTTCATACTAGGGGTGTAACAATATATCGTGTCACAATATACTGCAATACAAAAATGCTACAATATGTATCGTGGATAGTGACAATCTGTATTGTGTACAGTTCACCCAAAATGAAAATTGTGAGGAAAAATTCAAGTTTACAATTTCAGTGTCAGTACTACATTAAATTACTATATATAATGTAGAATATAATGTATAATAATCCAGTGGGGGAATATTTGTGGTCCTGATAATGCCAAATGTCTTATGTTACCAGTAAAAAGTGGCCTACATCAGTTTAAATATATCTAGTCAGTGACAGAGTGCAAGCATATTCGTCTGAAATAATTCTGTTTTTTCAGCTTCAGAATCATGTTATGCATTGGGTTACCAGCACCAAGTCCAAGTCATTTCCACCCCCAATGTAATACCAAATTTAGCATTTTAAATCAACAGTACATTTTTTGTTAACCTTTTACCATATGTCTTGGAGTATCACAATAATATTGTATCGTGAGTTCAGTATCGTGATATGTATCGAATCGTGACATTACACCCCTACTTCATACTATTTATCATCTCAGGACAAAGTGAAATAAAACTGCAAAATGTGCAATATTCTTATATGAAAGTAACTGTTTTATAGTGTGTATTTTTTTTGTACATTTTTAGTGTTTATTCATTGTTGTGTGCAGCTTTGACAGTTCTCTTTATTATTATTTATATTGTTTCTTATCGTTGTTTTCCTGCTGACTCTAAGAGCTTTGCTCAAACATTCCTATGCACTCTGTGGGTGTAAAAGTGGCAAATAAAACTTCAAACTCAAACTCAGTGAAGCTGTTTACCAGCTAAACTTGAACACGCTGTCTGCGGCGGATTCGTTCGAAAGCCATTTCTGCTGAGACAAGCAGCAATAAGAAAGCATTAGACTATAAAATGCAAATTATACATCATCAACAGCAGTTTATCTCCTCAAATTAGGCAGAATTGCTTTATGAACCATAACTCAAACCACAGCTTCACACCAACCAAACAAACAAACTCAAATGGACGTGGGAAAGCACTAAACACTGCAGTGTGAAGCGCCCTAATTAGTGGCGTTTACTTGGTCAATTATCACTATTACTGCTGCTCATACTGAGGGTTAATGATTGATCAAATATTAAACATCAGTGTGCCAGTCTTTCTGCACTGCAAATAACTTCATATTTTACTTCATGAATTAATATATCTCATAACTATACTGTATAGCTCACAATATGACTTCATATTTCACTTTATGACTATATACTGTATCTATATACATATATATACTATATACAAAAATATACATTTATATAAAATGACTTTATATCACAAGAAAATCACAAAATTCATCTCATAATATTACCTCTTTATATCATTATACCTTTATATCTCACAATCTTATATTATGACTTTATATAAATATATATAATATTATTACTATACATCTCACAATCTGACTTTATATTTCACATTGCTTTATATACCTCATATTACTATATATAAATCATAAAATGACTTCATATCTCACATTATGATTTTATATATCATGAAATATGACTATATATCTGGAAATATGACTTTATATGTTGAATAACATTACTATATATCTCTCTTATGACTTCATATCTCATATTACTGGAGTTGTGTGTGTATATATATATATATGTGTGTGTGTATATATATATATATATACATATACATATATATATATATATATATATATATATACACACACACACATATATATATATATATATATATATATATATATACATATATACATATATATATATATATATATATATATATACACACTTTATATCTCAATTTATGACTTAACCCCCTGAACCCCGAAGAACGCGCCCGCGCGTTTTGCTGGATTTTTCCTCATGACAGTGTAAAACAACTTAAAATACTCCGTCATTTTTGGCCTCACAGACATGAACGATATGTCTTTACAAAGCTTAAAGTGTCTACTTTTTTTTATGTACACTCAAAATAAAAACTAAATGTTGTGCTTTTCGCTAAATAAAGAAAACAAACAGGATGCGCGTTCTCCCGTCTGTCTCCCTGTGATGTCCATTCTGAAATGCGTCTAAAAAAATAAACTCAGAACTCAGAGAATACTTGTCACACAGACACGACAGATATATCTTTATAAAGCTTGGAATGTCTACTTTTAAATGAAGTCATTTATATAAAAAAACAAATATTCTCTGTTTATGTAATCCGTATGAAAACAGCGAGAGGTACAGTTCCTCCAGTGGCGCCTCATTAACTTTAATGTGACCACACCCACGCGTGCGCAAAGCGATTCACATGCAAATCGTCCACGAGGAAGGAACGCAAACCTGTAAACGCCCCCATCACCTCAAAACAAAGAATCATCTTCATCATTCTTCTGATTTTCATCGAGTTTGGAAGACACGCTGTGAGTTTACCTTGAATTTACCTCAGAAGAAACAGAACGTGATTTTTGAGAATTTTTAAGGTAAAACATTTCTTCTCACTTATATTAGCGTTATTGATGCATAAACTTCACATTTATAGGCTACTAGTTGAACTATTGCCAGACTAAAATGTGTGAAATCAACGGAAACATGTTGAAATATGAAATAGGTAGGCAACCTTTCAATGCTAAATAAAGATACAGTACGACATGGGGATATTTTATGCTCTATAATATTAAACACAGCATGATATAAAAGTAGGGTTGCCAACTGTCCCGTATTAGCCCGGACGTCCCGTTTATTGGGCCTAAATGTCCCGTTTATTGACTGCTACGCTGATGTAACCACTGACTAAGGGGCCGTTCACATCTGTTGCGTCTTTTGCGCGCTCAAGTTCGTTATATTAAATGTAGACGCACGACAAGCGCGCTCAAATAGACAGACTAATTCGTTTTCGTTCATCTTGCACTGTCCCTGTTTGCACTTTTGCCCTCAACGTCTCTTTTGCGCTGTATTTTTTTTTTTTTTACCACTGCTCTATGTGTTGTTTTAATGTGTAAATCCAAGTATACACTACCGTTCAAAAGTTTTAGATTTTTTTATGTTTTCAAACAAAATTCTTCTGCTTAACAAGGCTGCATTTATTTGATCCAAAATACAGCAAAAACAGTAATATTGCGAAGTATTTTTATAATTTAAAATAATTGTTTTCTATTTGGATATATTTTTAAAATGCAATTTATTCCATTTTATTTACTTCAGTTTCACATGATCCTTCAGAAATCATTGTAATATGCTGATTTGCTGCTCAAGAAACATTTCTTATTATGAATGTTGAAAACATTTGTGTACAATTTATTTCAGGATTCTTTGATTAATAGAAAGTTCAAAACAACAGCATTTATCTGAAATAGAAATCTATTGTAACATTATACACTACCATTCTGAGTAAGAGTTTAGTTTTTTTTGTTGCTGTTTTGTTTTTTGAAAGAAATTAATACTTTTATTTACAAATATGCCTTATATTGATAAAAAAAAACACATTAAAGACATTTATAATGTTACAAAATCTTTTTATTTCAGATAAATGTTATTCTTTTGACTTATCTTTGATTTATCAAAGAATCCTGAAAAAATTACACAACTGTTTTCAACATTCATAATAATAAGAAATGTTTGTTGAGCAAATAATCATATTAGAATGATTTCTGAAGGATCATGTGACACTGAAGACTGGAGTAATGATGATAAATTCAGCTTTGATCACAGGAATAAATTACACTTTACTATATATTCACATAGAAAACAGTTATTTTAAATTGTAAAAATATTCCACAATATTACTGTTTTTACTATTTTGGATCAAATAAATCCAGCCTTGGTGAGCAGAAGAGACTTATTTAAAAAAAAAAAAAAACATACAGATCTAAAACTTTTGAACGGTACTGTAGGTCTAAAGTCTTTATGTAAGGAAAATGTATAGTCAGATTACTTCTTTTAAATTAAACGTGCTTTTGTGAATAAGCTACAAACAATACATTCAATCATGAAGTCTCCTCACATGCATTCTCTAGAGTTCCCTCTGTCACATTCCTCATTGATATTCAGAGAGGAGTCGTTGACGCCTCAGGTGTGAATCTCAGCATTATTCATGATGATCCACACCCTCCCCGCATACAGCCATTCTGACAATAAGTGTCTTACAAAAGTTAAATGACTATATTGTTTTGTATGAATGAGTGATCAAAATGGTTTTCACATTGTTTTGAAGAAAAAACTCTAGGCAACAACATCCAGCTCTGAAAAGCCTTGTGAACAAATGTTTACTGTGTGTTATATGGCCTTATTTCAGTGATTTAACATTTTAGTTTTTTCAAAAACTACGCATAAACATTATTTTCTCAAAACTACAAACTTTTATGTACATGTTGCTCACATATTACTGTAGCCCTGTTTGTGCTGAATACAGTGTAATCAGACTTTAGCCATTAATATGCTTTAAAGCAACTGAAAAAAACACAAATGTCAGAGCATGTCAAGCTTCTTCAGGGCCACAAAATATCCTTAGGGTCCAGAGGGTTAATATATCACAAAAAAACACAATACTCATCTTATAATATTACTATATGTCGCACAATGACTTCATCTTATATTATGGCTTTATATATATCATAATATTACTATACATTTCACAATATGACTTCGTATTTCACATTGCTTTATATATCTCATATATAAATCATATTTGTATATATCTCACAATATGACTTAATACATCTCGACTTTTTATATCTCATATTACTATATATAAATCATAAAATGACTTCATATCTAACATTATGATTTTATATATCATGAAATATGACTATGTATCTCATAATATTACTATATATCTCACAATATGACTTAATCTCATATTTTGACTATACATCTTATAATATTACTATATATCATATCTCATAATTTATCTTTATATATCTTGACTTTATATATCTCAAAATATGACATTACATTTTCTCAATATATCTCATCTCACACTCTGACATAATATCTCCAAATATGACTTTATATCTCCCAATATGACTATATATCAAGTATGTGACTACTTTGTTATTAAATCTGATTTATGAAAACGGGCTTCCATACTCAAGCCATATCTAGAGACCAGAATATATTATAGACATATCCACCTAGCAACCTCACAGAACACCCTAGCAACTGTACAGCAACGTCCTGGTAACCACTCTTCATGGTTCTGAGTTTTGCATGGGCAAACACCAGTCGCATTAACAATCCAGCTGAAATTGTGCATTAATCACAGAATTATTCTGATGAATCTCACGAGCAACGCACTGATCTCTCTCAACTAACGGGTGGAAGAGGTCTCGCTAAACGAGGCATAATCGCTCATATTGCAGACGGTCGCGGGTATCACAGTTCCTGTTCGTGCCTCTTTCTTTCAGCACAATGAATGGGGTCTTCAAAGGTGGCATATTGCACCCAACCAAGTGGAAAAGATTGCTCACAGCCCCTCAGTCAAGCGCTAAATTATCTTTTAATGGGCAGGGATGAGCGCAGAGCTCGCTGGGAGAAGCATCACACCTCTAGTGACTAATGCGCTGGCACCAGAGACTTGCAGCTTTCCACGCGCGCACAATAATGGCCTTTGTTTCAGGCTGCTGCTTAATTCACACCAAGAGCTTCTGACGTTCTGCCATCTTTCTCTCTCTCTCTCTCTGCATTCTGCTCCTCCAAACCTGCCAGCGTCTTCACCTAATTACATGTCAGAGTACAATCCACACTGCAGCACCGACTCCTCTCGGAGCGTCGGAGAGAAACCTCCATGTGAGAGGTGAATAACTCCTCAGCTGCCACCCACCCAGAGATCAGTGCGGTGTGGCCTCCAGCCCCGCTGCGGCGTATGACAGCATGGCTGAGATGTGCTTCCTGCAGGGCATGAATGAACACACACATGCACACTCATCCCCGCAGCGCTCGTTGCCACCAACCAACCTGACCGCATCCATCAAGGTATATTTAGGAGGTTGCATACTTTCACACGAACATGCACACAGTTGAATTCTCCACGTGCACCGGACATGCTCTTTTATTGGGAAGCTTACCTATCAACACCTATCATCCGGTACACCCTAAAACCACCTAGGAACAGGGCTTGACATTCACTTTTTTTGCTCACCAGCCACTGTGGCTTGTGGTTTTCCAAAGTTACTAGCCACTCAGCATTTTCACTGGCTACAATTTTGACATCGATACCATGGAGAAAAACTACCATATAGATATTTTTAATATTATCTCATCATTTGGCAGCAGGTTTATTAGGCTGCTGTCACTTTAAGACATGAGGCACGGATCCATTATACTGTTACACATGTTTTCTTTCTCAACTGTTTACGTTCATTTAAATCATAACTGTTTATGTGAAGTTTATTACTCGCCAAGACTGGCATTTTGATATTATTTGATTGTTTAAGCACAGTAAGCAGCGAAAACAAACTCAATTTAGTGCTGAGAGGCAGCTTTATGTGCCGCACTTTGGGCGTGAGCACAAAATCTGCAGGAATGAGTAAAATTATGCGCAATACGCGCAATCCTACGGTGAAATTCAAGCCCTGTAACACTTACAATATTCATCTAGAGCAAATGAAACGAGTGAGTGAGAGGCGGGTTTGTGTGTCACTCGCTGTTGGAGAGATGAGAGAGAGAGAAAGAGACGCTGGTATCGTGTATTCTGCGAAAAAAATTTGTATTGGAAGATTATATTTTTGACAACACTATTGCACTTAGTTTATTATTTCAGATGCCTTTTAAAAGACAATTGAATTGAAACATGTATATATATATATATATATATATATTTCAACCCACCAAAGTGGCTAGTAGGAGTGACTATGTTACACTCCACTGCTGAAATACACATGCATTTGCTGTGTTGGCAGGTGTTAATGTCAAGCTCTGCCTGGGAACGTCCTAATAAACATCCAGAAAACCCTAGCGATGCCCTAACATCTAGCACATCCTAAAAACCCCCTGGCCACATCCTATCAAACATCAAGAACATCCTAGCAATTCCATTGGAACCACTTAGACCAACCTAGCAATGCCCTGGTGAGTTTTATACAGGCAAACACCATTCATATTAGTGAATATCTAAATTATGAATGGCTAGCGACAAGTCTGGACAGTAAAAATACATCTTGTGACTTGCATGTATGTCTCAATTGAATCTGTCTGAGCTGAAGTATGACGTCTCATGCATACGCCACCAGATTATGTCTTTGAACTGTGAATAATGGTCAGAGTAGTGCTGGGCAATCGATTAATCGTGATTAATCGCATCCAAAATAAAAGTTAATGTTTACAAAATATATGTGTGTGTACTGTGTATAATTATTATGTATATATAAATACACACTCATTCATGTATATATTTAAGAAATATTTGTATGTATGTACTGTATATATATATATATATTTATATAATTTATATTATATATAAACATTAAAAAAAATCTTAAATATATAAATGCATGTGTGTGTATTTATATATACATAATAATTGTACACAGTACACACATATATATTTTGTAAACATTAACTTTTATTTTGGATGCGATTAATCATGATTAATCGATTCGAAAGCACTAATTAAAAAAAAAAAAAAAGTTCATAGTAGAGCTGCACAATTCTTGTTAAATTGAGAATCACGATTTTTTTGTGTTTCAAACAGAGATTACGATTCTGCCATGATTCTGAACAAACAACTAAACGAAATAACGTGTAATTTACTAGAGGTTCTGACAAAATGTCTATTTAAAATGTTTAATTAGTATGAATTATTAAAACAAGAACTCGGGTTGAGTGAATGATTCAATGACAAACTCGGGTTGAGTGAATGATTCAATGACAAACTCGGGTTGAGTGAATGATTCAATGACTCACTAATAAAGACTTCACTTGTTTCATTACTGGATGAATCTCTGTTTTTGAACGAATCTCTTGAATGAATGATTCAATGACAAACATATTTTTATCAGTCACTTGTCGCCACCTACTGGTGTAACAATGTAATTGATACAATCGTTATTTAAAGCGGCAAGTCACTTTCAAAAGGTGATTTGCTCTATTTTGACGCTACCGTATTTTGACATCAGTGTTTATATCTAAACTATAAACTTTCATCCCAGTACAGAAACAATGAAACTGTGTGGTTGAAAAGACTGTTTGTATAGCTGTTTTATACATGACAACGGCTCTCTCTGGCCCAGCGGCAGCGCCAACACAGATCTGAATGCTCCGGTGTGATTTTGTTCAAGGTTTAATAGACACCGGCGAATCAATGTCATTTAGGAATGAGATCCTGTGGGTGTCTGAATCAAGATCACAATTTTAATTGATTTACACATATGACATGCATTCACCTGCTGTAGTAGGAGTCCACACCCAGAGCTTCACGGGCATTAGCGATGTGCTGCTCCAGAGACGAGGGCATGACCCCACCACCGCCCTCCTGGAAGTCTGACGTGCCGCCCTCCGACGCGCCCTCACCCAGATACACCTCGTGGAACTTCAGAATACCTGCGAGACGGAAAGCAAAGGTCATTTGGACAAAATATTACCTATCAAACAAATATGATTATGGTGATTATTATTGGTATACAAGCAATACATCATTAGAGGTTGATTTCACCATCACACTTAAAGGTCAGATGTAAAATACAATCATTCAGACTGGACCGAACGTCTCAAACGCCAGTGTTTTAGACATAAAGTGCGTGCTTTGCGTAATAATGAAGTTAGAATAACGTATAGAGCCGCACAAGAGTCAAGGTCAGCAGTCTCCTGTGACGGGCTGAAATCTAGTTAGGTGAATTTTGTAAATGAGCAAAAGCACTATCGCTTTCAGATGTACGTTTGATTGCATGAGCGTGTCTTTCTGTTACAGACGTCAATGTTGGAATAAATAAATGAGCTTCAAGTCCAGAGAGATGCAGATGTGTGTGAGAGTGCGTGTCCAGGGTACTTTAGTGTACTAAAACTAACACACACACATGCACATATATTTGTTTTATTTATATTTATGGTGTGTGTTTTACACGTGTGTGTGGTTGCGACAGGGGATTAGGGAGGCAGGTGGTACTGCCGCTTTGCGTTAATTCGCAGCTTTTTACCAGCTTCACCAACAGCAGGCGGCACAATGAAGCCGTGGGGAACAGAAGGTGTAAGGAATACAACAGTGTGAAACTGAGCATGTGTGCATGTCACTGGAAGCTATATTTTTGAAAGTGAAGCAAACCCAGATTTGGTCAAACAACGGTTTATTAAACCTACGGTGTGTTTGAGTGTGTAACGGATGCCTTCTGAGTAAATAGCTGACATCAGCTTTTACTATATGCATGTATCTTTTTTAATGTTTTTTTTTCCTTCTGCTTTCTTGATGAAAATATCTATTTTTGTCCCGTGTTCCCAACTTGTCCTTGCTACATTAACAAATTTGTAAGTAAGATACTTTTATGACAAAAAAAGAAATAAAAGGCAACATAAAATAAAATGTAAACAAACTTATGGAAGCTTGTTTCCGCCACGGAATAAAACATTTAAAAAGATAATTGTGACTTTTTATCTCACAATTGCGTGTTATAAAGTCAGAATTGTGTGATATAAAGTTGCAATTGTGAGTTATAGGGCCCTATCATACACCCGGCGCAATGTAACGCCAGGTGCGACGCAAGTGTTTTTTGCTAGTTTTAGCCCGACGCAGTTATTTTCACGTCCAGCTCCACGTTGTTTAAATAGCAATGTGTTCGCCCATGGGCGTGCTGGTCTGAAAACCAGGTGTGTTCAGGCGCATTGTTGGCGTGTTGCTATTTTGAGGAGCTGAAAACGACTGCGTCATTGACCAACAAAAACCTGGTCTAAAGTCAATAGCGCAGTATTTTTTGTGTTATTTAAAGAGCGCGTTAGTAATATGTGCCTATAGGATGTGCACAACACGCATACACTCTGCTTATTACACACACAGGGATGCGCAGCAGCACACACACATTTTTAAATATTAAACATAAAAGGCTCTGGAGAAAAATTCGCAAATTCCGCAATGTAAATAGCGAATCCGCCATGGCGCGAGCGCAACTGGCTTTTAAAGGGAATGGGAGATTGGTTTATTGCACGTTACGCCCAAAACACACCCATGACTCATTAAGAGACTAGGGACAACCCTTTTAGACCACGCGCCTGGCGCGCCAACCTTTTTTTCTGTCGTTAAACTAGCAAAAGTGGATTTAGACACGTCCTGAGTGCACCTGCCCTGAGTGCACCTGCGCCGTGCGCTTTAGACCATGCACTCAGATCGTTAAAATAGGGCCCATAAAGTCAGAATTGTGAGATAAAAAGTCGCATTTACCATTTTTTTTTATTCTGTGGAGGAAACAAGCTTCCATAGAAACTAATGTTCTGCATAGATAAATAAATAATTTTTAAAAAAAAAATAAAAATCTGAAATATATAAAATATATAAATATACACTTGCGTTCAAAAGTTTGGGGTCAGTCAGTTTTTGTGAAAGAATTTTTTTTAAATGCACAAAGGCTATTATTTACATCAGTAGTCTTTAGATTATTGACTTTTTTTTAGTTCTGCATTAACCAAGCGTGTGTGAGACAGCCTCTGTCTTATTGATCTGTTAGTGTAAACAGGAGCGCTGGTGTGTGTTGTGTTGGTCTATGTTCAGACAGACAGACAGTGTCTCAGCGTGTCTCCGGATTGGGCTCTGATGAACGGTTCAGACGTGTGCTGTGCCTGTCTGACACCTCCATCACCCCCAACCCACATGATTACATCACTCCATCGCTTCAGTCAGTCTGAGCATAACACCACCCGCCTCTACACACACTACAACAGACATCACACACTCTACTGCACACACGCTTTACACTACCTGTCAAAAGTTACACTAATTAAGATTTTTTAAATGTTTTTGAAAGAAGTCTCTTCTGCTCACCAAGGCTGCATTTATTTAATTAAAAATTCTGTAAAAATGGTAATATTGTGAAATATTATTACAATTTAAAATAACTGTTTTCTATGTGAATATATAGTAAAATGTAATTTATTCCTGTGATCAAAGCTGAATTTATCATCATTACTCCAGTCTTCAGTGTCAGATGATCCTTCACAAATCATTCTGATATGATGAAATATGAAATATAAAAGTGACAGTAAAGACATTAAGGGGGGGGGGGGGGGGGTCTAATGCTATTTTTATGCATTCTGACTGATTTACACTGTTAAAGAGTTGGATTTGCATGCTAAACATGGACAAAATTTAATAAAAACGAGTTGGACGTATGACGGAGTATTTCTGTGCCAAATACACTCTTTCAGGATTCGAACAAGTTTTGGAAAGTTTTTTTCGAGTATGGCCCTGTATGACGTCATAAAGGGCGGAATTCCTTGTATGGGCACTTCTCCCGGATGAGCGCACACACACACACACACACACACACACACACATCAACCAGAGCGAGAGCAAGAACGCGCCCATCAACGAGCTTCGTTCGGGTTACGGGAGCTGTCGGCAGCGCTGCCATTTTGTTTTTAGACCACAAAATCATCAACGTCACTAAAGAAGTGTGTTTCTGGTTGTGAGGGAAAGATAACCTTGTTCAGCTTTCCAAATAACCCAGCGTTAAGAAAACAGTGGATGCAGTTTGTTTTTCCGGAGCAGCAATGGAGTTCTGCAAGTGTGTGTGTTTGTTCCCAGTCATGAGTGGAAACCACAGGCGGTGAGTGAAACTTTTTTTTTGGCAATCGGCGCGTAAGTGCATATAATGTGAACAACACAAACATATAGTGAATCGAAAGTTATCCAGTGAGTGTGTGTGTGTGTGTGCTCGAGATTCTTTAGCTCGAGATTCTTCGGCTGTTTTCGGAAAGAATCGATACAGCATATCTGTCTTTTATAAATATGATAAAACTAAAGACTCTTCGCATCAGTTTGTGCTATGCATTAAAAAGTGTTGTTTTCTCATGTTACTGGGCAGACACCATGCATGCTCTCTCTCTCAAACACACACGCACACACACTCACGCACGCACGCACATACACACACACACACACTAATTTGTATGTGTATTTGTATATCAGTTTTTTTTCAGCTGTGCTTATTAATAAGCTTGATTGTAGAATGTTTGCTTAAAAAGATTAGTATGTTATTTGTTCTGTATATTCCTGTTGAAACAAGAGTAAAAGAGGTGTCTTGTTTCTCGGGCGCATAAGGTCGATACATGCATCAGACGGATATCTTTAGCTTGTGTTTTTGAAGCTTCCCCATGTGTGATACTGTATGTCCTTCAGACCGTATAAAGTTATGCAAAGCGATAGTTGGTGTTTCAGGATGGTGGGAGTTCATTAATCAACCCTTCTGGGGTTTTGAACCTGACTCTTGAGTGTCTTACCGGATCCGGGGGCCAGGAGCCAGCTGTACAGGTATCCCGCCGCCAGGGAGAAGTAGAGCACCAGCGCCCGCTGCCCGTTCACAGTGTCCAGGATGTGCTCCACGGTCACGGGCGTATACGGGTCCGAGTCCTGCTGGCCCGTCTGTCTCTCCACCAGCAGGTCGGCAAAGGCCCGAGTGCGTCCTCGCTCCGCCACGGCCAGAGCTTCATCATGGTGCCCTGAGTAGAGGTCAGAGGTCAATGCTGGTCTTCATAAAGCTATGATCACATCAATCATTTCCAGAGATATTGTTTCATGCATATCGTCACTGTCGGCAGGAACCTTGTATCTCCATATTTCGTCATTTTTATTCATAAATCATTACTATATCATCCTTTATGTCTGTCTGTGGGTTTTGCAAACCAATGAAAAGTATTAGTGTGACTAAACCTCATTACTCTCTCAAACTGTCGGTCCAACCTCAAAACTCAATCGTGAATGAAGTGCCGCACACAGTTTGGAGCGTCTCTGCTTGTTTGCAATGCAATGGTAAATAAAGTACAGCGTTTTCTTTACTCTACAAACACTATATATATAAAGTCTATTGTTTTATGTGTTTGAGGAGCGGAGAAGAGTGTCTTAGTCTAGCATCTGTCATCGAGTCACAGCCAATACTGTCTTAAACAGCCGGTGTGAAGCACTTCATCTTTAATAACATGAGATTTTGGCCAAACGGCAGGAAAACTGAGCGGCCACATACTGTAGCTACAGTAAACTTTACAACCTGTAAGATGATGAAAACATAATGTGATTCACCGTTCTAATGACGGACAAAACATGTATATCCGACATTCACTGGTCAAAAAACTCAGTTTGAGTTTGATTTTGGTAAAATGTTAATAATATAATGACACATGCAAGTGTCTGACCATATATAAAGCCACAATATCAACTTTGAAGAAAGTTTTTTCCATTTCCTGAAAAGTAGCCATTTTGGAGCTACAATGTTTCTGCCTGACAGCGACGTTATACAAGGATTTCCATCCCAGGACATATAATATCCAAAAACCTTTATGTGCTCAACTGGTGGAGCGTTACTTAGAAGTAGCTCAAAATTGTTATTATTTATTCACCCTCATGACACTCGAAACAATGACTTCTCCTTCCACAGAACATGAGAGGAGATGTTTCAATGAAAGTAGATAGGTATGGACACTGTCATGTGACAAAAAGGACAAAAAGCATCATAAAGCAGTGTAAATGCCTAGTGTTTTATTTACGAGCTTTTTCTGTGAATTGTTGTCTATTCATCACATACAGCTGTCATATGAAAACTAGCATAGGAACCACTTTTATTGATGCAATTTTGTGCTTTTTGGCTCTTGTAATACTTCTAATGTATGGAAAAGGAACTCAAATCAATATTTACACTACTGTCTAAAAATGTTGGGTCAGTAAGATTTCCTAAAATATTTGTATTCAGCAAGGATGCATTAAAGCTTATCAAAAGTAAAAGTATTAGTAAAGAATTTGTATTTCAAATAAAAGCTGTTCTTTTGAATTTTTCTATTCATCAAAGGATACCAGGGTCTACACAGAAATATGAATCAGCGCAAATAATAATCAGAAATGTTTCTTGATCATAAATCATCATATTAGAATGATTTCTGAAGGATCATGTGACACTGAAGACTGGAGTAATGATGCTGAAAATTCAGCTTTGATCACAGGAATAACTTACATTTGAACATATATTCACATAGAAAACAGTTACTTCAAATTGTAATAATATCTCAAAATATAACAATTTTTCCCCAAATAAATGCAGCATTGGTGAGCATAAAAGACTTAAGTATATATATATATATACACACACATTTGAAGTATAAACAAGTTAACATCAAGTGAAGAAATTTGCAGTGCAGTAAAAACAAAATACACTAATAAATAAACGTATCATGTTTCAAGGATTTTTAGATATCTGAACTAGTAAACAAGTCAAAAGAGGCTAATTAACTCATTAAGAAGTCATATTTTTTGCAGTGTAGCCATATAACAAGTGGTTTAATGTCCAGTCAGCAGGTCATTTTAGCAAAATAAACCCCTGTTCATGAATCCTTACCCATACAGATAAGCGTTTAAACACTGTTCTGTGGTCTGAATGGATGATATAAACAGGAAGGAAGAAGATGAAAGTATTTATACCAAGGCTGACAAGGACCCTCTGGAGAGCCTGGTACGAGGAGGTCTGTAGGTCGAACAGGGAGAGCTTGTAGTCGGTGCTGTGCTGGGCTTCATGACGAATGGTCTCGAACAGAGCCGACGCACGGTACAGCTGTGAGGCAAAAACAAGATTTTGTGCGTTACTCACATGTGTTCATAATAAAGCACTGACCTGCTCTGACACTGATCACGAAACACTGGCATGTGTGTTATCACGCTACAGAGAAACATGACGCCCAATGAGAGCAGCGTGTTGATCTGCAGAGCTCAGATGTGAACAGCGGAGGGCAGCAGACTTCTACACCTCAAACACACAGCAGTTTCACACATTTCTTGTTTTCTTGCTGCCTTTAATCAAATCATAGCAAGTCAAGATGAAGCCTTTATCTGTCGCACATGAGTCTTTGAGCAACATAAAACCAATCCTAAAACAGCCACAGTTGTGTTTGCACTGCGGGCGGCTTGACAATAAATGAAGTCTGAATCACGGATACTTAGTCGTAGTGTTTATACCGTGTGGTCTGGTTCTTGTTTAGAGATCGAAAGCGTTTTGAGGCGAGTTAGTGTGTGGGATGAGTGATGTGATATTTCTAGTTAATGATAACCTCTCATTCACAGCGACGGAGGGAAAGACAGAGTCAGCGTACGTGTGTCTGTGACGCTGCCACCGCTGACAGCTTGTGTGTGTGTGTGTGTGTGTGTGAGAAAACGAGCGCTGGCATTGGAGTTGAGAACGAACCTAGACTAAGTTTTTCAGTAGTGTGACAGAACTGCTTTCAAAATAGTTTAGCTTTAGTAACAAGCTACAAAATGCTATAATGCTGTATTTTCCTTCATACTTCATTGCACTTGCATTAATCAAATGCACTCGGTTCTGTTATATATATATATGTGTGTGTGTGTGCGTATCTGCGTATATACATACACACACACACACACACACACACACACACACATACACACATATATATACACTCACCTAAAGGATTATTAGGAACACCATACTAATACTGTGTTTGACCCCCTTCGCCTTCAGAACTGCCTTAATTCTATGTGGCATTGATTCAACAAGGTGCTGAAAGCATTCTTTAGAAATGTTGGCCCATATTGATAGGATAGCATCTTGCAGTTGATGGAGATTTGTGGGATGCACATCCAGGGCACGAAGCTCCCGTTCCACCACATCCCAAAGATGCTCTATTGGGTTGAGATCTGGTGACTGTGGGGGCCATTTTAGTACAGTGAACTCATTGTCATGTTCAAGAAACCAATTTGAAATGATTGGAGCTTTGTGACATGGTGCATTATCCTGCTGGAAGTAGCCATCAGAGGATGGGTACATGGTGGTCATAAAGGGATGGACATGGTCAGAAACAATGCTCAGGTAGGCCGTGGCATTTAAACGATGCCCAATTGGCACTAAGGGGCCTAAAGTGTGCCAAGAAAACATCCCCCACACCATTACACCACCACCACCAGCCTGCACAGTGGTAACAAGGCATGATGGATCCATGTTCTCATTCTGTTTACGCCAAATTCTGACTCTACCATCTGAATGTCTCAACAGAAATCGAGACTCATCAGACCAGGCAACATTTTTCCAGTCTTCAACTGTCCAATTTTGGTGAGCTCGTGCAAATTGTAGCCTCTTTTTCCTATTTGTAGTGGAGATGAGTGGTACCCGGTGGGGTCTTCTGCTGTTGTAGCCCATCCGCCTCAAGGTTGTGCGTGTTGTGGCTTCACAAATGCTTTGCTGCATACCTCGGTTGTAACGAGTGGTTATTTCAGTCAAAGTTGCTCTTCTATCAGCTTGAATCAGTCGGCCCATTCTCCTCTGACCTCTAGCATCAACAAGGCATTTTCGCCCACAGGACTGCCGCATACTGGATGTTTTTCCCTTTTCACACCATTCTTTGTAAACTCTAGAAATGGTTGTGCGTGAAAATCCCAGTAACTGAGCAGATTGTGAAATACTCAGACCGGCCCGTCTGGCACCAACAACCATGCCACGCTCAAAATTGCTTAAATCACCTTTCTTTCCCATTCTGACATTCAGTTTGGAGTTCAGGAGATTGTCTTGACCAGGACCACACCCCTAAATGCATTGAAGCAACTGCCATGTGATTGGTTGATTAGATAATTGCATTAATGAGAAATTGAACAGGTGTTCCTAATAATCCTTTAGGTGAGTGTATATATAAATATAATAATATATATACACACACATATGTAAACAAACTTTTATGTTAGATGTGATTAATCGTGATTAATCGATTTGACAGCACTATGATTTACAGATATAAATGATTCACTGGTGAAATAAAGGATTCACTGATCAATTTAAACAGTCTTCTTTTTTGCAGTGAAATATTTAGTAAAATGCTGCTTTTGTTCCTGTGTCTTCAACTCAGTTATAAATCATTGTGTTTTCTAGTTTTTTAAGTTGTATATTCAATGCTATATGTTCAATGTTATTCAGCGTACCCCACTTGCAAAATATTTTTTTTCTTATTTAGTGAGGTTTATGCGTAAAACGAAAAACATTTGGGAAGTGAAATATTAATGTAATAACTTTAAAAGTTTATAAAAACAAGTCTTAATATCCAATGCAATTTGCTCCTCAAGCAAATGTGTCTTGTTTAAAGCATATTTCAATATTTTTACAGAAAAACTAGACAAAAACACTGTTTAAAAAATGCTGCAGTGTTTTTAAAAGGGCAGCTCGACTATACACTGAAGATTTATTTTGAAACAACTTTCACTCAGAAATTGCTAGTCAATTTCACAAACTATTACAAAGAAATGGCAAGTAACACATTGAATTAAACGAGATTTTGAAGTATTTTCTTGTAAAATGCAATTTTTGTTTCATTTAGAAGTTCGGAACAGCATCATTTACAGTGTATTTGTCAAGCCGTCCTACATCAAACGAGCAGTAGCTTGTAGTTTAGCGCCCCCAGTGCTGGCTGATGCTGCATGTTTGAGTATTTATGTGTTTTCAAGATATATGTGTGTGTTTGTGGCTTGGAATGCAGCGTTTCTCTAGGGTTCGGCTGCAGAGAGCCCTTCATCAGCATACAGCACGGCCAGCCTGCAATCAATTAAGAGCGGAATGCATCAGCGCACACACACACACTCCATCTGCAATCTGCAGCGCTCCAGAACTGTCTATACATCACACACACACACACACACACCAAACTGAGTCACCAGGGAGGAAGGCCATGAAAAGCTACTATTACTACACTCACACACTGTACTATCAGCTGACTCAAGTTTCTTTTCATTTTCTCCACTCTACGGCCTGAAACACTCTGCAAACGCAGACACAAACGCTTGGCCATCACATTAAAAGAGCGTGTGCACATTGTGTCATTTTCTGGAGGCTAAAATACTTTCTCATTGCCTAGTTTATTATGCAGAGACAACTATAGCTCATTCATAGGGCGACATCCAGTGTGTCGCTTTTTAAAGGGGATCTGTTATACTCTTTCACAAAGTCTTGATTTGGTTTTTAGGCTCTACTAGAGCAGGTTTTCCTGCTTGAATGTTGATTATTTCCACATATTCTCCATTGTTGCGGCTCCTCTCTTCCCAGTCTGTCAGTAACTCTGTTTGGTTCCTGTCTCTATGAAGCCCCTCCTTCTGAAAAGCACAATGTGCTCTGATTGGTCGGCTGGAGCAGTTTGTTGTGATTGGTCAAGCGCTTCCAGCATGTTTGGGAAATGTCCCGCCCCTTACCATAACCGCCAGTTTCAACACACTACTAACTAACTCAACCAGGCCCCGCCCCTTTATTCTGCATATGAATTATTTAAATGAGGAATATTGTGACGTGTTCGTTCCTGGAAGAAAACTCAAGACTACAATGGAGGCGTTTCAGGGAGTTCAGAAACACTGACACTGATATAGAGAATTTGTAGAGCTTTTTCATGCTCAAACAGCAACATTACACACTAAAGAAAGATGAACATGTAAAAAAGCAGAATAGGAGCCCTTTAAATCATCCCAAGCAGCTTGACACATTTTAGGGCGGGGCTATCTGTTTGACCGACCAATGGCAGACAAGGGGAGTGTTTGGGAAAGTGGTTTGGTGATGCAAGCGCTTCAGAAATTATACATTTCACATTAAATATACGTTCTTATATCACTTTGGCGGATGTGTTATTAACTTAGGAAGCTAGAAATAAACGTGGACAGTTGAACTAACTTTAACTTAACTTTCTCAGCAATATTCTCTTCAAACTGTCGATTAGCTGAGCTGAAAGTGAAAACTGACTGTAGAAGAAAACAATTATGCTGATGCTCGCTATACTTGCGTAATCGTGCAGCTTGATACACGTGATAAAACGTAAAAAAATTCACCTGCTAGAATATATATTGAAGGAGGGACCCGAGTGTTATTTTAGTATTATTTATATACTACTTTTAATTTTTCAATTCTCATTTTAATTTTATTTTAAGTTTTAGTAATTTTTGACAAACTTTTGCCATTTTATTTTTTTTTAATTTGATAATGTTAATGTTTAAAAAAAATTTTTTATTTTTTATTTATTTATAATAATTATATTTTATAATTTTTTATACTATAAAAATAGTTTTTATATTTTTATTAAGCTTTAATTTATTTTTTATTTCAGTTTTAGTTTTAGTAATTTTAGTATTTCATCTAAAACTTATTTATTTCAGTTATTTATATTTTATTTTATTTAGGATTTATTTCAATTAATGAAAATGATTGATAAAGTGATAAAGTCACCATGAAATCAAAATTGGCCATTCTTTTTTTTTTCTGGAATATTGCAGTATTTATGATAAAATATCTATCCATGCACATTGTTATTTTTTAACAATCTGTTAATTAAACAATTTGTTAATCTTAAATCAAAATAACTTCACCTGTCAATCACATGAGATCCACCAATAGCAAACCACAACCATCCAATCAATTCCCCACAGACAAAATCAAGCCCCGCCCTACATTTGTTCTTGTTTGCGAAGCCATTTCATTTGGAAATGTGCCACAATAAGGAAGAAAAGACTCACAACCTCCATTTCATGCCAACTTTAACAGTAACACCGACCCAAGCCATATTTAGAGAGCTAAAGGACTCTTTTCTCTCAAGACACTAAAAAAAAAAAGGCCCAAAATACCTTACCAAACACCTAGCAGTTATTTTAAATACACCCTTAAGTATTATCCCAAAATCCACATTTTGGAGGTGCAAGTGAAATATGTTGTTAAAGTGACGTTTCCTTGTGAGATCTTGTAGCGCACACACATCCGGAGGTCTCAACAAAAGCAGCAGCAATCTGAACGTGTAGTACGTGGGGTGTCTGTGTGATTGACAGCTGTTGCCAGAGGCGCTTGAGACATGAGACCGACTGTTTGTCTCTCTTTCAGACTGTACTGAGGACGTCCCTCCCCAATGGCACAGCTGCCTAATTGACAAGACGGGCTGTACGATGATATAAACACATTATCCTCTAATCTTCCGTCTCCCTGTAGACGTTCGGCACATATGCGATCAACATCCGCCGTAACCGAGACGCGAGAACGGCTCTGTCATTTACAGAGGAAAAAGAACAATCTAGAGCTTTCCTCCCCAGACGGCCATGATGAAATGTGATCCGAGCAGACGATTACAGAGAGACGTCACCGACCTAAAGAAATCATCGAAAAAATCAAATAAAATCTGTCACTTTGAGCTCAAAAAATAATCTCAGAGGTTCAATACACCTCAATCTGGTTTCACGTTATTGATTGGAAAGTTTAGTGCAGAAAGCAACCCTAAAATGTGGCGATATCTACCTCATATCAAAAGTACACTTTTTATTAATGATCAATATTTGCCCATAGACAATTTATTTTATCCTAACATATTTTTCATCAAAAACCACTTTTAGATTAGTTTCACGTTCAGCAACACTCGCTTATGAGACATTAAATACAGATTTATGATTATAAGTTGTTCTCGCAGCAACATGAGCTCTTGAAGGCTTTACAATAATCCACCACGGTCACTTTAATTTAGTGCAAGATAATCTAAATGTTAAAATTGATTGGAACAAACAAATATCCAACACTGACTGACATATAAAAGTTTGGGGTCGATAAGATTTTGTTATGTTTTTGAAAGAACTATCTATGCACAGTGTTTATTTGATCAAAAATACAGTAAAAACAGTAATATTGTGAAATATTATTATTATTTAAAAGAACTGTTTTCTATGTGAATATATTGTAAAATGTAATTTATTCCTGAGATCAAAGCTGAATTTTGAGCATCATTACTCCAGTCTTCAGTGTCACATGATCCTTCAGAAATCATTCTAATATGATGACTTATGATCAAGAAACATTTATGATTGTTATCTATGTTGATACAATTTTTTCAGATTCTTTAATGAATAGAAGTTCAAAAGAACAGCATTTATTTAAAATAGAAATCGTTTGTATCATTATAAATGTCTTTTTACTGTCACTTTTGATCAATTTAAAGTCTTTGCTGAATAAAAGTATTAATAACAAAAAAGAGGAAAATCTTACTGACCCCAATGGTTCTAAACAATAGTGTAAATAAAAAAAGGCCAATACCAGCTGATTATATATATATATATATATATATATATATTAGGGCTGTCACCGTTAAAGCGTTAACGCATTCGATTAATATAAATTACAAATAAATAAAAATGCAAATAAATTACAGAAGTACGTGAAGCTGCGTCATTAACGTAATTTTCGTCACTCAGTTATGATCTTAGGAGTCGGGAGTTTATCACAATCACACTGAGCATCTACAAGCACCTGTAACCCTGGGAGGAGGACATTTCCATTCCAACTCTTTAACTCGATTCTGCTTCTCTGTTTGTGATCAGGCCATTTTAAGCCGTTAAACTCTGGGAAAGTTTTCAGTGATCCAGTAATCGAATTCACTCAAACAGTCCAAAACAGCGCTCATGTAACGAAGGCCAGCTGATTACAGCAGACATATCAGAGAGAATAGAGACTCACATCGCGTTTTTAGTGAATTATTCATTTCAGTGTGTGCTTTGCTTTAAAACACGAGCTCTGTCGTAGCTCTGTGCGATTGTTTCTGAAGAAGAGTCTGGTATATTGATGCACAAAGAACAAACCGTGTATGTGCGCGCTCTCGATCACTGATCGCACGCTGCATTCATGTACAGACACACAGTACATTCGCGTTGTTTCCACACACACTCAGGAAGGATATGTTTGATTTGTCATGTGCGTTGTTGTGTTTAGTAATCGTAGGTTTATGCAGTCAAAGCGGTTGATTTAGGAGTTTTTGGCGTCTCCGTGTGGTCCTGTTCGGTATCGCAGCTCGACTCGTCTAAAATCAAAACAATCTCGTTGTTGTTGCTCCGTACACACACTATACACTGTGAATTCTGTAACTTTTTTTATGTAATGTTTTTTTCATGAGTGCTTAGGTGTGTATAAATTTATTATATAATATAATTATATGGACTCCTTATATTTGATTATTTGGTGTCCTTTTGGAGTCTCCAATGATCCCTGAAGCTTGCAGAAAATACAGTTTTCTGATTGTTTACTTTGCTGGATATAGCAAATGATGACAAAATTAATGTGTTTAATGAGATAAATGGCGTATGCTTAATTTTACGATAAGCGTGCGATTAATTGCGATTAAAAAATGTAATCGATTGACAGCCCTAATATATATATATATATATATATATATATATATACACACCAATCAGGCATAACATTTGATTTGATAGATACTGACCACTGCAGACCGGGAACACCCCACAGGAGCTGCAGTTTTGGAGATGCTCTGATCAGAATCTGGCCCTTGTCAAACTCGCTCAAATCCTTACGCTTGCCCATTTTTCCTGCTTCTAACACATCAACTTTGAGGACAAAATGTTCACTTGCTGCCTAATATATCCCACCCACTAACAGGTGCCGTGATGGAGAGATAATCAGTGTTATTCACTTCACCTGTCAGTGCTCATAATGTTATGCCTGATCGGTGTATATATATGCCATTTTTTTGGTATTGGATATATATCACTCAAAAATGTAAGCCTTTTTTAAGATTTACGCAATTTAATTAACAGTAAAATTCCATCAAATTAAATTGAATAATCATTACATAATTAATTCCTTACATTACATAATTTAATTGCATAAATTGAACAATGCTTAATCAATTATTCAATTAAATTACATTAGGATTACTCAATTCAATTTGATGGAATTTTACTATTAATTAAACTGTGAAATCTTAAAACAAGGCTTCAATTTTTTTTAAGTGTATATCATGCATCCCTAGAATATTATTAAATGATTAAATGATTCAAAGAGAGATTTAAACCAATCTATCTGGAGTATTTCTGTCACTTTCAGGTTGATTTCTGTTCTTTTTTATTCACTTGGAGCCTTTAGCATTGATTCGTGAATCATTCGACTGTAAGAATGTTGTTCAAGCTGTGGTGCATTCAAAACAAAGCTCTGTTTGCGCTTCAGCGTGTCCATTTCTGACACAATCGATGGTGTGCATTTAGGGCGAGACTATTTCGTTCACTTCAGTGCTGCTATTGGCACAGAAATCACACACTGCAGCTCTGTGACTCTCATGAATTACTGAATCGGTTCATTGAAGCTAATGAATGGAATCAAGCTACATCCAAAACCTCCGCAGGGATTCCTCAAACAAACCATGAGCTGGAGTGTTTGCCGTTCGTCTCGTTTGGACTGAATCAATTAGGGCCTAAATGCAGAGAGAGTGTGTGTTTGTGCAGCGCGACTCCCTAAACATCAAATTCGGCCTCTTTGTTTGTCTCACACAATGATGAAGTCACAAGTGAAGAGTCTGACGGAGATGACAAGTCCGCAAACACATGTACACGTGTCCGCCTACAGGCACATCATTAGAAGAAGCAGAGACGGTGGAGCTCTGTCAGGAAGAGCGTTCATGAGCATCCTGTGCATCTGTGCGGGGACTGCAGTAAATTGGCTGTGTGTGTGTGTGTTGTACCTGGTGCTGGGATTCCTCCAGATTGCCGCTGGCCCACAGCGAGAGCCCCAGACGGTGTCGGATCTTGGCCTCGTCCTCCCGACGGCCCAGCTGCTCCGCTAGACGCAGACCTGAGACACACGGAAACAGAGATTTACCGATAAATGCTTCTCCAGGAAGTGTTTTAACCCTTAAACTGTGTTGAAAACCATGTAACACCTTTGGTGTGCCTTCAAAAAATGCTTGTAAATCTCTTGTTATGCTATATTATCATCTAATATTGGATTCAATATTTTTATCAACTTGTTTTCTTTCAGTTAGGACAGGTTTTGTATTTATTTTTGGAACTGAGGCCTCATTGATCTGAGGATAAAGTTCATGCCTGTACAAATCAAAATAGTTTGTGTACATGAACGTGTGTGTGTGTGTGTGTATCCATGCATGCACAGGTTCGAGACCTTTATCTTTGCAAGCACACATGTAAATATGTGAACATGAACGTGATGAGCATGCTCCTGAACGCTAAATGTTCCTCTTATTTTCGATCTCCCCTATTCATTTTCAATGGATGGTCAATTTTGACCAATACAAGCTCAGATCAATGAGGCCTACAATCAGTCAGTTTCAAAAATAAATACAAAACTTGTCCTAATTGAAAGAAAACAAGTTGACAAAAAGATTGAATTCAATATTAGGATAATAATATAGCATAATAAGCTATTTTTGTAGGTCTGTATTTTTAGCTTTTTAAGCAATTTTTTGTAGGCCTTTGTTCCATTTTGTACACTGTAAAAGCATTTCAAAACAAACTTCCTGATTAAACATTAAAGCGCGCTAGTGTGATAAACAGTGCAATTTTTTTCAGATTTTATTGAATATTTGACAAAATTATCCACAAATACTGCTTTTTTCACTCTAAAACTGAGGTGCATAAGCTCAGATCGATGAGGCCTACGATCAACCAGTTCCAAATTGAAAGAAAACAAGTTGACAAAAAGATTGAATCCAATATTTGGTGATAATCTAGCATAACGAGAGATTTATAAGATATTTTTGTAGGGCGGTCATTTTTGACCGGGAACACCACGGGCCCTATAATACACCCATAGAGGCGCAACGCAAGTGTTTTTTGCTAGTTTCAGCCCGACGCAGTTATCATATTCATGTCCAGCTCCACGTTGTTTAAATAGCAAATGCACTGGTGCATGTGTTCACCCATGGGCGTGCTGGTCTGAAAACCAGGTGTGTTCAGGAGCATTGTTGGTGCGTTGCTATTTTGAGGAACTGAAAACGACTGCACCATTGACCAACACAAACCTGCTCTAAAGTCAATAGCGCAGTATTTTTTGTTATTTAACGTGCGTACACGCTGCTTATTACACACACAGGGTCGCGCAGCAGCACACAAACATGCCAAATATTAAAAATAAAAGGATTACAATGTAAAAGATTATTATTGTGTACATAAAGATAAAAATGCCTACATGTCATAATGGTTAGTCATTGCATGTATCAGAATGACCTATTTGCAGTAATGACGAATAAAATGCTAATTATTTGACCAATCGTGGCAATACACACATGTATTTAAACTGACTCGTCAGGTTGAGGGTGTCTATATTCCTCCATGTAAATAGTGAATCCGCCATGGTGCGAGCGCAACTGGCTTTTAAAGGGAATGGGAGATGAGACTCTGATTGGTTTATTGCACGTTACGCCCAAAACACACCCATGACTCATTAAGAGACTAGGGACAACCCTTTTAGACCATGCGCCTGGGGTGCAAACCATTTTTCCTGTCGTTAAACTAGCAAACGTGGATTCAGACACGCCCTGAGTGCACCTGCGCCGTGCGCTTCAGACCATGAGCTCAGATCATTAAAATAGGGACCCACAAGTGTCATAAAGTGGGGGAAAAATGGGAAGTAGTTATACCCTGTGTGAGTAAAGTCAGTAAGTTTTAGTCCAATGCGATAACATAACTAACATTTTTGAGAAAAAGAAAATCTTCACCGGGACAAAATGACCCGAACACAGTATAATTAATAGTTAAATTAATAGTTTAAGTTCATCCCAACTCATAGCAAACAGTTTTTTTCTTATTTTAATACATCATGTTATGTTTTATGGCTTTTAGTCTATGTTTGTTTGCAACACAGGTGCAGTAAAGTTGATAATTGTATTTAAAATTTAGTCTTTCTATTCCAGACAAAAAATATTGATGTGCTACAGTGTTATTTTGTATTATTAGTAGTATTTATTAATATTTTGAATAAAGCTTTTATTTTTATATTTTCAGTTTTTATTTTGAATTTGAGTTTTAGCAATGCGCTTTTGTCATTTTACATATACACTCACCTAAAGGATTATTAGGAACACCATACTAATACTGTGTTTGACCCCCTTTCGCCTTCAGAACTGCCTTAATTCTACGTGGCATTGATTCAACAAGGTGCTGAAAGCATTCTTTAGAAATGTTGGCCCATATTGATAGGATAGCATCTTGCAGTTGATGGAGATTTGTGGGATGCACATCCAGGGCACGAAGCTCCCGTTCCACCACATCCCAAAGATGCTCTATTGGGTTGAGATCTGGTGACTGTGGGGGCCATTTTAGTACAGTGAACTCATTGTCATGTTCAAGAAACCAATTTGAAATGATTGGAGCTTTGTGACATGGTGCATTATCCTGCTGGAAGTAGCCATCAGAGGACGGGTACATGGTGGTCATAAAGGGATGGACATGGTCAGAAACAATGCTCAGGTAGGCCGTGGCATTTAAACGATGCCCAATTGGCACTAAGGGGCCTAAAGTGTGCCAAGAAAACATCCCCCACACCATTACACCACCACCACCAGCCTGCACAGTGGTAACAAGGCATGATGGATCCATGTTCTCATTCTGTTTACGCCAAATTCTGACTCTACCATCTGAATGTCTCAACAGAAATCGAGACTCATCAGACCAGGCAACATTTTTCCAGTCTTCAACTGTCCAATTTTGGTGAGCTCGTGCAAATTGTAGCCTCTTTTTCCTATTTGTAGTGGAGATGAGTGGTACCCGGTGGGGTCTTCTGCTGTTGTAGCCCATCCGCCTCAAGGTTGTGCGTGTTGTGGCTTCACAAATGCTTTGCTGCATACCTCGGTTGTAACGAGTGGTTATTTCAGTCAAAGTTGCTCTTCTATCAGCTTGAATCAGTCGGCCCATTCTCCTCTGACCTCTAGCATCAACAAGGCATTTTCGCCCACAGGACTGCCGCATACTGGATGTTTTTCCCTTTTCACATCATTCTTTGTAAACTCTAGAAATGGTTGTGCGTGAAAATCCCAGTAACTGAGCAGATTGTGAAATACTCAGACCGGCCCGTCTGGCACCAACAACCATGCCACGCTCAAAATTGCTTAAATCACCTTTCTTTCCCATTCTGACATTCAGTTTGGAGTTCAGGAGATTGTCTTGACCAGGACCACACCCCTAAATGCATTGAAGCAACTGCCATGTGATTGGTTGATTAGATAATTGCATTAATGAGAAATTGAACAGGTGTTCCTAATAATCCTTTAGGTGAGTGTATATTGATCCAATTTAGGAATATAAAATGAAAGCTGAAGCATATCCTATATTTAATAAGATTAGCGAAAAAATGCCCTTTATAAAAGCAGTGTGTTGTGATTGGTCTAGCGCTTCGAGCGTGTGTGGGAAATGTCCCGCCCCTTACCATAACCGCCAGTTTCAACACACTACTAACTAACTCAACCAGGCCCCGCCCCTTTATTCATGCTCAAACAGCAACATTACACAACCCATCTAGCGTCCACCCTGTTGTAGTTTATTCACATTGTGTAGACAGTAAAAACACGCCATCGGAGAAGCGCTAAATAAACGTCAGTTTCGGTCAATGATTTCGGCCTTCAAAACTAGTTAAAGTCCCACTGAAGTGTCTTGAAATGTGCAGCATTATTCAATGTGTTGACGTAATTTCCACTGAAACAGGAAGACAGGGCAGGACATATCAAACAGCTCCTCCCCTTTTTTAAATTAGCCAATAGCGTTTAGTTTATATCACAGCTCGGCCAGAGCCGTTGAGGTCGGTAAAGCCGCAGTTTCCTCCTGATCTCTAACCGTTTCTCCTCCTAATCTCCTCCATATCGCTTTAAAATGTCATTCTGTGCAGAATTCAGACGGGTCCGATACGTTTTCTGGTCTGCGTCCCACACCGTTTCGTTCTCTACAGAACTTAAATCTCACAAAAACGGCAAACTGAGTTGAGAGTGAGCGTTTCCTCCCGTCCGCCGCTCTTACTCTTAGTTAATTGGCTGTCAGACGGAGGGACGCGGTGGCCTTTGGTGTAAAGGCTGCGAGACAGGATCCGCATCTATCTGTCCTTTTCCCACTGTCCTCCGCCACTCTTGCAGAGGGAAGAAGCAGTGAGCTAACTGTCAAAAGTCCTGGATGAAGGTGATTAGAGCGTTCGGCCACCCGTGAGCCGCTCTGTTCCTGACAGCTGACACGACTGAGGGAAGTCATTTCGGAAAGACCAGCAAGACAGGACAGGTTTTATTGAGTGGATACCTAATTCAACTACAAAGCCTTTTAACAAAACGGTCTAGTTTCGTCTAGTGATGGAAAAGACTTTTCCGCAAACTGGTTCTTTTAGACAGTTCGTTTCAATGAACCAGTGCAAAAAATCGATTCACTGGTTCATTTACATAATCACGCAATGACGTCAACGTGTGACGTACTAAAAAGAACCGGTTCAAAAGAGCAATTTGTTGGCGAACCGGACATCACTAGCTTCATTGTGTGAGAGAGAGATAGCTCACCCGTTCATCTCAAATAGGATTATTATTATAGCAACATACGGTGGATTGATAACACGCTCCAGATCAGAGTAACACCAGAAGCTAAACAAATGAGCTGAATTTCAATGTCCTCTATGGGAGCAAACCACCAGATGTCTCTCTGAGCATGTAAACATGGGCTTCAGTCTAAACGTGATGTTTATACCTTAATAAACAGCTTTCTGACATCTTCAGTTGTTTCACTCTCAACTTAATAAAGATCTGAAAGTGGCATAAGGGTAAAGAACGGTCATATTTCACCCCCAAAACCAAGAGAGGTTCATGAGAGTCTTGCATTAACTATGTTTCCATTCAAGTTATGAAATGCATTTATGCAAGAAAAAAAAGTTGCATAAATTCTAGGAGGTAAACAATCATCTGAACGAATTAATCATTATGCATGTCTTTTTTGGTGTGCATCTAGGAATAATCTCACTAAATAAACAATTTATCCACCTAAAGTGACATACACTCAAAAGTTTAGGGTCAGTATGACTTTTTTCTCTAAAGAAATTAATACTTTTATTCAGCAAGGATGCATTAAACTGACCAAAAGTTTCAGTAAAGACATGAAAATTGTTACAAAACATTACCATTTTAAATAAATGCTATTGTTCTATTAATCAAAGAAAACTTGAAAAAAATCATGGTTTCTACAAAAATATTATAGTAGCAACATTGATAATAATCAGAAATGTTTCTTCAAATCATCATATTTGAATGATTTCTGAAGGATCATGTGACACTGAAGACTGGAGTAATGGAGTAATTACAAAAGTAAACATGTTTTAAATTGTAATAATATTTCACAATATATCTGTTTTACTGTACTTATGATCAAATAAATGCAGCTTTGGTGAGCAGAAGAGACTTCTTTCAAAAACATTAAAAAACCTCATTCCAAATTTTTGAATGGTAGTGTTTTTTAGTTGTTTTTTTTTTGGTTTACATTTTATGCTCATCCTGGTGTTTGCATCCAGCATTTTTTAAGCAATATTCCAAAATGTGGATAAAAATATCTGGATGGAAACCCAACTATATATCATAGAGAATCTTTTGAATCTTTTGCCAGTAAACAACCACCTAGCAACACGCACATACACACACACACACACACACACACACACACACACACACACACACACACACACAGACACGCACACACACCCTCACACGCGCACGCACGCACGCGCACACACACACACACACACACACACACACACGCGCACACGCACACGCACACACACACCCACACACTCTCACACACACTCTCACACGCACGCACACACGCGCACACGCACGCACGCACACACATGCACACACGCACACACAAACACACAGACACGCATGCACACACAAACACACGCATGCACACACACGCAAACATGCACACACACAAACGCACACTCACGCACGCACACACACGCACACACACACGTGCACACACACAAACACGCATGCACACACACGCACAGACACGCACACGCACGAACACACATGCACACACACACACACATACACAAACACGCACATGCATGCACACACACTCACACCCACACGCAAACGCAAACATGCACACGCACACACGCGCACACACAGACCTAACCTTACTGAAACACACTGCTAACAGTGCTTAAGCCAGAAATATTACTGGTCATTTTACTATTGTTCTGTAAAATTTTTTTTAGAGACAAATTTTTTTGCATAAAAAACACATGATTGAGCACTTAAATTCTGTTATGAGGAAATTATTACCATGATGCATTGTGAATGACATAATCAAATAAAAAACATGCAGACCTGAATTGTATCAGTAAAGCACTGTGATGTTTCACATGTCTGTTTTCTGCGTCTCTTACCTTCCTGCAGGTACATGACCGACTGCGAGTAGTTCTGCAGAGCGTGATGTGTCCGTCCCAGGCTGCTGTAGGCCAGAGTTTTGGCCACCAGGTCGTTGGTCTGTGCCGCGATGCTCAGATGCTGCTCCTGGTACACCACGGCACGCTCGAAATTACCCAGAGACTCGTAAGTGAGTCCCAGGTTCCCGTAGGCCCGGCCCTGACAGCTGGAGCTGCCCGTCTCCTCTGCGATCTGGAGGTCCAGTTGGTGAAACTGAAGGGCCGTGTCGTGTTCGCCCATCAGCTGGTACACAGTGCCCAGGCCGCAGCTGGCGTCACCCTCCAGCAATCGATCTTGGGTGTCGCGGGCGATGCCGAGTTGCCGTTCCAGGCAGGAGATGGCTTGCTCGTAGTTACCCAGCTGGCTGTGCAAGCTGCCCAGTTCTCCATAGGCCTGAGCTTTTCCTCCACACTCTCCCAGCTCATGCGCCACCACCAACCGCTTCTCGAAACACACCAGAGACTGCTGAAGGTTCCCCATCGCCCTGACAAACACACCAACAAACAGTTTACACATAAAGTAAAAGAAGACAGAGCCAAAATACTGAAATGAAACTGAAAAATTGGTTGAGCCACATTGTAAATAAATAAATAAAAAAATTAATATAAAATATTTGTAATGTAATGTGTTTGTGTGTATATATATATATATATATATATATATATATATATTAGTGCTGGGGAAAAATTAATCATGATTAATCGCATCCAAAATAAATTATTATAATAATAATTATTATGTATATATAAATACACACACATGCATGTATATATTTAAGAAATATTTGCATGTATATACTGTCTATATAATTTATCTTATATATAAATATTTTTTTTTATAAAAATATAAAAATTTTCTTAAATATATACATGCATGTGTGTGTATTTATATATACATAATAATTATACACAGTACACACACATATATTATGTAAACACAAACTTTTATTTTGAATGCGATTAATCACGATTAATTTTTCCCCAGCACTAATATATATATATATATATATATATATATATATATATATATATATATATATATATATATATATATATATATAATATTTATACATCATTACATTTAATTATAAATAATTACAAAATTAAACAATACAATTCAATTTTTTTTACACACACACACACACACACACACACACACACACACACACACACACACACACACACACACACACACACACATATATATATATACACACACACATATATATATAAATATATATATAATTTTAATAATATAATACATTTACACATATACACAAATAAAAATAGATCCAAAATACTGAAAAATATGACTGGGAGTCACATTGAGTAATATTGTTATATATATATATTATTACAATATATTATACAAACATATTTTTCAGTATTTTGGATCTACTTTTATTTGTGTAAAATGTATTATATAAAATTAAATTATATATATAAACAAACAACATCAACACAGCAATATTACAAAATATGACAATATCTAATCAATAATTATTAATACTAATGATTTCAATAAAATTACTATTATTATGAAAATACTATTGTTCTCTTCTAATAATTTTACACATGGTAAAGAAGGAGATCCAACATAGAAAAATTGGATAAATTAAATATATATAAAATAAATATATAAATGTAGGCTATAAATAAAATAAATATATAAATGTAGGCCATAAATAAAATAAATATATAAATGTAAGTAAATACATAATTTAAAAAAATGTAGTGCTTTTCATTTTGTTAAAAAAGCAGGGCAGTGATTTTACTACGGTAAATCTGTCTTATGGCTTATAGCTTGATTAGCTCACAGTGTGTCGTCTGCTTTATAAAAATAAGTGCAAAATACATTTCAATTCGACTAACAAATTCCAGAATGTTTACATGCAGATAACTTTTTGAGATGTATGTATTCCTTTTAATATGAACCTCCTCACATGAAACAGAATCTGGAAATACAGTCCTATCAGTCTAGTTTAATGGTGCTAAAATACTGAATGTGAGGGAATCACGAGGGAGCGCATGCTTTAGATCGATATGAGCTATTTGAGCAACACACAGGTGGCAATGCAGCGCCAATGCAACTTCATTTAGAAAGAGAAATATAGTGCATGCATACACTCTCATCCATCGGGAGAGCAAGTTCAGTACCGGCTCTCTGTGGAATAACAAAACCAGGCTTAATTCATACAGGCCGGGGACTCGCTCACTACTTAGGTAGCATAAAAGCGATGCATCATTACCCCTTGTTGTCCTGTCACTTGAAATTACAGCAACATCAGTCTCGTTGAAAGGCCCTGCCTCATTTCAATATAAATGAAACAAATAGCTTTTAACGCAGGCCTCTAATGAGGTTCTTGTTGGATTCTTCTGCGCTATCTGAGGTAAAGCTCCTCTCCGCTGAGGGGAGTCCAAGCGCATTGTCGCAACTGACAGTGTAATTTACCTTCCCGTTGGACGGTGGGAAGGATGGGGGTTTGGGTTTGGATGAGGTTGGCTCAATGCGGGCCTGGTGTGAGTTCTCGCCTCACAATCCGCAGCGCCGAGCTTTGACAGGCCCCTGCAGCAAACCATTCATCATATTTCATGCCCATATATGTGTGGGGAGTTTAGGTAAGCAGAATCCACAAGGGTTTGTGACGGGAGCTCGAACGCTTAAAGGGCTGATTGGAAAGTAATTAAAATGGATGTGTGGCAGATCACACTGAGGATGCTGGGTAGACGCATACTCCCATTTTGAGAGATCAAGCCAATAAATCAGTTGATTGGTGATGAACATGAAGCAGGGCAACAGCTGCGTGATGAAGCCTATAGAATACAGTTAGAATGACCCTCAAATTCAAGAAAAAATGCCCCTGTATTAGTTTTTGTCTCATATTTTTATCATGATCACAAGTGCTGTTTTTGCTCTGAATAGTACAAGTGCAAATGTGATATTGATTTTATACAACAGTTCAATAAATAAGAAGTTAATATTGTGTTTTATTCTAGACACAATATTGCTTTTGCTCAAGTTTGCCAATGAAAATATTACCTATTAAGCCAGAGTGGAACTGTTGTGCGTCTCCGAGCAACAGCGGTGTTTAATTTCTGAATGAATCCGTGTTGAGCGAATCAATCAGGTGAATCAATGATTCAATGACTCATTCATAAAGAGAGCCATTTACTTAATTCCTGAATGAATCTGCCATTTGAACGAATCTAATGAATGAATGATTCAATGACTTACTCATTTAGACATTTACTGCCATCTACTGGCAATTTTAGTTTCATTAAATTTCCATATTAATAAAAAACCCATTAAAGGTATAGTTCACCCAAAAATCATTTACTCACTCTCATGGCTGTTGAAGCCTAAAAGTTTATGTTTAATAAATTCTATATTGAATTAAATAAAATATATTTTTTCTAAAGCTATTTTTTGTAATGTCTATTTGATACTTTTCTCATTTAACACAATAATGACTTTAAATTATCTTTTGGAGGTAAGTTCTCAGCCAAATTTGATGTGTGAATTATTTGCAAATAATTCGATTAATTAATCGCCACATCGTGTAATTAATTAGATTACAAATTTGAATTGCTTGACAGAGTATTTGATACACTGCAGATTTTGCAGGTTTTCCTACTTACAAAGCATGTAGAGGTCTGTAATTTTTATCATAGGTACACTTCAACTGTGAGAGACGGAATCTAAAACAAAAATCCAGAAAATCACATTGTATGATTTTTAAATAATTAATTTGCTTTTTATTGCATGACATAAGTATTTGATCACCTACTGACCAGTAAGAATTCCGGCTCTCACAGACCTGTTAGTTTTTCTTTAAGAAGCCCTCCTGTTCTCCACTCATTACCTGTATTAACTGCACCTGTTTGAACTCGTTCCCTGTATAAAAGACACATGTCCACACACTCAATCAAACAGACTCCAACCTCTCCACAATGGCTAAGACCAGAGAGCTGTGTAAGGACATCAGGGATAAAATTGTAGACCTGCACAAGGCTGGGATGGGCTACAGGACAATAGGCAAGCAGCTTGGTGAGAAGGCAACAACTGTTGGCGCAATTATTAGAAAATGGAAGAAGTTCAAGATGACGGTCAATCTCCCTCGGTCTGGGGCACCATGCAAGATCTCACCTTGTGGGGCATCAATGATCATGAGGAAGGTGAGGGATCAGCCCAGAACTACACGGCAGGACCTGGTCAATGACCTGAAGAGAGCTGGGACCACAGTCTCAAAGAAAACCATTAGTAACACACTACGCCGTCATGGATTAAAATCCTGCAGCACACGCAAGGTCCCCCTGCTCAAGCCAGCGCATGTCCAGGCCCGTCTGAAGTTTGCCAATGACCATCTGGATGATCCAGAGGAGGAATGGGAGAAGGTCGTGGTCTGATGAGACAAAAATAGAGCTTTTTGGTCTAAACTCCACTCGCCGTGTTTGGAGGAAGAAGAAGGATTAGTACAACCCCAAGAACACCGTCCCAACCGTGAAGCATGGAGGTGGAAACATCATTCTTTGGGGATGCTTTTCTGCAAAGGGGACAGGACGACTGCACCGTATTGAGGGGAGGATGGATGGGGCCATGTATCGCGAGATCTTGGCCAACAACCTCCTTCCCTCAGTAAGAGCATTGAAGATGGGTCGTGGCTGGGTCTTCCAGCATGACAACGACCCGAAACACACAGCCAGGGCAACTAAGGAGTGGCTCTGTAAGAAGCATCTCAAGGTCCTGGAGTGGCCTAGCCAGTCTCCAGACCTGAACCCAATAGAAAATCTTTGGAGGGAGCTGAAAGTCCGTATTGCCCAGTGACAGCCCCGAAACCTGAAGGATCTGGAGAAGGTCTGTATGGAGGAGTGGGCCAAAATCCCTGCTGCAGTGTGTGCAAACCTGGTCAAGAACTACAGGAAACGTATGATCTCTGTAATTGCAAACAAAGGTTTCTGTACCAAATATTAAGTTCTGCTTTTCTGATGTATCAAATACTTATGTCATGCAATAAAATGCAAATTAATTACTTAAAAATCATACAATGTGATTTTCTGGATTTTTGTTTTAGATTCCGTCTCTCACAGTTGAAGAGTACCTATGATAAAAATTACAGACTTCTACATGCTTTGTAAGTGGGCAAACCTGCAAAATCGGCAGTGTATCAAATACTTGTTCTCCCCACTGTGTGTGTATATATATATATATATATATATATATACACACACACACACACACACTGAACTTTGCGTTTCATACACCACAAAAATCCAAATGCAATGACGAGAGTGAATTATAAAAGATATATAAACTATGAGTTGGGATCATTAGCTAAAAACATTATATATTCAATATTTACTGTATTGTATGTATTTGGGATGCAATATGTATTTGGAATTCAATGAATCAACATCAGAAAATTGATTCAAAACTCATGATTCAAAGACTTATTTGCATTATCTCTCAAAAATGTTCACAAAAGTCTCCATGTGGCTTTTTAAAAATTAGTAAATGTTGCTGTTTATCATATAAAACATGGATTTCTGTGAACATTTTTTTGAGAGATCAAGCAAACAAATCTTAGAATCAGAGTTTAAAAACAGTATTCATTTTTGGGTGAACTATTACTTTAAGTCACTTAAAAATGTATGAATGCTATTTTATCACATAAAACCAAGAGCAATTTCACTAAAAGGAGTTTGTTAGGTTTGAAATCAACTCATAAAACAATAAAATCATAAAGTACATGTCCATACACCAAAAAAACAAAAAATCCTAATGCAATGAGTGTCAAAAGTGAATTATAAAATATATAGAAGACTATGAGTTCGTATCAACAGCTAAAAACATTATATAAGCAATATTTATGTATCTGCAATGCAACGGCTCAACATCAGTCAATCAATTCAAAACTCTGAGATTTGTTTGCGTTATCTCTCAAAAAAGTTTAGAATCTCCATGTGACATTTTTGAAAAAAAATATTATATTGAAAATATTAAAACGTAAACGTTGCTGTTTATCAAATGCCACATAGGCTTCTGTGAAAATGTGTTGATAGATCAAACAAATCGTTAAATAAGAATTTTAAAAATGATTCATTAATTAATGATTCTCAGAAACAATCTGAACTCCAACTTTGCTTGTTTGCACGTAAAGTATAAATTAGAGATGCCATTAATATTAAAACATGTTCATAAGTCATGAGTTATAAGGAAGGAAACGAATGGCCAAATAAGAAGAGCATTAATATAATGGTACTATTTAAGATTCATTTAGAATATATTGTAATTTTTTGATATTGCCCAGCCTGAATGGCAAGCGTGCAACTTTTGTATAATTGATTTATGATTTACATGTATTTTTCATGATTAATCCAAAGTCTACAAGTGAAGATTTCGAGAGATTCTGCTGTTGACACTCTCAAGCGACACTTTCAACATTTGTGTGTTAGAAGCACAGAAAGAGCTTTTATGCTGTATGCATCCCGGTGTAGACGTGCAGCCCTGCATATGCTGTCATGTTAGCATGCACGGTGAAGGTGGGGTCGTGCTCTGATACAAAACAATCCCATTTTCAATCTGTTGCATGTTGTGAGAGCGTTCTGTGTCCGTCTGCTGACCTCATGTGTCAGTCCACATGCCCTCCTGATACAGTAAATGCCTCTCTTAGATTAAAGCAACAAACAGAATAACAAACAGCCTGTTGCATCATCATTCACATGAGACTCTTCAGCTCAAAAATGCTAATAAATCACCCACACAACATTCAAAAGTAATCTTGTCTAATATGCTTGTCTACAGCATATTACATTGCAGTACAGTACGTATTTATAGTGGTGTCAAAAAGTATTTAGACACTTGAAGGAATCGAAAAATTCTGTCATAATTTACTCACCCTCGTGTCATTTGTTGTATAAACAAAAACAGTTGAAACAATCTTCTTTTCTGTTCCACAGAAGCAACAAAGTCATACAGGTTTTGAATGACATAAGGGTGAATAAACCATGACAGCATTTTCATTTCTGGGTGAACTATCCCTTTAAATCACCTAAAAACTAAATATCAAACCAAGTGCCGTTTCACTAAAAGATGTTTGATAGGTTTGAAATTAAATCATGAAATAATATATGTATTGTTGAAGATGGTATTGTGCACCACCTTTGTGTTTCATAAAGTCCATACACCACAACAAAATCCTATAGTGTACTATCCTATACTATAGCATTTCCATTAAAACATCAAAACATTCTTAAAACAAAATACATTTACCACCATATGTAGCAAAAATGGCATCTTAATGAGTTCTTAAGAATTGTTTTACTTGTTTTCCAGTTAAAATAACTGTTTATTTTGTTTTATAATGTTTTCCAACACTGCATTGGATATTAGGCCTTGTTTTCATAATTTGCATCTTTAATACAAGTGAAGTGTCCCATTGCACCAGCAGATTTTTCACTTGTTTTAAGTATAAACAAGTTAAAAGTAAGTGAAAAAATCTGCCAGTACAGTGAGGCAAAATACACTTATATTCAAGATGCAAACTGTAAAAACAAATCTGAATTTATGTTGCTTCTCAAGTACATGTGTCTTATTTTAAGGATATATAGATTATTTTGACTGTAAAACAACTCAAAAAAACATTTATTTGCAGATGCAACATGGTTTGATATGTTTTCTATCTAATAAGTGTGTGCAAATATTTTTTGGGGCCACTGTCAAATGACAAATAACACAAATCGACTTACCTGTGTCCATTACCAAGACCTCTATATGCCTTCTCCTGGTCCTGCATGTGGTTGAGGCTTTGTGCAACAGAGAGATACTGGTCATAATACTTAATTGCCTCCTCAAAATCTCCCAGCGAGTCATAGCAGTCTCCCAAGTTCCCATAGGCACGACCACGGTCCAGCACGGCGTCGTTGCCACTGAGTTGCTGCAACATTGCCAACTGTTGCTCGAAGTAGCCAATGGCCTCCTCCATTACTCCCATGTTCATTTTGGTGATGCCCATGTTACCATAGACCTGGGCCTCAATGCTGGGGTCCTTCAGTCGCTGACCAAGCTCAAGTTGTTCCTCGTAGCATTTGAAGGCCATAGTGTACTTCCCAAGAGACATGTAGACAGCGGCGAGGTGTCCGTGAGCCTGGCACTCTCCCTGGATGTCACCCAGCTCCTGGTACACCTCCAGTTCCTGGGTGTGGTAGCCTAAGGACTTGTCAAACTTCTGTAGCATCCGGTAGGCGGCTCCCAACGCCGCATAGGCGTTCGCTTCCATCTTGCGATCCTTGACTTGATGGGCCAAGGACAACTGCTGCTCGTAAAACTTGACGGCTCCGGGAACGTCCTTCTTACAAAGGAAGATGTCGCCAAGGTTGCCCAAGGCGCGGAATCGAGCCTGCGAGTTGTTCAGCGACTGCGCCAAGGAAAGGAGGTACTTCTGGCACTCCTCCGCCTTGCTATAGTCACCAAGAGCCTTGAAGGCCAGGCCCAGATTGCAGTAGGCTTTGGCTTGACTTAGCTTGTCGTGGAGGTCTTTAGCAAGTGCCAGGTCTTGTTCGTAATACTTCACCGCCTCCTGGAAGTTGCCCAGACAGTAATGCGCATATCCCAAGTTGTGACAGACCTTACCCTCGCTCTCCATATCCTGCAAGTCCGGGGAAAGCCGTAGGTACTGTTCGTAGTAAGGTACGGCTTGGGGAAACTCTCCCCGAGAGCAGTGGAAATTACCCAGGTTGCCCAAGGCCCGAGCCTCGCTCTGGATGTCCCTTAACTCTCGCGCAATGTTCAGGTGATTCTGGTAATGTTGCAAGGCTCGATCGTGAGCCCCTAGAGCCTGGTACGCTACCGCCAGGTTCCCGTGTGTCGAGGCCTGCGATGCACGATCATTAACCTCCATGGAAATCTGTAACTCTTGTCGGTGGTAGCGCACGGCCTGGTCAAAGGCACCAAGGGCGTTGTAAGCATTGCCCATGTTTCCATAAGCTCTGCCCTGGGCGGCGTAGTCATTTAGCTCCTGGGCGATGGATAGATGAGCCTTATGCAGCTTCAGCGCAGTCTCGTAGTCCCCTTTCATCTGGTGAATGATTCCTGTAAAGGAGAAAAGAATAATTTTATTCAGCCGAATTGTGCTTATCATGCTTCACAGGATACCCAAAATGGATTTTTGATATCCTCCATCCCTCTTCATCTGTTAAAAAGGCTAAAGATTAGCTTTACATTTAAGAAAGCCCTAAACTACCATGTACCCTAAGCAAATCATCCAAACGGAAAAAAAGGAAATAAGATCTGAGGAAAACCCACTGACGGTTGCAGAAATATCTTTTAATTAAAAAGGAGATCTGATCTGATTTGAGTAGTCTCGACTCGCCTTGAATCAAAGTTCTGCGCCCCAAAGATACGCCAATATGAGGCGATGACAATCAAAACAGCCAGATCTGCTCAGTCCTGGGAGACTTCTTGCAAATTTTGGGTCCCCCTAATGTTGTCTCACCACTTTTCCACAAAATTATCATTACCGTCATAACATTACAGTCCCGCCTCTACGGTTCCAGTGGGGGGAAAATAGAGGAACGGGGAGGAAAAAGGCTAATGATTACTTTTGATGGAAAAAGGGTTTGAGGGCACTAGCAATGGGAAACTTTAATTGTGGTCCACACCAGTTGGCTCCCACATAGCCGTGTGCTTTAACTGGGTTTCTTTTTCTTTGAAAACCAGAGCTAAGTATTGGGGATCAGGAAAACTGCTGGGATGAGCGGAAAACAAGACGTGTCAGTGGGGCAAAACTGGGAAGTCTGTGGCGGCCATTTGTGTAATGGTCAAAGATGCCGGCTGACCTGAAAATGAGCTCTGGGAGCAGGATGCCAATGAAAACACATTGGAGGAAAGTAGCATGTAAGATGAAAGGGGTTTTTAGAGAGATGTGGAGCCACTGTTGATAGAGTGGCTTGGCATCTTGAGGGACTCACTGACTGAGTCACGGGCCGTGAGCGTGTCCTTCTGCATGTGTGGAAGCAGGACGCGACGGGGCGTATCAGAATGGGTGAGGGGTTGCCCATCTGCTCAGTGTCAATACTCATGTGCCAAGGCAGGATTACCAGCATGTGGTAAATCCAATTAGATCCAGTGCCAAGCTGGTATCCTGACACTGAGGGCCCATTAGAGCTATTCTATATTCACAAATATTTCCTCTAAAATAGCCCAAGTCTTCAGTGGCTAATTATCAATACTTAACCCCATGATTCTTCATTTATCAGTGAACAAAGCTTGAGACTTGTTTGAAAATGAATCCTTTGAGACGTGCAAAGTGAAGCGTGCCAGACACAAAAACCTTTGATGAAAGAAATCAACACCTGCAGACCTGTTTTTAAACGACTGGTCCTGCTTTTACTTTTAAACACTTTTATATTGGCTCTGTCCAATGTGGCTGCTATAAACACAACACAAATAAAGAAAAACTTCCTTGAGCTAAAAACAGAAATGCTGAGCTGAACAATTCTACACTGCTAGGACATAAATACTCCCTACTGTCTGCAAATTAACAGAAGGGACTGCTATTAGTTCACAAACAGTATGGAGTGTTTCTGCACAAACTACTTAAACTAATGGATCATTTACACCAGTTGTTCTAAAAATGCGGTATGCTGAGCGCCCCCTGGTGGCTTGAAATTTATAATACTAAAAATGCACATATAAAACAAAATAAACTCACGTGCACACACATATTGTATGTTTTGGCGTGTGTTGTTAAAATATGTCAAATATGGTCTCAAATTGCTTACAGATCAAGATGATGCCAATATGAAAAAAAAAAACATTATTTGAGAAACGCTACAATTAGTAGGTGATATCACTATGCCTAATTTGATCAGAGGTGATCACAAATTTACACAATTTAAGCAATAGTATGCTAACAAGCCACTGCGACTATAACAATCACACCATAGCTGGCTTTAACTTCAGCATTTTGTGTTAAGAATGGGGTCAATGCGACAAAACAAAAAGAGCACCTCTTTGATAGGTCAGTTAAGAGGATTAGACGGTCACCTGAGGACGCTGCAGGAATGCATATGGCCCCATCGCTAAAGTTAAATCCCTAGAGCCGACACGCAGAAGAGGGTAGCATGAGATGGGGGAACAGAATCTGAGACTGATCGGAGGTCAGTGAAAAGGTTAAAAACTCCTCAGCATCTGCTGTAAGGGGTGAATAATAATTGCAATGCTGCAGTATATGGCTAAAGAAGATGCTAGGCTCTAAGAGCCTCTGCCTACATTAACAGAAGTGGGATTTTGATGATGTCTTTCCAGCTTTGATGCCCTGCTATGTGGAACGAGTGATGGGCAGCCCTTCAAACAAACATTAAAAATACTTCTCTCCCCAGGCAGTCGTTTCGCCTGAATGCATGTGAAATGTAGTAATTTAATCTTCAAATGGCACAATCTTCAACCCCAAATGACTGAAACGGCATGACTTTTTTATTTTATTTTTTACTGGGAACGTCCTACTTGAACTCATTACATAGCTGTCGCTTTTCAACCATTCCCACTCCGTAAAGGCTGTGACACTCCGAATTAATTAGCTTTAGCATGGACTCGCCTTCAAAGCTCAACTTCCCTGACGAGATTTTGACAACTAAATGAAATCGATCAAACAGCAGACAATTGATATGTGTTAAATTCTTAATATAGTACATTTAATAATAGAACGCATTTTCTCTGATTTCATGTCAAAATCATGTCATGATGACAATTTTAACATGTTGAGCTCAAAAGGGCTGTGTGACAAAAAAAAAAAAAAAAGTAGGAGCATATATCTGGCAATCTGGCCAAATAAAGAAAATAAACATTTTTGATGCATCAATCAGTTTTTATGCTAAAAAAAAAACTCAAAGCATTGCATACTACGTAATCGAGTCTCATTCCCTATTTCACAATAAACTGAAAATAATTTTTTACAACTGAAATACAAAATCTGTCATGAAACTCTAGATGGCGCAGGCTGATGATAAGTCCTTAACTCAATCTCCTTGCAATCACATAATTCTCTATAGGGCACATCTGATTGGTTCCTGCTGTATCAATAGCCAATGAGCTTGCTGCTCAACCTTCAAATACTTGGTCAGCATTTGCAGTAGCATTTGCAGCGTGCTTTCAGAAACCCTCCAACTTCTCCAGCTCCACCTGTATAGATCTGCAATGGGTAATTCATGTATGCTATATGCAGCATGTCTTACTTGCTCACAGAAGCTTATCGTGTATGTATTGGCAGTAGCAAGCTCTGTACTTGCTCTGCAGCAGCAGCAGCAAAAACAGCAGCAGCAGCAATAACAGCAGAAGCAATAAAAGTCAGCAATAACAACAGCAGCAATAACGGCAACAGCGGCAGCAATAACAGCAGCAGCAGCAGCAATAACAGCAGCAGCAATAAAGGCAGCAATAACAACAGCAGCAATAACGGCATCAGCAGCAGCAATAATGGCAGCAATACCGGCAGCAGCAGCAATAACAGCAACAGCAACAGCAGCAACAACAACAGCAGCAGCAATAACGGCATCAGCAACAATAACAGCAACAGCAACAATAACAGCAACAATAACAGCAGCAGCAGCAATAACGGCATCAGCAGCAGCAGCAGCAATAACAGCAGCAGCAATAATGGCAGCAATACCGGCAGCAGCAGCAATAACAGCAACAGCAGCAATAACAGCAGCAGCAGCAGCAATAACAGCAGCAGCAATAATGGCATCAGCAGCAGCAATAACGGCAGCAGCGACAATAACAGCAGCAATAACAGCAATAGCAGCAATAACGGCAGCAGCGACAATAACAGCAGCAGCAGCGATAACGGCAGCAGCGACAATAACAGCAGCAGCAGCAATAACGGCAGCAGCAGCAATAACGGCATCAGCAGCAGCAATAACGGCAGCAGCGACAATAACAGCAGCAGCAGCAACAATAACAGCAGCAGCAGCAGCAGCAATAACAGCAATAACAGCAGCAGCAATAACAGCAGCAGCGATAACAGCAGCAGCAGCAGCAGCAACATAGCAGATCTATTCCGCCAAGACCAAACCTATCAACATTGTCATATCCATTACTATGCCAAACACTCAAGAGTTGTCATGACAGAAATCAATTAACCAGCTTTATATTGTACTGTTATTTCTGATTTGATTACGTTATCAGCTATGCTTCATGGGAAAAGAGATTATTTTGCTTAACAGCCTTGCATTCCAATTTTCAAACATCGTTTTGCTTCAAATCAAAGTTTATTGGATTGTGATTCATTTTGCAGCTGGTTCAAGGCATAAAAAAGCGACCCCTCTTAATGTCTTCACCTCAAACATACACTCTACTTATTTAACGGAAACCAAAATTGTACGCAAAGTGACTGCAATAAGAGGCTGATGGAAAGTAAAAAAAATATAATAATAAGTGCAGCTGTATTTCAGCAGTCATGTCAGATCCAGAGCTATTTTCCTTTGTTATGATTCCTGTCTGTCTCTCAAAACCATTCCAGTCTCGTCTCCTCCCATTCAAACGCTGAACGCTAACTAGGCCCGATATTCTGCAGTGTGATTTACAGCTCAGAGCCAGTCTCGAAAAGCTCAAGGGAAAACGGGGACAAACAAATGGCAGACTTTGAACGCGGTGAGATTCTTGAGAGTCTAGGGTCAGCTTTGTTGTTGGCTTCAGTCGAACAGTAAAACAGTTGAAAACTGCGGCTGGCAACAGTTTCCCAGATGCATTAATTTTACATCAAGTCTCTTGCGGAAAAGCTTGTGTTTATTCTCTGCTTCCACTTTCGGCAAAGCAGAGCGTGGTTAGTGTGTCTTACCAGCCACAGATTGTTGATAAACACCCTGCTTAATGTCTAAGAGTAACGGGAGTCTGGCCTTCAGAATTCTTTGGAATTTTCAAAGATCTATTTTGGAATATTCCAGTGTTTCCTCTGTATCTCTGGTGGTTTTGGCGTGCTGTCGCATACTTGCACCGCCGCAGCGAACTGGAGACGGCACAAAATAACTGTCAGTGGAAACAGAGCCTCAAATGTGACCGCTGGTAACAACTGTCAAAGCAACACATCAAACAGGCTTTTCACACTACACTTCACCTGGGGTTAATGCATTTTAACCTCGTGTTAATGACAGTTTTAACGGTTCTTTAAGTAACGTTTCACACTTGTAATTTCGAAATGAGTTTAGCACCCTGAGTTATGAAACCTTTTAGCGCTGCTAATTCAACGCAATTCTGAGATGTTATGGCGAGTTGTTTAGCAACAGATGACCAATCCATAATGAGACAGCACTTGTCTCATGAATCGTTTAATGTAATATTATTTGATATATAAATATATTATTTAATATATTTATTTTTGGAGTATGTTTCTAAAGATGTATGACAACAAGAGCATATTTCCAGATTGATAGGCATTTTAAATCTAATAAATATGCACATAAAAATGTTACCCAGAGTTTACAAATATACAGTATGAACACAGAATGAATGCAGCATAAGTATGAACACAACCAGTGTGGGTTTTTTAACAGTAGATAATGATTTACTATACTTCATGAGAAGCTATTCACTACATTAGAGAGGAGCATTAGTTCTAAAGCAGCTCCATGAGTCTTTAAATGACTCGGAATATTAATCTAAGGAAAAAATTAGATAAACCGGCTAGTATTCCGCCTACAGCTATGAAGCGTAGAAAATGAATATCAACAATGTGTAATGTTCTAAAACAAGAGTCATGAGAGAAAATCAGACACACACACACACACACAAGAGTGCACACACAGACACAAACACGCACGCACGTGCGCGTGCACATACGCACACACACACACACACACATGCACACACACACACACACATGCACACACAAACACACCTAACCTTACACCTAACGCTCCTAAACCCACAACCCATACACAAACTGCTCTCTTCTCACGCTTCTAACCACGGTGTGAAGTGTGTTTATGGCCTGCGGCTCTCTGCGAGGAGAAAAGAGCCTCCAGTTACCGTCCACTCAGCACTATCACAACAGGGATCAAGTTCACGTTGCTCAGGGCTTAAATATCGCAACAACAACCAAACTCAAAACCTGTTTTAATAAAATATGAGTTGAGAGCATTAAAGCGATACTCCACGCATCATCCCACCTGAGCGGGAAAGGAGGTGTTTTCTGGGCTTGGAGAGGAAGGAAACGTGTTTTGGCTGTGCTTGAGGGATAGACCTTTGTGATTCAATCCAGACTAGACCTTATGACACAATTACAGATCATTATCTATAATATCTAAAATAATCTATAAAAGTACTGCGTTAGTCAATACTATAATAAAAGAAAATGCAGTGATAATAATCTTTATATTGGTATTGGTATAGGTATTGTCACCGTAATCAAGCTAGCCACATTATAAATATGCATGGTAAAAAATAGTTTGTGCATATTACAAAAATTATGCACGAATCACAAAATTAGGCTTTTTTATGCATGACTTCTAACTTTTTCAGTAGCCTTGATTCTGTTTTTCAATTCATTTTCTCCAGAAATTCAGAACATTTGTAAAATGACTTTACAAACTTTTATTAGACTCAAAAAAAATTTCAATCATAAAAAATACATGATTGTGCACTTAAATTCTGTTATGAGGAAATTATTACCATGATGCATTGTGAATGACTAAAATTATTAACTTAAAGTCACTGACTATTTGTGTACAACGATATTTTTAATTATTGTTTATTTTCAATATTACATTTATTGCAAAATATTTCAGTATACTATACAGATTTTTTTCTGTTTCGACTACATGACTTTTAGGTGCATGTTATAGATATTGACATCAGAAGCTAATAAAACCTGTTTGTTGAGCCCAATCAGTCCATGAGTAAGCATGTTAAACCTTTAATCAAACACGCCTGCTTCACCTTTAAAAATCTGTTGCCTTTCTCAGATTCCACCTTTGACAGCGAGATCAATTTGTGCACTTCCAGGTATCTCACCGCGTAAGATTGCTAATTTTATAAGCGCTGCTTTTCTTTCAGCCCTTCCAGCTATTAATAACTCTGATCGACCAACCCGAGCCGCTCCCTGTCCTGCACCGCGAGGCCGGCCGGTGATGGAAAGAGTGCTGGGATGGATGTTGGCGGCTTGTGTTCTCAAAAGCGTATTGCATGAGTCTGCAGAGGATGCATTACTCACCGCGAGCGCATCTCATCTGTGCAACCTCTCCTACATCATTAGGTCTGAACAATAAACCTGTTCGCAGCGTAACAACCTCAGAGACGCTGGGAGTAATCTAGTAATATTTATATCCCCGTTTTAAACAAGCTCACCTGATCGTACACGCTTCCAATACAAATTTATCACAGCCATACGCAAAAGCGGAAAGAAATTGATTTAATTTTTCTCCATGAGAGCTTCACAGGCCATAAATATCACCCTATGGACTTCCTTGTGCTACTATGCAAATTCATCAATACTTCAAGATTGCAAAAATAGAACAAACTGCAATAATACTGAGTGTTTAACTAACACTACAGCTCATACTTATGGTTACAGATCTGAACAAACACCTAACCGCAATTATTACATTTTGACAGGTAACTCATGACGTGAACGACACCTCAAATCAAGAAGACCTGTATTATAACTTTCCTAAGCCTTGCCTGACAGACAGTGTTGTTATTAAAAACCAAAATGATTCAAATTTGTTTTCAGTAACTGAAATAAAATAAAATAAATATTATGTGAAAAAAACTATAGAAAAGCAACTGCAGCAATAAGTAATTAAAGATATTTTTTAATTATTTCAGGCAGAACAACTGAAAAATATTAATATAATCATGAGTAATATGATTGCTTATGACTTTTGCCCATTAGGTGCCGCTGTTTCTAAATTAATGTGGTGTGGTCAGCGCGAGTTGACAATGACACATACACAAGTTTGGTGTCAATATGTCAATAAGTTTTGCAGAGTTACAGCCTTAGAATCAGCTTGGCATCATAACATCAATTTTGTTCATATTATTCGAGAACAGTTTGGTCAATCAAAGCATAGCCTGAGGGTGATTTTGGTCAAAATCGGACCAGCGGTCTAGGAGGAGTTATAATAAATTTGGTTTCTCAAAGAAATTCAAAATTCAAAGCATTTTTTAAAATGTCATTATAATTTTTCTAAAAACCTTTTGAGTACCTTCAGGGCATAGTGCCGGGGACACATACCAAGTTTCATAATGATATGCTAATGCATTCAATAAAATACAGCATTTTACGACAAAATTCAAGATGGCCGACACAAAATGGTCGATATGGGAAAACTGGTTATCATTCGACTCGGTATGCTGCACTGAATCAAAAGAGAATAGTCATTTTTCTTCTGACCAGTATGTGGTGCTGTGCTGAAACTCTGCAAGTAGGCTCAGGTCATGCTTGTGATGAAATTTACCAAGATTTGTCTCAATACGCTACAGAGTTGCGGAGATATAGTCTCGCGTCCATTTTGATATGCTTTTCGTCGAATCCGTTGGCGTGTTATTCGAAAACGGTTGGGTTAATCAAAAAACTTTTTGTGCCAGCACAGTCTGAAGATGAGCTGAGCCAATTTTGGTGAAAATCAGATGAACCGTCTAGGTAGAGTTTGAAAAAGTAAGCTTTTCGGAAAACTAAGAATGGCGGGACAATTTTCATGACCGAAAATGACTTTATAGAGGGTATGCATGTGACGTCACCGTCGGCCAGAGTGAATGCGGTTACATCCACTGAGTGGAAAAAAGATTGAGAGGCAGCATTGGTTTTCAGCGTGAATGCCGCGAAAACCGTGAAAACACACAAAACACATAAAACGGGAAAGAGCTTTGAGATGTGCAAATACATTTGACAAGAAATCTGAGGTATATTTTTACAAACTGCCGAAAGCTACAGAAAAGAGAAGCAAATGGATCGCCACAATTCACAGAAACAACTGGACTACAGGTAGCAAAATGTGGATTTGTAGTTATTTTGTCAATATGTTGAATTTTAGGGTAAAATCATACCCTATATATTGTATTGTTATATATTGTTTTGACAACTCATCAATTAAATATTTACCATCGTATATTCTGCCTAATTTGATGTTTTTAAATAAACACTTACAAAAACTACACAAGTTTTAGGGCTGGATATGATGATATATAAAAAAAATAAAATAAATAAAAATAAAAAAAAAGTGATCACCCGGATTTAGACCTACATATTGTATTTATATAAAGCGTTCACAGGTAAATTTGCTTCATGTATTTCCCCGGCGTCGAAATCAGGCTCATATAAATGTCAGGAAACACGATTCCTGGCTGCACGTCAATATCCATGGATCACTGGATCTGTGGTAAGTTGTAAGGAACACTATATCGAGTCCAACCTTTAGTTTAAACTGATAATCATTCGTTTTACTCACGTTTTCGCAGTTTCCCCTATTAACTCCAGTCATGCAGCAGCTCTTCTGCCACTCAGTCCGGCTGAGGGGGCGTGTTCCGGCAGGAAAGTGACATCAATGCATACCCTCTATAGGTTGCAATCGAATCATTTTGAGCCAAGGACTTAGAGGAAAACCATAAAACTTATGGTATTAGCATAAACGGAAGTGCAACTTCAGACAGTTGGTGGCACTAGAGGGAATAAATTAGAGACTCCAAATTTGCTGTGGTGACAGTTCAGACTGTCCTCTATCTGTGTGTCAAATTTTATAATTTTCCTGCAAGCGTTTCTGTGGGTTCTATTTTGTTTCTAGCCCTTACGGTTCAAAAGTTAATTAACATAAACGTAAATGCAACTTCAGACAGTTGGTGGCGCTAGAGGGGATGAATAAGACACTCCAAATTTGGTATGGTTAATTTTCAGACTGTCCTATATCTGTGTGCCAAATTTCATTATTTACCCGCAAGCGGTTCTATGGGTTCTATTTTGTTCCTAGCCCTTATGGTTCAAAAGTTATTAGCATAAACGTGAGTCCAACTTCAGACAGTTGGTGGCGCTAGAGGGATTGAATTAGAGACTCCAAAATTGCTATGCTAACAGTTCAGACTGTCCTCTATCGTTGTGCCAAATTTCATCATTTACCCGCAAGCGGTTCTATGGGCTGGCATAGACTCAAGAGCGGAAAAAGAAGAAGAAGAAGGAGGAGGAATGATAATAATAAGAACACTAATGGATACAATAGGTGCCTATTGCTGACTGATGATAAAATAATCCATGAAATAAACCATGCATCATGCTGGAAAGTTTTGCACTCACATTTTCTTCAAATCTAGTACAAAAGACCTGATTTCACTCCTAAAAAGATATTAACGGTCCTGTAGCAACATTTTTCTTTTGGGAGTTCATCTATTTATTTATCTGAGAGCACGGAGCGTTTCGGACAGACTGATGGAGGGAGGGAACGTGAGAATGGAGCAATAAAAGTCAGAGTGAGAGATTAGACGGGCTTTGAAACACTTGGTTTCGATGACTTCGATTTATCAACCATACATCTCGCACACCGATGGTTCAGTGCCGCCGCAGGAGGAAGGGACTCGCTCTAGATGACTGAGTCATCGGGGCACTAAACTGGAAATAGAATGATAAATATTCATCCACGCTGTTGTTCTTAATAACTAGACAAATATAATGCGCAAAAGCAATCATGACTGTATATTTCTAGCTAATAACATTATGTATTGGCCTTAATTTATTTTCTTGAGTAGGCCTTGAATTTTTATTTCTGCCAGCTTTGTTTAATTAAAGGAATAGTTCACCTAAAAATGAAAATTTTCCACTCTATGGAACAATTTCCTGCTGAAAAAGCCACATTAAACCAGTCTAAGCTGGTTTGCTGATGGTTTTAGCTGGTTTAAGCCGGTCTCTCAGCTTGGGCTGCTGATCTTCAGCTGGTTTAGTTTTTCACACTTTATCACACTTGTTAGGTATATATTTAGCAAAGTGCTGCCCTCTAGAGTTGATTTTTCTAGTTAACTATCGAGGTTATTGTCATTGAATGGCTTTTTTGAGGTAAATGTAAAATTCCGTGGATGAAACACTGATTGAGCGACTACATGAGAAGTGATATGGATTTCGGTAAGTTGTACTGTATCTTTCAACATACATTCTGATGTTTATTTGGTGCTATAACTGGTAGTAAAGTGGAAGAGCTGATCAGTTCACATGCCACTTGAAACGAGGCACTGTCACGCCACATTAAAGAGCCACATTTACTGTTTGAATTTCATTATAAAATCGACCGAATTTGAAAGCTCAGACTGTTTCATAACAAAAGTAACAAAGTACAAAGCTTATTGTGATTATTGGATGGTAGGCGTGCAACAAATAATGCCTAGTGAAGTTTTGTTCACACATAAACTGAAAACAGCACAGACTGAAAGTGACATGTCTAGCTGCTGTAGTTTATCCAAGTTGTGAGCATGAAATTGACAATGACGAGTCAAAACTCGTCGTTGGAGAAGCGCTAATTAAACGTCATCGTCAGTGTTGCCAGATTGGACGGGTTTCCGCCCAATTGGACCACAGCTGCTTGCGTCAGGCCTAAGCGCGCCTCTTGAGGCCAGGGGAGTTAGGTTTACTCACACAGCTCTTACTGGCCTATGTCTGTTACACTCACCCCCCTAAATCTCACTCCCCTCCGGGTCACGGCACCAATGTAACCGGTCCTACTCAACCCGGGATTCAAACCGGGGTCTCTGGCATGGGAGGCGGGCACACTAACAAGGATGCTAAAGACAGCAGCCGCTAGTGTCACGCGTCTCTTGAGTTCAGGGGAGTGAGGTTTACACGCACAGCTTTTAACTGGCCTGTAAAAAATGATTTGGGCAGGTGGACAAAATTTGGGCTGGTTTGGGGTCAGTTTGGCGGTTTTCAGGTCATGACGTGGATTTTTCTATTATTTTAATATGTTCCTTGAGGTTCACTTTTAATCAGACACACATATAGACCCCAAGTGGTGCTCAAGCACCTGCTTTTTTGGCCTCTAACTAGATAAGTGCACTTTTGATTTTGCAAGACATTTATATATATAAACTTCGGGACTGTTTGTCACCACTGTGAAATTAAACCACTATTAAAACATCTCTATACAGCCAGCCTAATAGCCCTCATTAAGCTTAACAACAAGCAAGCTAGTCTGACTTTGATGTAATAATAGAGTTGTGCAAGGTCGTAAATGCCACCAAAATTAATAAAAATGCCCCCAAAATTCAAGATATGAATTGCTCTTGTATGAATTCTTGTATTTTTTGTTTATAATATAATATAGTTAAGCAAGATCACACGAGCAAGCATGCTATTTTCTCGATTATCAGCAAGATTACAAAATGTGATATTTTATGCATCACTTCAAGTTGAGTATACGAACTGAAAATCTTTATACACAAAGTTGTCAATTTTGACTGTTTTTGCTCAATTTTGCCAATGAAAACTTGGCAGCGACTTGACAAATGACAAATGTCAAAATAGAGCTACATAGAAATATAGAACATCTAATAAAATGACAGAAGCAACGAAACTAAACTCAAACTAAACTGATTCCCCCCCCCCCCCCCCCATCTAGGAATCTTTGTGAACAGTGTTACCCAATGCTCACCCAGGTTTGATGAAGCCCTGCCCTCGGCGGCGCGGTCCTTCAGGCCTTCTGCGATGCTGAGCTGTTGCTCATGGTACTGCTTCGCCCTCTCCAGGTCCTGCATGCATCGGGCGGCGTGTCCTAGCCCTGCGTATGCCCTCATTTCGATGCTCTTCTCCTCCAGCTCCTGCGCGAGCTCCAGAACGTGTGTGTGGTAGGACATGGCCTTGTCGAAGTTACGCCGATAGTGGTAAGCGCTGCCCAGGTTGCTGTAGGCGCGCGCCTCCTCGCGCTTGTTGCCGAGGCTCTTGGCGATGCTCAGGTGCTGTTCGTGGCACTGCACGGCGTTGTCGAAGTCGCCCATGGCGATGTAGACGGCTCCCATGTTGCCCAGCTCACGGGCCTCGGAGAGCTGGTCCTTGGACTGTTTGGCCAACAGGACGCACTGCTTGTGGCTGGCCAGGGCGTTGGGGTAGTCGCCGATGGCCGTGTAGACGTGACCCAAGCTGCTGAGGGCTGAAGACGCCGCCTGTGGAGGGACAGAGAGAAGATGCAATGCTAAAATCTGATTGGATGAGCCATGTTTGAAGTGTCAAAAATGGTTCCTCATAACACTTCATGCCAGGTTTGAAGAAGATGAGTTCAAAAACCATTCGTTTTGTGGCTTATCATGATGGGATGCATCATCTTTGAATGTTTAAAATTGAAATTTGTTGCATGTAATCATGTAAATTTTGATTTGCTCCTCCCATAAGGCATTTGACATGTTGTATAAACTATTTTTATAGTACTTTTTGAAGCTCAGCAGTGTGAACCACTATTAATTTTCATTATATGGAAAAAGAGCAGCTTATGAAATAAAGCTGAAATAAAATACATAAATATGAGATGATAAAATTAAACAGACAAAATTAGAAATGTTGCCTTGGCAAATAACTGAATTAAATTAAACTTCAAGTACTAAAATTACTAAAAGTAACACTAAATAATATAAATTAAAGCGATATAAAAAAAAAAAACTAATAAAATAACAAAAGCATATAACAAAATTACCAATAAAAACAGAATAAAGAAAACTAAATAGAAATATTGTAAACTAATAAAATAACAAGCATGTAAACAAAATTACTAAAACTTAAATGAAAAAATTAAAACTGAAAATATAAATCTAAATTAAAGCTACATAGAAAAAAAAACTAATAAAAATGACAAAAGCTATAAACATAATTACCAAAGCAAACTGAAACAAAAAAGCTAAATAGAAATATATAAACTAATACAAATGACAAAAGCATAACAAAATACCAAAAAACAGAATAAAAAAAAAAAAAGAAATATTTTAGACTAATAAAATAACAGAAGCATGTAACAAAACTATTAAAAAAAGAAATAAAAAAATGAAAACTGAAAATATAAATATAATAATTAAAGCTACATAAAAATAATTAGAAAAAAAACTAATAAAAATGACAAAAGCTATAAACATAATTACCAAAACAAACTGAAACAAAAAAATTATATTGCTAAAAAATAACAAGCATGCTATAAAAAATTACTAAAACTTAATTAAAAAATGAAAACTTAAAATATAAATTAAAGCTACTTACAAATATATAAAAATATATAAAATATTCAAATATTAATAAACTATAATATTATATAAATAATATTAAAATGACACTGAGCTAAACGACCTTTTGTCTCTAAAAGATTAGGTTATTTGTGTTATGAGGGTGGGATGATTTCATTATTCATTTAATTGCGTTATAATTACTGATACACATGGCCTCCTTTGTCTTACTGCTTTATTTCATATTAAACAGTGATTAGATAAGTAAACAAAGCTCTTATCCTCAAAACATATGGCAAAGTTGTGTGATATCACTGCATCCCATTAGAGGCATTGAGAAGAGCATGCGGCATTACTCTGCCATGTAATGTGTCGTCTGCCGAGAACAAAACCCGTGAAGCCTCTCAAGTCGAAATCTTAGCAGAGATGCTGATCTCTCGCAAAATCCGTAAAAAATATGCTGAGGCCTTGTTGAAATCTCCTTACGGCAGGCGCGCGTTCAGCTGGGACTCGAGAGACAAAGGCCGTCTCCCAGAATTACATGCTCGGTGGGAAGCCCATTAGCCACAAACAACTTTCTTCAGCAGAATCAAAGTCGTCTAAAAGCAACGCAGTCCTCTCGACGGTCATCACACGAAACTGTGAAAACTGCATTTCAAACCACCAATTCATAGTTTTCAGTCACGCGACATCCATAGACCCGCAGCACAGGTCCGTCAGTTTTACATCTGTTTCAAGCCACGAATATTTAGATCACCTCTCAAAAAATATGTGGAAAATATGGTACTTGTGATCCATATACAGCACCTGCTGCAGTATTTCAATCACTAAAAACAGCGGGACAATCTTAAAGGGGTGGCTGATTATGATTATGATTTCACTTTAACTTTAGTTAGTGTGTAATGTTGCTGTTTGAGCATAAACAACATCTGTAAAGTTATGATGCTCAAAGTTCAATGCGAAATCGCTTTTTAAGGACTACAATAAACGGCTGGTAGGGACTACAACGAGCTTATTCATAGGTTAGTGACATCACTAACCTAAAATGTACATAAACCCCGCCCCCGGGAACACGCAACAAAGGCCATGTTGAGAAGATGACAACATAAGTTATAACCGTAATTAAACTAAACTATACCTGTTCTCTCTTCATGCAGCAGATATTCTCTGGCTCTGTGCATCTTACAACAGTTCCCACACGAGTGATTTATAGATTATCATGACAGAATATGCTAATCAATGACTTGAAGATAGTTAACTCCACATCAGCTACATAAATCCATTCAGAAACGTCCTGTCTCATTCTACATGTTGTCACTTCTTCTCGAGTCTCTCCATCATTGTCCGACTCCGGTTTGAACATAAAAGGCTGAACAGTTTCTGATATTTTCAGTGCGTGTCTGCGTGAGGTAATCAGAGCTGCTAACACAAGCTCTTGAAGCTCCGCCCTCTTCTTGAAAGGGGGCTGGGAGCAGCAGCTCATTTGCATTTAAAGGGACACACAAAAACTGCACGTTTTTGCTCACCCTCAAAAAGTGACAGTTTTAACATGCTATAAAAAATGATCTGTGTGGTATTCTGAGATAAAACTTCACATACACACTCTGGGGACATCAGAGACTTATTTTACATCTTGTAAAAAGGGGTTATTATAGGACCCCTTTAAACTTAATGTGGAAAACACTTAAAGTGCCTTAATCTACTAAAACAATGGTATTAACAGATCAAACTCCATACCTTATTGATGACACATACTATATACAGGCGAGCGGATGAGCCCAGAATATGAACGTAAAGCACTAAATGGTTATAATGTTTTTTTATGGAAAAACGCTTAACAAGAAACGTTGCATATGTGACCTGTGCTGGCAAAATGAGTCACAATGAGCAAATGATCAAAAATGAGTTCTTGTTATTTTCACATTCTCTATTAAAAAACCTTCAAAATGTATGTATGTATGATTTGTTTGAATCTGACAAAAAATGACACCTGTTTGAAGTCCACAGAGTCAGCAAAGTCAATTATGAGAAAAATCGATTTAAATCATGCCAAAACAAAATCACCTAGCAACCATACCTTAAAATCCCTGGTAATAAGACCAAATTTGGCACACATCAAGTCAAAACCCATATCTATAGGCAACAAAAACTTTTTTCCCCATGATACCACAATTGTTAATGAAACAGACAGCCTATATAATGTTAAGATCCACTGTACCGCACAGATCTAAAATAATGTTACTCATCAAATGCTTTTCCCCAACAGTTCACCAAACGTTCAATTAAGACATAACAGATGATGTTTGCATGAATACTCGCCAGGACAGATGTTTTGAAATACTGTAATTCTGTGTATGTGTGTATATCGGGATCGCGCGCTGTGTGAGGCGTCTTTGTGCGCTCGTGTCGGATATGTCAGTCAGCGCAAGTAAGATCGTTTTCATGGACAAAGGAAAGGTACTCCTCTCAGAAAACAAACAAAGATACTTTTAGATGTTTAATGGCTATTTGGAGCATTGGGATCGCTAGATAAAGGCTTAATTAACTTTTTGTGAAAACATCAAAATTTACATTTTTCATTTGTTTTGCCTGTAGCTCGAAATTATCCATCTGGTTCATCTGCTTTCCTATACATAATATGCATCATTAATAAGGTGTATATTGAATTTGGTCTCTTACTACATTAGTACTTAGCACAAATCTGGTAAAAATAACTGGCGGGCAGCAGAGGAAAACCTTGTTTTGCCAGAATTTTTAAATTGGCCCAGCCAACTTTCTTTGTTTCTTTATGAATTACATTCTGATGAAAGGTTACAAAGTAAAACACCTTTTCTGCTTTAGATGAGTGTGCAATGACGAAACAATCAAAGTAAGACCAGGAACTTTAAACTAACCTTGTTGAAACTACAGGGATAAGAGGGAGTGCTTATCTGTCACACCTGGTGTATGTCAGTGAGGAAGCTTTGCAGAACGCTTTAACCTGCTGAGACTGAGTTAGAATCTCTCTCTCTCACACACACACACACACACACACACACACGTTCTTGCTCAATCTGCTTTCTTCCAAAACCTAGTGAGCTGCTCACCTAGACAAAACCAGTTTTATAACATGGTCGCTGTTCAAAAATATTTAGTCTTTTGGCAAAATTCTAATCACATGCATTCTTTACACAGAATGCAATCCTAAAATGCATTGCAAAAAAGTGTCTATGTTTAGAATAGCATCCTAACATGCTACTATTGTTTCTACAGCATATACTGTAATATGTAAAAAGTGCATGCACAATTTCTGTATGCATGGAATGACCTGCAATATACAAACATAATACTACGCAAAATGCTTTATCCAACAATGCAATGCACTTGACATTACCTGAAGTGGAAGTAAACTACTGTTCAAGAGTTTAGGGTTGGAAAGATTTTTTTTTAATGTTTTTGAAAGTCTCTTTTGCTTACCAAGGCTGCATTTTTAAAAATCAAAAATACAGTAAAAATAGCTAAATTTTGAAATATTTTTTACAATTTAAAATAACTAAAATATATAGTTATATAACTATAATTTTATATATTATATAATATATAATATATAAAATATATAATAAAATGTCATTTATTCCTGTGATCAAAGCTGAATTTTCAGCATCATTACTCCAGTCTTCAGTGTCACATGATCCTTCAGAAATCATTCAAATATGATGATTTGCTGCTCAAGAAACATTCATATTATCAGTGTTGAAAATATATATCAGAAAGTATAGATAAAACAATTCACTCTGATAAAAATGGACCAACATTTGCATGTTCTGTACAATTTCAAGATGATTAGATTATTGTGCTATTACCCAAGCAACATAATAACTACAAACTCTGTCCATTTCAGTCAGGATGTGGCCTATGTAGACAGCAGACAGCAGGGCAGCACACTAGATTCTGGAACAGAACTTATGTTACACAACTACTTGACAAACAACAAAAGACAGCAGGTCCAACTTCGGCCTTGACGCTACATCAATCAAACTATAAACAATGATTAAAACACAACCACATGTTCGCCACAGATATCTGCTCTATTTAGGGAGTAACAGGGATGGTTGTTTCTCGATGAGGTGCCGGGACGAATGCCCTGATAGAACAGAAGGTAAAACGTTTGATTTCGGGGCACGTGGACAAAAGACGAACCTTGAGGGGTTCGATCGTCCAGCCCAAGGCCTTCAACTCTCGCTTCCCCAGCGCCGCCTGGAACCAATTACCTCAAGCCATAAAAACTTCCAGCAGTTTGCCTGAGTTTAAAGGCTCTGGGACATGTTACACGGTGAGGCAATTACCCTCAATCAGGAGAGAGGGCTTCTTATGTGCAGAGATATGCTATCGGCCTGGCGTGTGCCCTGTTTGAAGCCACGGACCCAACATTTCAGGTCAGTCCTGGTTTTAAAGATGACGAATTGTGGAGGAAACTCCTTTTTCAGGAATCAATTACAAAGTGACTTATATAATGCAATTAACATGCTCACAGATTGTATTTGTGTTGAATGAGAGAGGTATGAGAGCACAAGTTTATTTGAATAGAATATTTCCCACAAGCTGTTGGTTTCAGTTTCGCTTTAAATTATTTTTTTAGGCTTTCTGTTTATAATAAATGCTGCTATAATTTATGCTTGTTGTATACTATGGGGCTGTTGAATGCTTGATTCTGATTGGTTGATGAACACTATGCAATTATTTTCCAGTAAACGCATGGCTAAAGTAGTTCCAGGCAGGTTTTGGCTGGATTACAGTTACGTATCACTTCGCCAATTGATTTCAGTTATTTCAAAAGGTCCTGCAACAGCAAAACCAAAACTCAAAAAAAGACACCGGCCAAGACAATAAATATAGAAAATGTCACACTATTTCCATGTTTTCCCCACGGGTTTAATTATCTATGGAAAGCACACTCTCTTTCTCCCGCTCTTGATGTCTAGACAAATAATGTCTTGAGGTGTGGTATCCATAGTATAAGCCGAATAATTGACTCCAGGCCATTGAATTATTAGAAAAATAATGCACATAGTGCATGTCAAAGAATCCAGGAACCAAAAAACTAATTTGAAATTACATGGTAAATTCACTGGTATTGATCCAAAGGAAACTGTACATCTTTAACATATTTTTTATAATATTTGAATAAAGGGTAAAGATTTTGTAAGCATATTACATAGTTGTGCTTGGAGTTGATTGTTTTATTTGTGATAATAACACAATGAAACTGTCATACTAAGAAATTATGAACACTAACAAAATATTAATAACTGATTATGCTGTAGTTTGCCTTTTATGCCAAATAATTTTGTCAGATAAATACCTTAACCAAGTTTTGTTCTTCCCTCATATTTAAAATATTTAAAATATGTTCCTCATATTTTGATGGTTTAATCGAACTTGTAGGGTCAATAAAAAAACAAACACGGACATCAGTTCTGGCCAGTACTGTATATTGTGAATCAGCAATGACTAGTTCAAACACAACAAACTCAAACACACACAGCATCACACACACCTCACTGGACATTAATCACCTGACCACTTACTCCTGTTTCTTCCCCCCTGATTTTTATTCATTATTGTACAATTATGCCTTGCACCGCTATTGTTGTGTGTCCTACAAATCAGCTATTCATCTCCGGCTTTGCTCACAGTTTCAGATCCGTGGAACGGTTTCCTTGGAAACCCCACTGGATTTCTGTTAGAGGGCTGTTCACTGGGAGAGCCAATTTTCGATAAAGAGGGATTTTGCACCCTCCTCTCGCTGATTTTCCCAAGTCAGCGGCTTGCCTGTGTGTGTGTGTGTGTGCTGGCGCAGCACGGATTCGCATCTCAACAGGGAGAATGACAGGAGAGAACCGCACTCACTTTAATTCTTTAACCTGCTCTCTCTCTCTCTCTCTCCAACTCCTGCCACGGCGCTCTCAAAGGTGGACAAGTTGACGTAAACCTTTGTTCTTTGTTCAGAAGTGAGGTCATGAGAAAGTCGTGGACATCTTAACTTCAATAAAAAGCCGTCTGTGGGGACGTCTTTGAACTGACGCTACAGACGATGAGCTCAAATCTACAGAGTGAGAGTTTAATGGACTGACATCACTGCAACTCTCATTCAGACATAAAAAACAAAAAGTACACTGCAAAAAAATATGTTTTTTTGTCTTGCTTTCCAGTACAAATATCTAAACATTCTAAAATCAAGACACATTTACTTGAGAAGCAAAATGGCTTAAGATATTAAGTTATTAAGTAACTTAAAATTAAGTTTTTGCTTAAAACAAGAACGAATATCTGAAAATGGGGTTGTTTTCCCATTGAATTAAGTTTATTTTTCTTGTTTTAAGCAAAAACTTATTCAATTTTGATACATTTATCAGAACACAAGACTTAACATTTTAAGTAATTTTGCTTCTCAAGTAAATGTATATTGATTTAAGAATGTTTAGATATTTGTACTGGGGAAAAAGACAAAAACAGGAAGAAAATCTGTTTTTGCAGTTGCATTTGAAATCACAAATGTATTTAAAAGGGTCTTGAATTGAGAAATCAACTTTCCCTTGAGCTTTTGATATATATGATATATATAAAATTATAAAAAATCAGACAAACAAATGGTGAAAATCAGACAAACGGTCTAGGAGGAGTTCGAAAAAGTAGGTAGTTACTATGGCAAAATTGGTATATATGTTCTCGGTATCACCCAAGGAATCTATTAAGACCGTTCCATTACAATAGGCTAATTTAATCAAAAGTTATTCACATTTTTGGAATATTCATTATAACTTTTGACCACAAGGTGGCGCTGAAACTTTGTAACGATACGCTGATGCGTACATAAAATATAGCACTTTACGACAATATTGAAAATGGCTGGTATCATTTGACTCGGCATGATGCACCGAATCTAAAAAGACCAGTTTTGTGATTTTTGGCCAAACCGTTCAGAAGATGTAAGTCATTTTTCATATCTCCTGACCACTAGGTGGCACTGCGCTGAAACTGTGCAGTTAACCTCAGGTCATGGTTGTCATAACACACACCAAGTTTGGTCAGAATACGCTAAAGCGATGCGGAGCTATAGCCTCACGTCCATTCAGTTGCGTTCTTCGTCGAATTCATTCGCACGTTATTCAAGAATGGTTCGATCAACTTGAATTCCATAAATTTTTGTCGGCATGGTCTGAAGATGATCTGGTTAAATTTTGGTGAAAATCGATAAACTGTCTAGGTTAGAAAAAGTAAGTTTTTCGGAAAATTCTAAATGATGGAAAATGACATTATATGGACGCTGAATCAACTTGTATTTTGTTCCTAGCCCTTACGGTTCAGAAGTTTTTAGCACAAATCTAAGTGCAATTTTGGACAGTTGGCGGTGCTAGAGGGAATGAATTAGAGACTCCAAAATTACTGTGGTGACAGTTCAGACTGTCCCCTAACTGCGTGCCAAATTTCTTTCCCACAAGCAGTTCTATGGGCTGCCATAGACTCAAGAGCGGAAGAAGAAGAAGAATAGGAATGCCAACGGATACAATAGGTGCCTACGCGCCTTCAGCTCTTGGCCCCTAATTAAGGACCAAATTTACTAACAGCTTGTGTCTTAACCCTTTTAGTGCTTGACAAACACAAAAAAAAAAAATCTCTTTTATACCTCAGTTGTTTGTTCTACACAGCAATGAGATTAAAGGTGCTTTTGGAGGTTTCGGATGTTTCTCCTGATAAAAATACTCCAGAAATCCCTAGCGCTTCCCAATAATGTCTCAAATAGTGTTCAGATTTGCCAGGAATTTGTCTGCGATCAAAAATCAATGGTCTAAAAATGAAGTTAAACTTTTCTTATTAAATAAACACCAATCCACATTAATTTGATAGCTCTGTACTCTTACTTTATGTCAACTGCTGACTCGATTGTGTGTTTTAATTCATCCAAAGGTGGTTTAGGAGGAACGTCTGATACTAAACAGAAGAACTGCAGCTTTGGAATGAGCAGTTAAACTGTCCTCCGGGGCGCTTTAAACACACTCGCACTTTAGTGATCCTCATGAGAAGAGGTGACACGGAAGAAATCGATGCTCGGCTGATGAGTTCAAGTCGAGTGTCCGTGAGAAATGGTGTGGCCGTCGTTTGTGCACTACTGTCTCCATATAACGTGATATTAGACACATAGACGTGCAGTAATATGATATATTGTAATAATGAACATGCATGGGCACTTCAAAATACCATGGGAAAATTCCTTACTGCAAATTATTTTGATTTTTAGAATGAAAACAGCACAACCGAAGCTGTTACCCCGGTAACCCCTGTAAACAAAGCAATAGCTGTGCTACTTTCTGTTTCTGAACAGTATTTAAATGTTTCAAACAGCCATTCGGATTTTTGTATTCGTTATAGTGTCCATCACAGCACCAATAATTACATACCTAAATATTTTTTTTACATTTTAATCTGCACTAAATCATGCCCTAGATGTTGACTGAAAATATTCTGATTCTTTATTGAATAAGTTACTTGCAGAGTGAAAAAAATGATCATTCTAAAATTATATTATTTTAAAGTGAGCGAGAACAAACTGAATCTGGCAAACATGCGTGAGAACCTTTCTGCACACACAAGCACATGAGTATTAGTGAATAAGACTCATTGTCTCATACGGCCCCTGAAGACGAACAACTCCAAATGTGAGATTTCAGAAAAATGACTCATTGTTTCTCGTCTCTTTCATCTAGACTTGACTCATCTTTGTTTCCTGTAGGTTTTTACAGCTGTACCTTCTCCTTGGGTTTTTTCTCTCCTCTCTCATTTACAAACACACACATGGACGTGCTCCTCTGGTCAACAGGGTTGTTGAATAAATATACTCGGCTCCCCGGTGGAGCGCTGCTATCCGCAAGCCACTGGCAGCCTGTGTGTTTTTCTTGGGAGAGCATGAATCATCATCTATGTGTTACACACGCATGCACACACACACACATACGCACACACACACACGCGCGCGCACGCACGCACACACACACACACACACACACACACGCACGCATACACACAACACACACGCATGCGCACGCACACACACAACACATGCACACAACACACACGCATGTGCACACACAACACACATGCGCCCACACATGTACACACACGCATACACACACACACACACAGATGCACACAAACATGCACATACACACACACTCACATGCGTGCAGACACGCACAAACATGCACACACACACACACAAGCGTACACACACGCACACATGCACATACACTCACACACTCACACGTGCACACACACGCGCACACACACACGCGCACACACACGTGCACACACACGCACACACACGCACACACACGCACGTGTACGCATACACACATGCAACACACACACAACACACACGCATGCGCACACACACACCACACACGCAACACACACACACAACACACGCACATGCACACACAACACACATGCGCCCACACTCAACACGCACACACATGTACACACACGCATACACACACACACACACACACACACACAGATGCGCACACAGACACGCACACAAACATGCACACACACACAGACACACACACACACACAAGCGTACACACACGCACACACACACACACACACGCACATACACTCACACACTCACACGTGCACACACACACTCATACTTTACATAAACATAATACTGCAATGATTTCATAAGACACCCAGAAACTAATGCTAATATTCACTGACCTATTTGATAAGAGTAATTCAAAATATTATAAAAAACATAAAAAATAAATCTATAAAAAGTTCATAACATAGTATGTTTACATGTATATCAAATATATAAATGTATATCCTCAGATGGGACCTAATGGTCTGGAACAATGTTTTTTTTAGTTTTTTGGACATATAACATGACATGTAAACACCACAGTATATGTTAATTATTGGCATGTATGAAAATGCCACAGTAAGGATAGATTTGGACACAGACACACAGCTCAAACCACGGGTCCACTGCTGTGACAAAACTTCCAAGCATGTATTCATCTTTGACACCAGCCGCTTCCAATAATTGGACTCCTCATTGGTTGGATGATTAATTGAGAGGTTAATGCTATTGATTGGGAGCCTATCAGGAGCGTCTGGGGAAATCCATCGCATGAGGAAGACGGAGACATGCGGAGGAGGAAGAATGTCCAAATTAAACCGACAAATGAAGACACAAAACCAAGAGGAATGACTGGACAAACCAGCATGCTTTCCATCTAATTAATGACTCACTTCACCAAATTAATTCATTACACATCTATTCATCATATTATGGGGAATTATTAACTGTCTGGGCTGGAGAAGGCTTTTCCACAAGCTCCAAATTAGAGCCGGTTCAATATGGACTTTAGCCGGATCAATAGAACATCTCCAAGCATAATCCATACAGGGAAAGCAACACAAAGCGCATCTTTTGGGAAGAGGAGAGATGAGCTCATTAATAAGCAGCATGTGAGAGACAGACAGATCAAAGAGCTTTTCCTCACCGCAGAAGAACAAAGACCCGCTCTAAATGATCATTTATGAAGACTTGAGCGCATGGACATCAGCATGACTCGCATGTTCATGGACCGAGATATGAAACAGTCTCGCATGTTTGTTAAGGCAGCACTGCTGTTATTATTAACTGACGCGAATGATTCCTCTAATCATGTGTGTTGTTGAGGAGAGTGTGCAGTCACTTTACTAAGTGATCGGACGCTGGGTACAGGTGAAAAAAAATCCGTCCTCGTATTTTTATGTGAATTTTGAGATATGATATAAAATGCTGTATGTAAAGGTACGAATAACAATGATTCCAAAATGCACATTAAAACACTCATATTTTAGCACATATAAATATAAAATAAATATAAATAAGTATAATAAATGTAAATAGATAAATATAATAACAATAAAGAAAGATTTTTAAATATATTATTCATATTATATAAAAGTAAAAATAAATACAATATAATAAAAATTAAATAAATTATGTTTTGTTATTAATATTTTATAAATATAAAAAATATACATAAATACAATTAAATTTGCAATTTGGATGGAAAAATAGCCAATGACCCCATAGCAACACTATACACAAAAAAATATACATTGACATATTTTAGCACATATATAAATATAAAATAATTATAAATAGAAAATAATAATAATAAAGAATGGATATTTAAATATATTATTCATATTATTCATATTATTATTATTATTATTATTATTATATAAAAGTAAAAATAAATAAAATATAATAAAATAAATTATGTTTTATTATTATTATTATTATTATTATTATTATTATTATTATTATTATTTCATAAATATAAAAAATATACATAAATGCAATTAAATTTGAGACTTGGATGGAAAAAATAGCTAATGACCCCATAGCAACACTATACAAAAAATTTATACATTGGCATATTTTTGTACACATATAAAATATAATAAATATAAATAGTTAATAATCATAAAGAATGGATATTTCAATATATTATTTGTATTATTATTATTATTATTATATTATTATTATTATATAAAAGTAGAAATAAATAAAAAAAAATAAATTATGTAATAAATTATACTATAAATATAAAATATATACATAAATACAATTAAATTTGCAACTTGGATGGAAAAATAGCTAATGACACCATAGCAACACTATGAACAAAAAATGCTTTTAGCACACATAGAAATATAAAATAAATATAAATAAATCATAATAAATATAAATAGATAAATACATTTTTTCAGTTGAATACATTATTAGTTATTATTATTATTATTATTATTATATTACATAAATATAAAAAATAGACCAACTCAGCAACCAATCAAAACACCACATAGAAATTCTGTGGACATAAAATTGTACACAATGACATATTTTAGCACATACAGTGGTGGTCAGAATTATTGGCACCCCTGGTAAATATGATCAAAGCTGTAAAAAATAAATCTGCATTGTTTATCCTTTTGATCTTTTATTAAAAAAAATTCACAAAAATCTAACCTTTCATTGAAGTAAAAGAATTGAAAGTGGGGGGTAAATCACATTATGAAATAAATGCTTTTCTCCAAAACACGTTGGCCACAATTATTGGCACCCCTAGAATTTTTTATATCTCTGAAGTATATTCCCATTAATATTTACATTTTTTAGCACACCAGGGTGACTAGGAACATGAAATTGTCCAGCTATGATGTCTAAATAAATATGAGGAAACACAAAGGCCAAATTCCCTTAATCATCATCACAATGAGTAAAGCCAAAGAATATAGTTCTGATGTGCAGCAAAAGATTGTTGAGCTTCACAAAATAGAAAGTGGCTGTAGGAAAACTGCTAAAGCACTGAAAATCCCCATTTCCACCATTAGGGCAATAATTAAGAAGTTCCAATCAACTAAAGATGTTATGAATCTGCCTGAAAGAGGACGTGTGTCTATATTGTCTTAATGCACGAGAGGAGGAGCGTTTGAGTGGACAAAGACTCTCCAAGATCACAGATGGAGAATCGCAGAGATTAGTTGAGTCTTGGGGTCAGAAAGCCTAAAAAAAAAAATAAAAAAAATCAAACAACCCCTACATCACCTCATGTTGTTTGGGAGGGATTCAAGAAAAATCCTTCTTGCTCATCCAGAAACAAACTCCAGCATATTCAGTGGTCAGACACGACTGGAGCTTCAGACGGGACCTGGTTCTGTGGTCAGATGAAACTATAAAAAGAGCTTTTTGGCAGCAAATCCACCAGATGGGTTTGGTGCAAACAGGGATAAAAAGTACCCCATGCCCACGGTTAAAAATACCGCTTGATCTTTAATGTTGAGGGCCTATTTTTTTGGTGGAGGTCCTGGACATCTTGTTCAGATACATGGTATAATGGATTCTAGCAAATACCAACAGATAAAAAATCAAAACCTGACGGCCTCTGCTAGAAATCTTATAATGGGCCGTGGCTGGATCTTCCATCAGGACAACGATCCAAAACAAACATCAAAATCAACACACAAATGTGTCACTGAACACAAAATGAAGCTTCTGCCATGACCATCCCAGTCCCTGACCTGAACCCTATAGAAAATGAGTGGGATGAACTGAAGAGAAGAAGCACCAACATGGATCTGGGAATCTGAAGGATCTGGAGAGATTTATTTCATAATGTGATTTACCCCCCACTTTCAATTCTTTTACTTCAATGAAAGGTTAGACTTTTGTGAATTTTTTGAATAAAAGATCAAAAGGATAAACAATGCAGATTTATTTTTTACAGCCATATTTGATCATATTTACCAGGGGTGCCAATAATTCTGACCACCACTGTATATAAATATAAAATAAATATATTTAAGTAAAATTTTAACAAATGTAAATAGATAAACATAATACTGAACATTTAAATATACAATTACTTTATTATAATATATAAATATTATAATAAAAAATATAATAAATATAAAATTATATTATTATTATTATTATTATTACTATATACATTTGAAAAATATAATATAAATTAAATTTTGCAACTTGAATGGAAACGTAGCTAATGAAGACCCAAGCCATAAACCACACATATATCAGTGACATTTTCGAAAATAAGGCATTTCAATAACTGACTTCATTGCCATTAAAGTGAAATTACTGAAGCTAAACATAGGAGCCTGAGAAAAATTCTGATGGACTTCTGAGTCTTCATATAGTTTACAGATCAGATGGGATCTGATGGCCTGGAACAAAAACACCATTGTGTTTTCTTATAATGCATGAAGTAGCTAATGCTGGGCTCGCAAGAGGTGTTTCAGAGACACTTCAACAGAAATGGATGTTGTCATGCTGGAAGCGAGCGACAGAAACAGAGCGATAGCGCACAAATGATGCAGTCGAATCATACGGTTGCCGCCGCGCTCGCAAATGCGCTCGACTCCGCTGACTCTCCTGAGGGAGCAGAACTCTCAGATCTGAATTTACCTCCAGGAAATCATCCTGACAATGATGTAAATAAAACATCTCGAGCGCTATCAGCACAGGGCAGAGAGAGAGAGAGACGGATACGACGAGATGACAAACAAGAAAGCCAAGGTGAAGGAGGAATGTGACAGGGAGAGAGGGATGAGATAACGGATAAAAAAGAATGAAAAGCCAGAATCGGCGGAGATGAGAGAGGCTGATGAGCGTTTCCCGCAACCCTGGAGGCGGCAGGTTTAAGATGAAGAGATGAATTATTTAAACGGCTTTATTAGCATGTTCTTTAGTCATTTCTCTCCCATGCTGTGTGCATTTCCCAGGGGAAAACGCTCACTGGAAAACATCCGCAATCTACTGCCACTCATTGAGATTTCCGACAGGCCTCTTCGCCCACCCGACGCCCGAAAGCAACTAAACGAGATGATTCAAACGTCAACAAAAGGGAGCATCTTTGTTGCGCCGTTGTCAATAACTTGCCTCAAAGCCCTTGTGGATTCTTCCCTCTCCTGATGCTAACAAACCAAACACCTGCTAATTACGCTGCAGCATTAACGAGGAACCTTGTGGAACGAGCGAGGAGATTAACTCGTGAAAGGAATGGTGAAAGGCCCGTTACGGTGTAATTTACACCTCTGGGGCAGGTTTTGTTGAGTACGTCTTCATTTTGAGTGCACGGGTTCCTCTGGTGGGTTCTCACGCTCGTCTGTCGATCACACGCGCTCCTGTGACAGTCGGGCTTCAGTCAGGCCTGACAGCGGGTCGATAAGCATGTATAACGCCCTGGGCTGTGTCAGCCGCTCCGTTCTCTAATGCACTACACCAGCGCAGACGGAGAGAGTCCCAGCACCGACCCGCTGCTGCTGCATACAAAACACACACACATTACAGCATCTTCAACTGCGGATGCTGAGCAAAGCATTAGAGGCGAGTGAGGGAATTCAGCCAAGAAATGGCCAGGTCATATTGCACCTCGAATTCAAAAGGGGGGGAAAAATAAAGAAAATATTCTGTTTTAGAATATAAATACTTTACATTGACATAATTTAATTGTAACGTAAATAAAGTGCAATCAATCAATCAATCAATACTTTTTAGTATATATTATAACATTATAATTAAAGTATTACAATAATTAAAATTAAATTGTATGTATGTATGTATATAACATTATGACCACCTTCCTAATATTGTGTTGGTCCCCCTTTTGCTGCCAAAACAGCCCTGACCCGTCGAGGCATGGACTCCACTAGACCCCTGAAGGTGTGCTGTGGTATCTGGCACCAAGATGTTAGCAGCAGATCCTTTAAGTCCTGTAAGTTGTGAGGTGGGGCCTCCATGGATCAGACTTGTTTGTTCAGCACATCCTACAGATGCTCGATTGGATTGAGATCTGGGGAATTTGGAGGCCAAGTCAACACCTCAAACTCGTTGTGCTCCTCAAACCATTCCTGAACCATTTTTGATTTGTGGCAGGGCGCATTATCCTGCTGAAAGAGCCACAGCCACCAGGGAATACTGTTTCCATGAAAGGGTGTACATGGTCTGCAACAATGCTTAGGTAGGTGGTACGTGTCAAAGTAACATCCACATGGATGGCAGGACCCAAGGTTTCCTGCCTCCACCGGCTTGCCTTCTTCCCATAGTGCATCCTGGTGCCATGTGTTCCCCAGGTAAGCGACACACACGCACCCGGCCATCCACGTGATGAAAAAGAAAACGTGATTCATCAGACCAGGCCACCTTCTTCCATTGCTCCGTGGTCCAGTTCTGATGCTCACGTGCCACTGTTGGCTCTTTCGGCGGTGGACAGGGGTCAGCATGGGCACCCTGACTGGTCTGTGGCTATGCAGCCTCATACGCAACAAACTGCGATGCACTGTGTATTCTGACACCTTTCTATCAGAACCAGCATTAACTTCTTGAGCAGTTTGAGCTACAGTAGCTCGTCTGTTTGATTGTCCCACACGGGCCAGCCTTCGCTCCCCACGTGCATCAATGAGCCTTGGCCGCCCATGACCCTGTCGCCGGTTCACCACTGTTCCTTCCTTGGAGCACTTTTGATAGATACTGACCACTGCAGACCGGGAACACCCCACAAGAGCTGCAATTTTGGAGATGCTCTGACCCAGTCGTCTAGCCATCACAATTTGGCCCTTGTCAAACTCGCTCAAATCATTATATATATAAAGAAAATATGACATTTTATAAAAATAAATCAATTCATACACAATACTACTCCTACTCATTATTATTACTAATAATAATATAGTGTAAAATAACTTCTTGTTTTTCTTGAAATACTTAAAAAATATGCTTTACAACTTTTATCAAACCAGGAGAATAAAACTTATTTTAAAGAATAACTCATTTTAATGGCAAAACCATGTGGTTTATTTAGAGAATTCCTCACAGAAGATACTCAAGAGCCAGAGATCATTAAAATGCTTGTAAAGATATCAAAGGAGACATCAGGTCAGGCTGAGGCGTGTGAAATGAATCACAATCCTGGCATCTCACATAACAAGCTACAACCATATTAAGAGCCAAATTAGCAAGACCTTCAGAATACGGGGATATTGCATATACTTCAAAGGTTGTGACTTCACACTATATATAGCTAAAATAATAAATAGCACTGGAAAAAAGACTATACAGAGATGGCAGGTAGATTAGCACATTAGCATATGAGCTGTCAACCGTGAGGTAAAGTTGCAGGAAAACAGGTCACATCTAATTAGCTGCTAGCCATGTGTTTCATTAGCAAGTCATTAACCCCTCACCAGGTACAGTACATGATGTGTTAGCCACACACACTCTCACAAAAATACACACGCAAACTCTGAGGAAACCTAGTGAACACAGAGTTCGACATTAGCATGTTGCTAAGCTACTCTACTAGCTTTCACTGGAAGCTTAGCGTTGTTAACTGTTAATTGTTCCTCATTTGTTAGTCTGCTAAATGACTAAATGTAACGATTTGACTGTCTAATAATCATAAATGTATGTTGCACATACAAATGCAGTGCAATAGCGCTCATCAATCATTTTCTAGTGGTTTCTGGGATGGTTTATCAGTATGTCAAGTACCAATCCTTGAAATTAATAGATTTTAACAATAAATTCAATTATTTTATGATTTTAATACAAAAAAATGATTAATGTATAAATGTCGTTCAATTACTTTGTGTTATATTCAAAGTTATATTTAAAATATATTTAATACATTTTCAAATTTTGTAAAAATGCTTTATATTTTTGCAGAACGATCAAATAAGGATCATGGTCGTTATTCGTCACACTAGAAAGGTCAAGTAGAGTGCATTGCATTGTGGGACACATCATTTTATATATATATACACACCCTTTTTTTTTTAGCAGCCTTAGTTAGGAAGCATTTTCCCATTAGCCATCCAAGCATTCCTATAAATACACACACATTTAGGGCTTTTGACTTGATATTTCTTCAAAAAATGGTCTTAAATCAGGTCATTTTCTCTCGTGCACTGCTGGGAGCGAGATAAAAATCACTTTTTGTGAGATTCTCACTCATAAGTTATAGATTGAAGAAACTTACAGCCGTTTCAACACAGATCTGCACCTTTGGGGAATCTGTGCCCTTTCGAATGCATTTGTACTTTGCAATTACCATCAGTGTGTATAGTCTGTGTGTAATTAGATCGATGGGTTTGATTTGATTTTTCCGTAAAAGGGAGCGAATCAACAGGAGTTTTTTCCCCACTGCTCTGATATTTTCGGCTGCGGTGCTGCATTGCTTTGTCATGAAGACAGTGATGAATGTGGAATGCAAATCCTTTGTTTCCGGGAGGGTAGTTTTCGGGCCCACAAAAGGGAATCAAAGCCAGGGAAACGCTGTGAAGTTTTCAAGGCTGTTGTCAGACACACTCAGGGCCTGATGTAGAGGTCGAATGACTCGACAATGTCTCACGCATGATGGCCTCGGAGAAAGTAGCGACATGACAGTGCAGAAAAAAAAACCCTGCTGGGCAAAAACACTATTATTGGAAACAGACACATAAAGACAAAGATCCTCTTAAAAGCTTCACCCTAGAAACCGCATCGCTGTCAACAAATCACAGCGCAAGTCTTGGCCCAGCGGTAAAATGTCAGCATGCCCACGTAAATATTTACAGGGTAATGGGACATTGAGCAATCAACTAGACAACAGAAACCCCTCTGAGATCATAATTGCAGTCTCTTCTGAGGACGACGGGTCATTCAGTAGACCGCAGGGCTTGTGGTAAACGGGCAATTCAGACCTCAATGGGGCTTATTCCGCCTGTCGCCACACCTGAACGCCTCTAAAGGCTGACGTCCAGCTCAGCGCTTTATTTATACAATGTGTCTTCGAGTTGCTTCAGAGCCTGTTTTGAGCGAACACACACCATGAAACATGAATTCACCACCAATCTGACCTATTATGCCTTTTTTCAAAGTATTCAAAATATGTTTTCATGATTGCAAGTTCAAAAAACACATTATTTCTCTCATATTCTCCATTGTTGCAGCTCCTCTCTTCCCAGTCTGTCAGTAACTCTGTTTAGTTCCTGTCTCTATGAAGCCCCTCCTTCTGAAAAGCACAATGTGCTCTGATTGGTCGGCTGGAGCAGTGTGTTGTGATTGGTCAAGCGCTTCCAGTGTGTTTGGGAAATGTCCCGCCCCTTACCATAACCGCCGGTTTCAACACACTACTAACTAACTCAACCAGGCCCCGCCCCTTTATTCTGCGTATGAATTATTTAAATGAGGAATATTGTGACGTGTTCGTTCCTGGAAGAAAACTCAAGACTACAATGGAGGCGTTTCAGGGAGTTCAGAAACTGATATAGAGAATATATTTTATGTGTGCAACAATACACGCTTCAAACAGTAGTATGCTACAACATTGTCACATGACCTCACTAAATTGCATGTTTTAATTTGACAGTCATTCATGATGAATATTATCAGTTAAAACAATAATTTTCTAGTGGTTTCTGAGATGGTTTATCAGTTGTATGTCAAGTACCAATTCTTGAAATGAATAGATTTAAACAATAAAATCAATTATTTTATGGTTTTAATGTAAAGAAATTAATGTACAAATGTCGTTCTATTACTTTGTGTTCTATTCAAAATTATGTTTAAAATATATTTAATACATTTTCAAATTTTGTAAAAATGCTTTATATTTTTGCAGAACGATCAAATAAGGATCATGTTTGTTATTCGTCACACTAGAATTGAAAGGTCAAGTAGAGTGCATTGCATTGTGGGACACACACTTTTTGGGGTCGGTAGGATTTTTTTAATGTTTTTGAATGAGGTCTCTTCTGCTCACCAAGACTGCATTTATTTAATCAAAAATTAAGGAAAAATACCATAATATTGTGAAATATTATTACAATTTAAAGGAACTGTTTTCTATGTGAATATATAGTAAAATGTAATTTATTCCTGTGATCAAAGCTGAATTTTCAGCATCATTACTCCAGTCTTCAGTGTCACATGATCCTTCAGAAATCATTCTAATATGATGATTTGCTGCTCAAGAAACATTTATGATTATTATCAATGTTGAAAACAGTTGTGCTGCTTCATATTTTTGAGGAAACCGTATTTTTTTCAGGATTCTTTGACGAATAGAAAGTTCAAAAGAACAGCATTTATGTGAAATAGAATCTTTTGTAACATTATAAATGTCTTTACTGTCACTTATGATCAATTTAATGTGTCCTTGCTGAATAAAAGTATTAATTTATTTTTTTTAAAAATCTTGAACTTTTGAAAGATAGTGTATTTTGCATTGTTCATACGAGGAAATATAAGTATACATACCGCATATAACTTTCTTTCAAAAACAGTATGTAGTATGCATAGCATGTAGCATGACATACAGTGATCCCTCACCTACAGATCCATCTCATTTACCCACAAGCCCTGAGAAAACAATATCCAATCTGTGATATCAGCTCAACCTCACACAAAAACACACCTAATCACATTTCCTTAAAATGCTAGAGAGGAACAAATTGCTTAAGCGGAGTGTAATGAATTGAACAGCAGATGCCAGGCCTCAGTAATGTTCTCAGACAGGCAGCCGTAAAACATAAAATCTTGTTGACAATTTTTTGCACGAAGCAATTCCTCCTGGCAAGGCGGCCAGAGCAGGGCCTCCCACAATTCCCACATGTAAACATTCGAAAACGAGACGGCGAGAAGGAAAGACAACACCGCAGCCTCTGCAGCCAGCTGGGCTGACAAGTGTTTGATTTCCCAAAAGAGGCCCGGGCGGCGAGGGTACTTCTCTCTGTTCACCGACGGCACCGGAGACGGGACTAAGGGGAGACTAATCCAGTTTACTCATTTTAGTACGGATGTCTGATTTCAGAGACACACGTCAGCCCTGGAGTAATCCATTTCCCATTATATTCTCTTCTGTCATTTCGGCAATTTGGGTGGCAGAAAGACGGAGATGTGACTGTTCTCTGTCTCCGCTCCTACATTGTTCAGATATCCTCCCATAATGCAGTTCACCTGGCCGTACGGGATCTGGCATACTACCATAAACAGAAATACATGCCAGTGTTGTTATTGTTCGCTAAACCTAAAACTATTAAAAACTGTGATTGCACCTTATTTTAAGGTAACATAGTTACATTGTACTTGCGCAAATAAGTACTGAGTAATATTAATTAACTGCATGTACTTACTATAGAGTTACGGTTACGGTTAGGTTTAGGGTTAGTTACTTGTAATTATACATAATTTACTGTTATTACTATAGTAAGTACATGTAGTCACGTGTAACTACGTCATCTTAAAATAAAGTGTTACCAAAACTGTTTTCGGTACTTGAAATAAGTAAATAAATAAAATATAAATATTAGAACTTAAAACATAAAATAAAAAAGTTTACATTCTAAAATTAATAAAACTGCAATAAAAATAAATTAAAGCTAAATATAAATAATATTTAAAAATTATAAAAAAAATAATAGCACATAACAAAATTACTAAAACTTAAAATGAGAACTGAAAATATAAAAAAATAAAAGCTAATTCAAAATATTAATAAATACTATGATATTAGGCCTATATAATACTAAAATAACATACTACAGTATGCATTATGTATACAGTGCACAGTACACAAACTTTATATGATCCCACAATGCAATGCAATCTCTTATTATTTTACTAAACTGTAAAATGTAAGATATTTTTACACTAAAATTAGGGTTTTTTATATAAAACTATAAAAACTATTATTTATAATAAAACTTTACTTTTTTTAGAAAAAACTTTACTACAATAATTACTGTAATGCCATCATATCCGATACTTGTTACTTATTATATACATTATTAACGCATTTACTGTCGCCATTACAGAATATTAAGAATAGCCTATTAGTCCTGCATCAATTCAGTCTTCCACATATTCTGTAACTTATAGAAATGAAAGATTTTAAAGCATTTAAGCACTGACACTGCAAGGCTGCACCTTCTCTTGGTGTTCGACAGCGCATTTTGTGAATCAGAAGTTGTTCTATGAAGTTCAGAGTTCGGTCAACTGGTAAAAGTCAATTTAACAGAAGGCAAAAAATTTATAATTTGTAATATTTTGGACTGATTCCTATATCCACCCGCACGTGAATACTCGATAGTTCTGCACAAATCACCCAGGCTGATGACAAACTTTAGCTTCAAAACGAAGAAATTCAACAACTTTATTCATTTTGTACCTACAATATTCTAAGATTAGAGTAAACTTTATAGTTGCCTACACACAATGTGTTGAATAGGATATCGGATTGCTGCCGCTTCCATAGACTATATTTCACTAGACATATTTTACAAACTATAAATATTTTTGCTTGTACTTATCTGTATTTAAATGTCAGAATTATAAAATAAGCATTATATGGTTGAAAACGCTAAACAGTTGTGATATATGACGCGCGCTGAGCCAGACAAAGTGCAAACGCAGATTTGAATTCAGCAGTTAATAACGTGCGCACTGAACATTCTAATCACACCGGTGTGATCGTACACAAAAATAAAATTGACAATTAAGTCTTTAATTTTCTTTCTGGAAGCTGCATTCAAATCCATTTGGCTAAAAAATCTGAGGGGGCACGTGGGACAAAAATCATTTGAATGGGCATGATGCCTCCTAATGACTACTAATTTTTACTAGATAACCAGCCATACTGAACAGGTCAGTTTTTACCTGGTAAATGACTTACTATATGCCACTATACAGTATGTAACATCAGTGGTTTCTGCAAATGGGAAAAACTGGCAAATAAACAGTAGGTCTGTCCACCTTAGTTTGTAACAGTAAGCTGTGAATGTGTGAGTCTCTTCTGATTCATTAGCTGCAATAGGGAAATAACTAGAAAGTGCAGTAAACAATAAAACTATTTGTGCTACCAACCAGTGTGTTTATAATTATGACAGTACATTAAAATAATATGGTAAGAAATACCAGTTTGCAATATCAAGCAGCATAACTACATGTTTTGTACAGCTAAAAATAACTGGAAGCGGATGAGAACGGAAGCCACACACGTATCCGCGCTGCTTTTACGTTAAAAATAAGGTGATCTAGTATGCAGTATGCAGATATAGTATGAATGGATAAGCTAGTAAGATAGTAAGATATGCAGTAAGCTAGTATTCCTTCCCGAACACATTTACGAGTTGTGTTATGTTTTGTGCTCATTCAGATTCACAATGTAGTGCTTTGACTGTGGAATGAGGAACTGGATCTTGAAGGTCAGTTCTGAAAGGAAAGAGCGAGAGAGAGAGAGAGAGAGAGAGAGAGTGTGTGTGTGTGTGTGTAATCGACACACAGAGATATACAGCCACAAAAGAAAAGAAAAGTGGGAAAGAAAGCAGAGTCAGCGGCTGCGAGGAGTGTGTTCTCTGGCAGTGTTTCAGCAGGGCTTGCGTAAGAACATTCCCTCAGCCTGAAAAAATGCAAATCCTCCTCTGGGATGCGGCACCATTTTTACAGCGGCGAGCTCCCAAAGAATGAATATCGTAGTCGTGACCTTCTCCACAGTAAGCTGTGCCGCTACTCGAACGAGCACAACCGCGCATTAGCCACCTGAATATCTCCAGTACGGACGTTTTGGGAGTGTCAGCCGCATTCAGATACGACAGTGAATGTACTGAAGTATCATTCCATAGGACTCACTTTCAAAATCGCGATGTTTATAGAACGATAACTGCAGCTGTGATTTCTGTAGGCTGTAAACAAGAAACATGGACGCTAAATGTTTAATCTGCTTGGTGTCAGATATTAATGACAGAAAGAAAAACACTAGTCAGTGGTTCTCAACTGGTTTTGCTTCATATTTTATATCAGACATTAAGGACTCAACACAGTACTAATACTGCTATAGTCAGTGTTCTTATTGTTAAATAAAAGTAAAAAATGTAAATATATATAAATATATATATACGCTATATTGCCAAAAGTATTGGGACACCCCTCCAAATCATTGAATTCATGTGTTCAATCACTTCATGGCCACAGGTGTATAAATCAAGCACTAGGCATGCAGACGCTTCTACAAACATTTGTGAAAGAATGGGTCGCTCTCAGGAGCTCAGTGAATTCAAGCGTGGTATCGTGATAGGTTGCCACCTGTGCAATAAATCCATTCGTGAAATGTCCTCACTACTAAATGTTCCACGCTCAACTGTTAGTGGAATTATAACAAAGTGGAAGCAATTGGGAACAACAGCAACTCAGACACAAAGTGGTAGGCCACGTAAAATCACAGAGTGGGGTCAGCGCATGCTGAGGCGCACAGTGCACAGAAGTCGCCAACTTTCTGCAGAGTCAATAGCTACAGACCTCCAAAGTTCATGTGGCCTTCAGATTAGCTCAAGAACAGTGTGTAGAGAGCTTCATGGAATGGGTTTCCATGGCCGGGCAGCTCATCCAAGCCTTACATCACCAAGTGCAATGCAAAGCGTGGGATGCAGTGGTGTAAAGCACGCCGCCACTGGACTCTAGAGCAGTGGAGACGTGTTCTCTGGAGTGACCAATCACGCTTCTCTGTCTGGCAATCCGATGGACGAGTCTGGGTTTGGCGGTTGCCAGGAGAATGGTTCTTCCCTGACTGCATTGTGCCAAGTGTAAAGTTTGGTGGAGGGGGGATTATGGTGTGGGGTTGTTTTTCAGGGGTTGGGCTTGGCCCCTTAGTTCCAGTGAAAGGAACTCTTAATGCTTCAGCATACCAAGACATTTCGGACAATTTCATGCTCCCAACTTTGTGGGAACAGTTTGGGGATGGCCCCTTCCTGTTCCAACATGACTGCGCACCAGTGCACAAAGCAAGGTCCATAAAGACATGGATGAGAGAGTTTGGTGTGGAGGAACTTGACTGACCTGCACAGAGTCCTGACCTCAACCCGATAGAACACCTTTGGGATGAATTAGAGCGGAGACTGCGAAAAGTATGTGAACCCTTTGCAGAATATGTGAAAATGTGAATGATTTTAACAAAATAAGAGGGATCATACAAAATGCATGTTATTTTTTATTTAGTGCTGTCCTGAATAAGATATTTTACATAAAATGTTTACATATAGTCGTCCACAAGACAAAATAGCTGAATTTACAAAAATGACCCGTTCAAAAGTTAATGAACCCTTGATTCTTAATACTGTGTCGTTCCCTGATGATCCACGGCTGTTTGTGTGTTTTGTGATGATTGTTCATGAGTCTCTTGTTTGTCCAGAGCAGTTAAACTGACCAACGTTCTTCAGAAAAATCCTCCAGGTCCTGCAGTTTTCCAGCATCTTTTGCATATTTGAACCCTTTCCAGCAGTGACTGTATGATTTTGAGATCTGAGGACGATTGAGGAACTCAAACACAACTATTAAAAAAGGTTGAAACATTCACTGATGCTCCAGAAGGAAACACGACGCATTAAGAGCCAGGGGGTGAAAACTTTTGAACAGGATGAAGAAATTTTTCTTATTTTGTATAAAATATAAATTTTTTTCATTTAGCATTTCCCTTCGGAAGCAACAGAAGTTACTTACATGTTTCCCGGAAGACAAATTAAGTACAATTTACCTTGATCTTCAAATGCAAAAGGTTTTCACCCCCGGCTCTTAATGCATCGTATTTCCTTCTGGAGCATCAGTGAATGTTTCAACCAGTACTAAATAAAAAAAAAACATGCATTTTGTATGATCCCTCTTGTTTTATTAAAATTATTCACATTTTCACAGATTCTGCAAGGGGTTCACATACTTTTTATAAATTAGTTACACTGAATAGAAAAATCTGTCATTTCTGTTTTTAAATCCACATTTATCCTTATTGCATGTGAACTTGAATTTAACAAAATTGATGTCATATTTTCTTTTACCTTGTGTAGTTTTGTTTTTCTTTTTACCTTGTGTACTTTGCAGTGTGTTTGAGGATGCAAAATTATTTAATTAGTTCCATTTTATTAATTGCATTTAGCATAGTTTTCCCGTCATCCATGACCTGATCCGAACACACCATCTGAAAACCAATGTCTTGAAGCCTTAATATTCTGTAAACTGTAGTAAAACACCACTGATAGCCAAAGCTGAATGGGATTAAACGCTATTAAACTGTATTTAGCTGCGGTGTGTGTGCCGTAGAGAAATGCTATGCTTATGTACAGTACAAACAGCGAGAAAAAGAAAAACAGAGTTAGAGAGAGACAAAGAGCACGCTCACAAGAAGACAAATCAGCCATGAACATATGCTGCGAAGAAGAAACAAGCCATCTGAACAGATTTACAACCTGATCGACTGATTAAAAACAGCTCCGAGACTTTTGTCAAAGACATCTCGTCTTAAAAGAACAAAAAACTGTTTCATGCAAGTCTGCATTCCTACAGTATTTCACTGGCAATCCTCATGTCATATTTCACCTTTAAATCAAAAGAAAATAAGGTATATATATATAGTAGTGGCCAAAAGTGATGTCCAGAGGGGATATTTGTTTTTAATGGCCTTAATTGTTTGAGTAAACCATCAAAATATGAGGAAATATATATATTTATATTTAAATATGAGAGAAAAACACAACACTAAACTTGGTTTAGGTATTTATCTGGCAAAATTGTTTGGCAAAAAAGGCAAACTGCAGCTACAGGTTTTATTTTACTACGCAAAAAAAATGCTATTATTAATATTTCATTGGTTCTCTCTTGTTTTTGCTTGTGTTCATAATTTCTCTGTATGACAGCCTGGCCAAAAATTATGTCGGCACAATCTGTCATGTTTCATTGCGTTACTACCACAAATAAAACTCCAAGCACAACTATGCAATATGCTTACAAAATCTTTAACACATTTTTAATAATATTTGAACAAAAGGTAAAGATGCCAGTTTTCCTAGGCCAGACGACACAATATACACACACACACACTCAATAAGGATCATATATGCCAAAAGGGATTTTGTTGTTTGATTTAAGGGTGAAACATGATCTAGGCGTGAGATTCACCTTCCTAACAATGTTTGACTTATTTAGACTCATCTCAGCAGTGACACACACACACTCAGACTCAAACCCACCCAGACATCAGCTCTATTGATCTCTGACATTGATGTGCGAGCGAGCGGCCCACGGGCCGTGAGAGTGCAGCACAGACCTCTGGGGAGAAACTCTCGTATAATCCATCACCTCCCTCTCCTCTGCTCTCCTCCTGAGGAACAATCACACATCACAGGGTGTAAAAAAGCTACAAATTTTGACTGACTGATAACTCACTCTGTTCCTGATGTAGCTTTCATCAATCTCAAGGTGACTCCAGGCCTCCAGGGGGCGTAGTGGAGTCAAACGCAAAACAACACTACAGTCTACATAAACCTCTCAGAGCAAGCTAGATGGTATGAAAGCAACATAATGAAAGCATGATTACAGCTTGTTTGCTGTAGCTAATAGAGTAACTTCGGTGGTTTTTCGTTCCTGAATAAATCAGTGTTTATAAACAAATCGATTGAGTAAATGATTCAATGACTCCCTCATAAAGACACTCAACTGAACGAATCAGCATTTCTGAATGAATCAATTGAATAAACGACTCAGTGGCTGTGTTCCAAATCGCCACTATTCCCTATATTACGCCACTAATATAGTTCACTTTAAGGAGTGAATGAAAACGAGTGAGTGAATTCGGAGACTGAATGCACCGGAAGAGCTGCTGCTTTTGCATAGTTTGTGCTTGCTGTTTAATAATTATTTGAAACTCTGGCATGGAAACTATGTATAAGCCTTAAGCGATTTGGAAAATGGATGGATGGATGGATGATTCAGCTGCATGCACCATCTTCTGGCGAGATGCGGGAATTCATTCGGCATGACCCTCACAGTGCATTATGGGTATTCTCTAGCCGTTGACCGTACATCAGTTGTACACTCGATATTGCAGTGCATTATGGCATTGAATTAGTGCATTCGATAACATCCACTATGGTTTCGGACACCACTGCAAATGTCTGTCCCCTCAAATAGTGCCCTATTTAAGGGTATAGGGGGCAATTTCAGACACAGCCATTGATTCACTCATTGGGTGATTCTCAAACGGAAGGCTGCATCCTAGTGAGGCTGTGTCCTTATGACCATGTGAGACGGTCTAGTAAGTGTGCATGGCTACATCACATATGTTTCCACCCCCACAGTCACAGCATGAAAATACTATTAAAGCTTAATTTTGGAAAAATACTTTGCAGTAAAAATATTTACATTAACAGCCTTTCTACTAATAAAATACAGTGAATGACAAGCGTCTATGGTCTCCCAGTGTTAAGTGATAACTTACACAAAAACTAAATATTACATGCCTTCATCTCCGAAAACATAATTTTTCTCTCTTACATTTCATAACAAACTCAGACAAGCTCAGTGCAGCATTTCCGTCAGTTCTTTTTCATGAACTGGAATGTGTGGAAAGGACTGTAGGTGAAGGATGTGAAGGATACACTTGATGCATCCTTCAAAATGAGCTGAATGAAGGATGCAAAACGAAGACTGCCTTCCAAGGATCCTTCAAACGATGACAGCCTTTGGCGGCGCTTGATGACGTGGCAGCCGAGACATGCAGCCTTACTAGGACACAGCCTTCCATTTGAGACGCACCCATAAGGACACTCACTTGTTTTTGAAGAAATTGGTTCAGCGAATGATTCAATGACTGACAAAGTCGACAAAGACGGTTACTAAATTCAGAACCGCATACTATTATACTACTTTTACTATCTTTCTATGACAAAAATAGTTAGAGTAGTAAGCTAGTATGTGGTTCAGAATAAAGCAAGTTTCATTCCTGAATGAATCGTGTTTGAGCGAATCAACTGAATAAATGGTTCACTGACTCACACGTAATCAGTCATTTGTCGCAATCTACTGGCTTAAATATTTAACATGCAGAAAGAATCTCTTTGGAATGCACATATTGTATTTTATATATATTAGGGATGGGCCGATATAAAAATTTTGGCTGATACCGATAACGATAATTCTTTATATTTGAAAGCCGATAACCGATATATTGGCCGATAAATCTAAATCCAAATTTTTGTATAATTTTTGAGAGCCTAATTACAAAAACAAGTGTCTCAGCATTAAAAGCCATGTCCCAAACACACAATTATGATGTTCTCATTATAATTTTATGTAGTCTATATGACAGACTTGCGCTGCACATGTTGCTCTGAACTGATATATTGTGCACCCCTATACATATATATATATATATATATATATATATATATATAAAATGCTATATTTATTTTCATTAAATTTCATATACCATTACCTTACTATGAATTTACTCATACTGAGAACCAAGTTTTTGTTTCTAAAATGAGATGTAACTGTTCCAAGTTGAACACACTAGAGAAATCCAGCATCTTTTCTTTGTGGAGTCTGCATTGACCCTGACTGAGGCCGAACAGTGTTCAGAAGAGAGAAATGTGTTTATCGGTGATGAATGGCGATGGAGGGCAGGTCTCCATCAGTTCAGGAGTGGCTCGACCTCTTCTGCCGCGGACACCTACAGAGCGTGTGCTACAGGAGTATCTTTACACAGCACACATACAAACACGACTACACGAGCGTCGCTCTCTCTCTCTCTCTGCCTTCATTAAAATGGAGTTCCTAAAGCTCCCATTCATCTTTCTGACAGGCGTGCCATCGATCGACCTCGGTGCAGGATGCAATTCCAGGCCTTTAAATGACTCTGCACTTGGTCACTCCAGTCGGACGGCGCTCCGGTAGCCATAGTCCAGCCCTGCCGTGTAGAAGAGGGTTAGTTACTCAAACGATGCGTCCACACCACGGCTCATTACACCCCGACCACACGACGGGTCGCGGCTCTGTGGCAGAGCGCCGTCGTCTTTGATTTGATGTGCTTGTATGGAGCGCATCAATGAGGGACCATTGACGCTGACCATACAATGACACAAATGTATTCTGGATTGAGAGGAATCGATTGGATATTTTTCCAGTATATTTACTCCATTTTAGGTCTATAGAGTGTAATACAGTACGCTAGTGCACACTCTAAATTAATATTGTTGTTTTGCCCAGCAGTACACGATTTAAAAATTCACCTTTATTATCGCTGTTTTTTGTAATTTGGACAATGTCGATATGCTTTTTATACATTTTTATTTCAGTTTTAGTTTTGACTATTTTAGTACATCAAGCTAAACTAAATGAAAATGAGAAACGCTGCTTATATATATATATATATATAAATATATATATATATATATATATATATATATATATATATCTCACTGATTCTTGAGAAAAGGGACAAAACATGTTTTAGATGTTAAAAAATAAAAACTAACACTACATTATTAAAAATTGGTATTTTTGTAGACAAAGGTCTCAGATAATGAACCATGTAAGGGAACAGGCTTATTTCTAAATAATTTTTTTTTTAAAAAATGATATTTATTCACTCCATAACTTAATTTGTGTCAACTCCGTCAGACACACTAAAAAGCATGCTAATTTAATTTAATCCATCCAAAAACAATGTAAAATCTTCAGTTATGTAATATTGGTTTTCAGTAAAGGATCTAAATCATAAAATACATTCTCTGTTTATTTTTCTGTTTGTTTTCACACTATTATGAGCAACCCAGTTTCAAAATTCCTTAATTTTTCATATTTTTAATATTAAACGTATATCACCAATGTTCTTAGGTAATTAAGACATAATATCATGTAGTTCCATTGATGTTTTAACATTTTTACACAATAAATTGAAAAAAGAATAAGACATTTCTTTCAAAATTAACAAAAATCTTCACCTGACGGCGTAAAATAAAGGTTGACAAAGGTTGAGCTGAGGCCAAATATACAGTATATGTAAATAAATTCATGAAACAGCATTAGAAGAATTCCCCATATGCAAAAAACTTATTAAATCACATTATACAGACTTTTTGAGAGCACTTGTCAACCATCAGACAACAAAAACATGACGGAGTTGACGTCTGACAGAGTTGACAAAATTGAATTTTTTTTCCACATTAACCACGTTGTACAGTGGAGCAATTTAGTTTTTTTCCTCAGTTGTAGCTGCCTTAATAAACATATAAAAATGGCAAGATTTATCCCACAACTATTTACAGAAACTATTACACTGCGATGACGGAGTTGACATGTTAAAGCTGTGACCGCAGAGATCCACAATGAGCAGGAAATAGTAAGTGCTCCTCAGAGTTAAAGCTGCCCATGACACTGCCTGATTTATTCAGAATTATAAAAAATCCTGACGGAGCTGACGCAAAGTGAGGACACAACTTTTATAGCTATTTTTTAATGGAAAATAAAATTCAATATTTACTTGTTGTATTGTTTGATATCTTAAAGATCTCCGCCTTTTAATGTAACTGTGTATTTTTTAATTTGTTGCATTTTTAAACACTTTATTTGGCAGTTTTACATTGTGACCTCATGCTGAGGACAGGTTAAATTACATGTGTTTCCAAGTATAGAGTGTGTGTGTGTGTGTGTGTGTGTGTGTGTGAGTGTGTGTGTGTGTGTTTGTGTGTGTGTATATATATATATATATAAAAAACACATTACTAATAAAAATATATAATAAAATATAAGAGATACAGGAGACTCCATTAAAGTAAAAAAAAGTAAATATCAGCAAAACAATTCATCTCTGACAATAGTACATTTGTTTTTCTGGTGAGACCATAATTTTAACTGCCGGATGCACGATACATGCACACGGTATATATACAGCATGTGCATGTATAAAAGAGAGTTGTATCCACATAAACCCACACATACCAATAAAAGCTCAGTTACACACACACACACTTAAGGGCCTGTGAAAGCATCACTGATCTCTGCTTCGCCTGAGGTGAGTTTTCCTCCATAACCTGAGGAATCCTGCCTGAGGCAAATATACACCATCACAGCTACTAATGACCTTTAAAACACACACACACACACACAAAAGTATGTCTCTCTCGCTGAGTAAACAGACTTTAAGAAGTCTATATTGTGCAATAAAATCTAAATGGCAGGTGCTTCAGGCAAAGGTTGTGACAGGAAGAGAAAATAGGATGGAGCAATTTCCCGATCCGGCTTCATCTTCCTGGAATCTCTTTAATCTCTCAATAACACTTAAAAGTCATCATGGCACTCAATATATGATCCGGATCACAATTCCACTGCAACAGACATAATCAAACCTCAATATCCTTTACACACACAGATATGGGCTCTGAACCTCTCCATGGCTCCTCAATAGCCATATTTTATCTGCCATAAAAATTACATTGTGCCAAATTTCAAAAAGACAAAAATGCATGGTCATTTTGCTCCTCAAATGGCCAGGAAACAAGAAGATTCTAATGGTCTTATTTTTTCTGACTACTTTCAATAATAAAAGAAAGATGGATGGAGCTCAGATTTTTGTTCTTGAAAAGTGATTTAAAGAGGACCTATTATGCCCTTTTTCAAAGTCTTGATGTTGTTTTTGGGCTCTACTAGAACAGGTTTTCCTGCTTGAATGTTGATTATTTCCCCATATTCTCCATTGTTGCAGCTCCTCTCTTCCCAGTCTGTCAGTAACGCTCTGTTTAGTTCCTGTCTCTATGAAGCCCCTCCTTCTGAAAAGCACACTGTGGTCTGATTGGTCGGCTGGAGCGGTGTGTTGTGATTGGTCAACCTCTTCGAGCGTGTTTGGGAAATGTCCCGCCCCTTACCATAACCGCCAGTTTCAACACACTACTAACTAACTCAAACAGGCCCCGCCCCTTTATTTTGCATATGAATTATTTAAATGAGGAATATTGTGACGTGTTCGTTCCCAGAAGAAAACTCAAGACTACAATGGAGGCGTTCAGGGAGTTCAGAAACACTGACACTGATATAGAGAAGAACTGGAACTTTGCAGAGCTTTTTCATGCTCAAACAGCAACATTACACACTAAAGAAAGATGAACTCTTTCTGTGTTCCAATACAAATAAAATTACAAAAATACTGACTAATATTTTCCTAAAAGTCTTCCCAAACAATAGATTGTTTGGTCTAAACTCACGCTATTGGTTGAGCAAGATGATGACATGAAATGTTTTGAAAACGCCACAGAACCACAACGTTTACACTCTAAAGGACGTGAAGTCAACATGAAAGACCGCTCATAACCCATTTAACTTTATGTTTACGATATTTAACAAGACAAAAAGGTGAAAAGTATCTCTATATGACAAGTGGTTGAAAAATAAGAGGGATTGATGATGTCAGCTGAAAAGGAAAGTCGTTTCAGAGATGGAGCGAGTTATTATATTTTGATGAAAGATTATGAAGATATTTTATTCTTTGCAGTACTGTGCACCACTGAATCGTTCACAATAAGACCAGGAATGTGCATGAAAGTGCATTTGATTTCATGTTAAAAACATCACTAAATAAAGTCACCTTTATTTTTATAGCACTTAAAAGGGTCCTGTTATGCCCGTTTACAAGATGTAAAATAAGTCTCTGATGTCCCCAGAGTGTGTATGTGAAGTTTTAGCTCAAAATACCCCACAGGTCATTTTTATAATATGTTAAAACTGTCACTGTTTGAGGGTGAGCAAAAACGCACCGTTTTTGTGTGTGTCCCTTTAAATGCAAATGAGCTGCTGCTCCCGGCCCCCTTTCAAGAAGAGGGCGGAGCTTCAAGAGCTCATGTTAGCAGCTCCGATTACCTCACGCAGACACGCACTGAAAATATCAGAAACTGTTCAGCCTTTTATGTTCAAACCGGAGTCGGACAATGATGGAGAGACTCGAGAAGAAGTGACAACATGTAGAATGAGACAGGACGTTTCTGAATGGATTTATGTAGCTGATGTGGAGTTAACTATCTTCAAGTCATTGATTAGCATATTCTGCCATGATAATCTATAAATCACTCGTGTGGGAACTGTTGTAAGATGCACAGAGCCAGAGAATATCTGCTGCATGAAGAGAGAACAGGTATAGTTTAGTTTAATTACGGTTATAACTTATGTTGTCATCTTGCTTTTATGACATGCTATTGCATTTGTGTTTGTACTGTATTGCAATAAATGTGAAAAGACGGATGTGACAGCTTGAGCAGATCCCAAATGTGCTACAACAAATCTTCCTCTTCTCATGCCTTTGTTGTGTGTTCCCGGGGGCGGGGTTTATGCAAATTTTAGGGTTAGTGATGTCACTAACCCAGGAAGAAGCTCGTTGTAGTCCCTACCAGCCGTTTGTTGTAGTCCTTAAATAGAAATAGTTATAGTTTCATTCTATAACTATTTCATGCAACAAAATGCAACAAAATAGAAATAGTTTCAAAGCAGCTTCACAGTAATAAAAAGAAACTAACAGAATTAATTATGCAAACTTCACTTTTAACAACAAAAGAAAGACTCACAATGGGATGTAAACCATGCATTAGATTTCAATTCCAAATAGAAAATTCAACTAAACACCAGTTTTATTTCCACAATTTTGTATTTGGCGAGTGCTATATAAAAGTGCTACACACACACACACACACGTGTCATCAACGAGAACGTCCGCTATTTATCCCTACCTGTGAGGAAGATGGAAATTCTCAAATGGTCCCAAATGGAGCATGTCCTCTCTGCATTGGCTTTAATTAAGCGTCTGACAGTGACTGCGGCTCACAATTACAGACAGGCAGACAGTGCGGCTCACGCTGGCGATCACCGTGCACAAAGAGGATGGGGGCCCGTCGCATAATGAATGCATTTTAACAAGATGAAACCAAACCAATTACAACTGCTGTCATATTCTGAAGTGCTCTGCTTAATGAATATAAGAACAATATGTTACCTAAAAGAGATTAAACCGCTGAACTGCTAGCGAGTAACATTCGCAGAGCACTTCAAACATCACAAAAGGAGACAGTTTGTGTGTGTGTGTGTGGAAGAGAAAGGGAGAAATAAAGATTAAAAACGAGAAGAAAGATGGAGAATGTAAGGGAAAAAGACATCAGCTACGTTTGGAATGGAATACTTGCATACTTGCACAAGTATTTAAAAAATAGTATGTGAAACACTAAGTTTCAGTGAAATGAATACTTTTATGCAGGAATGATGCATTAAATGTGATATTTATAATGTTACAAAAGATTCTATTTTAAATAAATGCTGTTCTTTTGAGCTTTCTATTCATCAAAGAATCCTGAGCATCACAAAAACATGAAGCAGCACAACTGTTTTCAACATTGACCATAATCAGAATTATCATTTATCATAATCATATTATTTAATCAATTTCCTGAGCATCAAATCATCATATTTGAATGATTTCTGAAGGATCATGTGACACTGAAGACTGGAGTAATGATGCTGAAAATTCAGCTTTGATCACAGGAATAAATTACATTTTACAATATATTCACATAGAAAACAGTTATTTTAAATTGTAATAATATTTCACAATATTACTGTTTTTACTGTATTTTTAATCAAACAAATGCAGCCTGGGTGGGGAAAAACATCACATAATAACTTTGAACATAATAACTATTTTATATAATCATAATTTTTCATATAGTATGTGAAAATAATGTCAAACAGTATGCAACAATACATAATTCAGACAGTGGTACGCTACACTGTTGTCACATGACCTCATGACGTTGCATGTGAGTGCCATCCAGTTATTGTCTCGGAAATAAAAATATTTATTTTGCATTTTAACCCACTTGTGTGTAAAAATGGCTTTTTGGCAGTCTAATCAAGTAGTGTAAAGAATTTTGGTAACACTTTACTTAAAGCCTTTATGTATAATGCATTATAAAAGCATTTTTAATGCATTAATTATGCCTTGTAATGCACCTTATAATGCATTGTATGGTCTTATTAATAATTGTAACCACAGTTATAATGAATTATAACACATTTTTAGAAAGTATAATGCATTAAAAAACAACAAAAAACAATTTCAGATGTAACAAGTAATCTGTGAATATTATAATGTATTTTAACTTATAATTACTTATGAAAAGATATAACGCATTATACCATACATTATGAATACCTTTATAATGCATTATACATAAAGGCTTTAAGTAAAGTGTTACCAGAATTTTTTTTTTTAATTGTTCACACTATGAAAGGTCAAGTTGAGCACATTGCATTGTGGGATACAGTTTTCCACAGTGTGTTCTGATTTTATACTTCCCACTTTGGCAGGTCATTTAGATATTTTATATATATATATATATATATAGTAAATTAGCATAATGTGCACAGTACACACTGCACACTACCTTTTTGTGTGTGTGTGTGTGTGTGTGTGTGTGTGTGTGTGTGTGTGTGTGCGTGCACTGGTTTGACCTACATTATGAGGGCACAAAGTCCTTATATTGTGGTGTGTATTCAGGTTGGTTTCAGGCCACGCCCCCTAGTGTGTGTGTGTGTGTGTGTGTGTGTGTGTGTGTGTGTGTGTGTGTGTCAGAGAAAGGAAAGCGCTGGGTATTTCATTGTAGTTTGAGCACTTTATTTACTTTAAATCTTGACACAACAGAGATGAATCTTTGAGCAGAATGTGAGTTATGCCATCCATCATGACGTCTTACCAGCTGCTCGTGAGCTGTTGATCCTGAGCTGTTGCCGACGTGTGTTTGCGTTTAGCGCTACATCATAATACACTACAGAATGAATCCAGCTCTGATGTCACATGCAACCATCACTCCAGTCTTCAGTGTCACATGATCCTTCAGAAATCATTCTAATGTGATGATTTGCTGCTCAAGAAACATCTGTGATTATTATCAATGTTGAAAACAGCTCATATTAGTTCATATACTATTAATTCTGCCAGTGAGAGACTACAGAAATCCTGAACATGCATGAGATGTGCTCAGGAGAGAAGGTGCTCAGCGGAAGGTTTCCTCAGGCAAGGCGAGAAAAAAATTATATATGTAATAACATGAGCTCATTGGTTTGGATTCCAGGGTAATGGAGCGAACACTCTGGGAATGTTTCTCTAGCAGTCACACACACACACACTGATATACGTTCACCAGCTCTTTTCATTCCTAATGCAGTACTGATATAGACTGTAAGCCTCTGGAAGTCCTCCATCTATATTAATGACTGAATTTAACACTCCTCTGTTGCTTTGAATGATGTACTGAAGTGTTTTCCACTCCATATTGACATAGAGAATCTACTAATGGGAATATCAGGGAAGAATAAGAAACACTCCACACTGTGTCCTTCAACAGTGATATAAAGTCATAGGGCCCTATTATACACCCGGCGCAATGCAAGTGTTTTTTGCTAGTTTTAGCCCGATCCAGTTATCATTTTCACGTCCAGCGTCACGTTGTTTAAATAGCAAATGCACTGGCGCATGTGTTCGCCCATGGGCGTGCTAGTCTGAAAACCAGGTGTGTTCAGGAGCATTGTTGGCGTGTTGCTATTTTGAGGAACTGAAAACGACTGCGCCACTGACCAACAAAAACCTGCTCTAAAGTCAATAGCACAGTATTTTTGGTGTTATTTAAAGGGTGTGTTAGTAATATGCACCTATAGACGGGTGCACAACACGCATACACTCTGCTTATTACACACACAGGGATGCGCAGCAGCACACACACATTTTTAAATAAAAAAAATAAAAGGATTCCTCTCTGGAGAAGCGTTCAGTCTTTCCGCTTGCAAATTCCTGCCATGTAAATAGCGAATCCTCCATGGTGCGAGCGCAACTGGCTTTTAAAGGGAATGGGAGATGAGACTCTGATTGGTTTATTGCACGTTACGCCCAAAACACAACTAGGTACAACCCTTTTGGATCATGCGCCTGGCACGCGGACTGTTTTTCCCCGTCGTTAAACTAGCAAAAGTGGATTCGGTGAACGCGCCCAAAGTGAACCTGCGCCATGCACTTTAGACCATGCGCTCGGATCGTTAAAATAGGGCCCATAATGTGAGAAACAAAAATGAAAATGATATATGAGTGTAATATAGCTGTCGCAAGTGTATTAAGTGCGCCAGCCGTATTAAGAGAAGCACAAACTAAACCATAGAAGAGAAAGAAAACAAATTAAATTTGGGTCTGTTACTACCACAAATCTATTGTAAGACTCAGAATATAGTATACTGTAAGAAAGAAGTCAATCTAAACCATATGGCTAATTTCATAACGTTTTTATGAAGCTTTTTCTCATGGTCACCATCCACTATAATACTATTCCTTTAACAAAAGCACATCCAAACATCATATTGAGCTTAAATAAAGAGTTGTGATGTGTTATACAGGACAGAGTGATCTGGAGATGTGCTGTACAAAGCCTTGAGAAGATTACGGTGGGTTTGCGTGTGTGTGTGCTGATTAGGTGGGATCTTGTGTAATTAGTGTGATGGTCATGAGTGTTTACTGCAGTACAGATGAGACCATTAGACAACAGATTTAAGAAGGGATGCCAGCACGTCTTACACCAAATCCATCACCGCAGACTCACTTAAACCAGATGATCCATCACAACTCATTTCTTACATGCATGCATGCTCAAATGCACCTCACATCTGCCGTACCTGTCCATACTGAGAGAAGCAACACACGCTTCCTGCAGATTTGCTGCTCAAGCGTGCAACCGTATGTCCATTTGATGAAGTAGAATTTAGGCCAGAAACATACTAAAGTACACAAACATAATGAAACGCATTGAGAGCATGAAGTACTTTTGAACTGTGGCTTTTGTGTTCAAACATCAGTATTCTGTAACAGTTAATCACATCAAGCTTGATATAAATGTGTTAAAAGTTTAATAACCTGCTCAGTAAGATTCCCTTTAAACCGTAGAGCTGAAAGATAAAAAAAATTAATGTAGAAGATGATCATTTATGATAATACACGCTATAATGCCGTCATGAGGATGCAACAGTATTTGCGCTGCATTACAAATTGCAGGTGAATTTCAAAATACAACCATGCATTAAATCAACATGCTTCCCACAGTCCTGGAAAACCTGGAAATATCAGGGAAAGTGTGATATCCTTTCCTGGAAAAGTCACGGAAGTTAATCAAATCTTAAAAGGTCACGGAAATGCCATTGAAATCGCTTTAGTCAATATAAATTTCCCTTGATATATTTTTTTTTTGGCTAAAAAATTGTGAACAACTAGAAAAGTCATGAAAACTAATATAACGGCACTGGTCAATAAAGGTGGAGACGAGTTTGTGCCGGAGAAGAATTTGCATTCACATACTTGCATAGAGTATTTTTGTGCATTAATGTCGATATGAAATCATCATTGAGAATAAAATCCAGAAAAATCCAAAAAAAAATCCAGATTAATTGGACACAAGCCTGTCACGAAAGAAATAACAAAAATGACAAAAATGTCAATTTTTAGGACCATTATTAATTTTTTGCATAGCAGCTTTATCCTTGTGACAATCAAGCATATTTTTATCCCAATTTGCATTACTGTAATACAAAAAAAATCTTTCTCATTACTGAAATAAGAGATTACATAATTTATTTGTATTATTTAACATACAATTTGTACAATTTCCTCCAAATTCTTGTTACCATAATAAAAATATACATAATTATTTTTACTGTAGTGTGAAAGAATATTTTATTATATTATCCATCTTATTATTTCTTTTAGAAATGTTTGTTTTATTTGTTTTGTATATTATTTGTTTTATTATTCATTAGTGAATTTTATTACAAATTTTATTTACTAATGTAATAATAATCATCACTGAGTATAATGGACATTACAAAAAACAAAACAAAAACAAACAAAAAAGCCCATCCAGATTCGTTGTGGTAGGGAAAATGTGCTTAATTGTCATTATCACATATTTCAGATCTTTTTATATATATATATATATATATATATATATATATGGGGGGCAGATGAATTCATTCCACATGAATGGCCCGTTCAGAGCATAAGCAAGAAAAACTCACTGTTAGTCAAGCTAGTCTACAGTCTAGTAAACGTCAACCTCTTTAAGTTATTCTTGACTGTGCCGATGAACACCACATTGTGCGCCGACTGAAAACACACGACGAGAAACACCATGAGACAGGAGAGACTAAGCTACTGAACACTGAACGGGCCATTCATGTGGATTTGGATAAAACAGTTAATCGCTTTGATGTCGTGTCTGTGGACGCCGTTTACCCTTTACAGTGGAGTAGCGGACGGGCACGCAAGGCATATGAAATTATTATTATGATTAGACTATTTTTATTATTAAATTAATATTACAATTCATATGCCCCGCAATATTTCACAGCGCATCAACGCATAACCGACGCGCTGCGAGGAAAGATTAGTTAGATTTGCTTACTACTAATTTCAAAAACTTGTTTGAAATACTTCTCGATTCACGAAAATACCATTTTTTTAACAATGGGCCACAAGTGAAATATTAAGAAAATAAATTTGATTAATCTCTCATCGTCTCTAAGAGAATATGCACCGTCAACGCAGTGCCCGATGCCATAAGCTCGGTTAGTTTTTACTTTCGGTTTCTGTAGTGAATAACTGATTGGCGTTTGAGACTTCTTCACCGCATAACTCTCGCGCAAAGTTTGCACATTGCCATTTGATATCCACTGTCTCGCCCTAATGGCTTAAGATGCTAATATTTTCAATATTGCGACTTGGCATTTTTCTTTATCACCAGTTGCTCGCAAAATGATAAACAAACAATACAAACAATAGCCACTTTTCCACCATCGGCTGAACGGTTCATTGCGTAACCGCTCCGGGCCAGCTGGTACGGTTACGGGTTCATTTTCCACTGTGGGGCTGATAACGGACGCTCTTTGGAGTGTCATACAAAAGCGTCAGTCGTTGCCTTGGTAACGCAAGAGTTTACAGACGATATGAGAAATATATCAGATATATCAGATATTTCTTTTAATTTTATTATTAATTTGTGTTTACGTTGCTCAAAAGAGCGCTTAGCCAGCTACACAGAAACCAGTAGCCAGGCAACAGTTGTGACATCACGGATTCTACCAGCACGGTTAGCCAACTGTGCCGAGAATTCCGTTCCGAGAACGGTTTGTAATCGCGCCGTCCCGAACCGAACCTGGCTCAAGTGGAACCGGAACCGTTCCTTACCAGTCTAAGAAAATGGTGGAAAAGTGGCTAATGATTCACATTTTGAGCGCGTCATTTCCCGTGATAACAAAATTAAGTAAATTATTAAATAGGCTAAATGAGTAGCCTATATATATATATATTTTTTTTTTTTTTTTTTTTTTCAGATCTTATGATGAATGATTTATGTCATCTAAATCTAAAAAAAAATACAGCATTTAAACCGCATTTCTTTTCTTCTGATGTAGCCAAGGTCATGTGGGCAGAGAAAATAATATTAACCAATAATATCACAACCAACTTTTCAAAATCCATTCAAAACTCTAGTCAAAACCAAAACTCTGATGGATAAAACCCAGTCCTGCCCTACATTATTTCCCACTGAATATTCAGTTTCCCTCAGAAACGCGTCACATTACGCTGCTGAACGTGTTTTTAATGGATGCAGGAATGCAGTCAGGTCCACGGCTGCAGTGAGTAATGAGCACAGATGTGAAGAGGACGCAGTGTTTCTATTTCTGTGCACACACACACGGAGAAGCGCAGAGCAAACACACGGACACAATCTGGACACACAAAAGAAGAATGTATGATTCCCTCCACTCTATTTCATAAAGGGATATGAATCAGATGATTATGAGAAGCCAGCGGATGAGGCATTAGCTGATAAGACCACGAGACGTTAAATACAGCCAGTGTGTGTGAATCTCCCAAAGCCTGTCAAGAACATCACTGGGTCATATTTCACCTCAAGATAAACACAAGAAATGATATATAGCATGGTCTATTTTTTGGACCATTCAAATTTTTTAACCATGACAATCTAGCACATTTTTATTCCAATTGCATTACTGTAATACAACAAAATATCTTTCTCATTATAGAAAATTACATTATTTATTTTTTATTTATTTGTATGATTTAATATTACAATTATGCACAATTTCCTGCAAATTCTTATTACCGTAGTTAAAATATATAATTTTTCTTTACTGTAATGTGGGCAAATATAATTTTTATTTGTATTTTATGATATTTTACTGTATTAATCTTCATATTATTATTATTTATAATTTATCTTTTATTAATCATTATTGAATTTTATTACAAATAATATAATAGGAATCATCCATGAGAATAATGGAAATTACAAAAAAACATCAACAACTGTAAATAAATAAATTAAAAATTAAATTAACTGAATATACTTTATTAATAATATAGTAAAATTATATTTTACTAAATGATCCTTCATATTATTATTTATAAATTATGTTTTATGAATTATTATTGCATTTTATTGCAAATTGTGTTACAAAATATAATAAGAATCATCATTCAGATTAATGGAAATTACAAAAAAAAAACATTTTTTTTTTAATTAAATTAATTTTCAATGTGAAAAAATAAATTAAAAATAAAAATTTTACTATGTTAATACTATACTAAAATTTTATTTTACTATATTATTCTTCAAATTATTTATAATTTATGTTTTATAAATTTTGTTACAAATGAATATAATAGGAATCATCAATGAGAATAATGGAAATTACAAAACAACAACAACTGTAAATAAAACAAATGTAAATAATTAAATTAACTGACAATGTGAATTTTTTTTAATTAAAAATTAAACAAACAAAATTTTACTATGTTAATACTATACTAAAATTATATTTCATTATATTATTCTTCACATTATTTATAATTTGTTTTATTAATTATTACTGAATTTTATTATGAACTTTGTTACAAATTAATATAATAGGAATTAGGAATCATCAATGAGAATATGGAAATGACAAAAAACTAATTAAATTAATTTTCACAATGCAAAAAAATAAATAAATAATTAAACAAATAAATGTTACTTTTATATGCAACATATAATTTATATTTAATTGAATTATTATTATTATACCATTTTTTATCTTTTGATTTTAGAAGTATGACCCAGACATGTTTTCATGAGGTTAACCCAAGTAGGACATTTCAGGGTGTTTTCTCAACGGTGTATCAGAACATATAGACGGCGAGCTGAAAGGAGACAGAAGTGAGACGCCGAGCATCCACAAATGTGACAGAGAGTGGTGAGTCTGCCCCGCGGCTCTGACAAAAACATTCGTCACGCCGCAACACGAGTCCTGGGCCTCTGATAAAGCAATACCGCGCACTTTATTTCTGTCTGAGGTCAAGATACGGCCACACACACACACACGTTTACCTCTCTGTCCTTGAGTTTCATGGCCAGGACGAGTTGGTGTCTGTGGTTGCTCAGGGCCTCACGATAATTCCCCTTGGAGAAGAAGGCCGACCCCAGGTTTCCGTGAGCGCGGCACTCGCCTGTCTGGTCACCTGAGGGAAACCAGAGCTGGGTTAGAAGGTTTCCATACACACACCAACACGACAAAAGAGCATCTGAGGAAAAGGTGTTCGCAGGCTTCAGGAATGACAGGAAAACAGCAACTTCTGGTCAAAGTTGGTTGTTTCTCTTCATCAGCTGATTCAAGCTGGTTTACCGACTGGTGGATGTCAACCTAAACTAGCAGACCAGAAACAAACCAGAAAGCAGACAGTACACTGAAACACTGAAAAAAAAAAAAAAAAAAAAAAGATTTTTCAAAGTTGTAAATAAAACAAGGATCAATGGTGTATGTTTTACCACAGGACACTATTTCAGTCTTTCTAAGTGTCACATTTATTTCAGTGTTACTTTGCAGTTTTTGTGAAATTTATTAGCAATTTCTGAGTAGAAAAAATATTTAGCAAGAGAAGTCGCTCTTGCATTGCTCAGAGTTACCTTTCATTTAAGTATCAATTCTGTCTCCTGATGAAATGCTTTTGGAGAGATAGAAATAGATTAAGTTCAGCTCAGCTCATTTGGACTTGGCAGAAGTTGATGAGAAATGTTTGAGATCCAATTGAGACATTTGATTGCGGACTTAGCAAAAATACTTTACCGAAAGTCTGTATTTACTCTCCATTTATTCTCATTGTTGGCTGAGAGAAACAAACTGAGATGTTAAATAGATCACATCTCTATCCATTTAATATAAACTAATTTGGGTGTTTTGTCTCGTTAGATTTAACCAGAAAGGGAAATAAATCTGATCAAATTAAACCTTTTTTTTGTATATTGGACAAATTTGACCCTTTCTGACCGAACTAAATAAAATAAACAGTTTTTGTTGGTAAAACAGACAAAATCTGACAAAACTGGACCGTTTTTTGCTAAATCTGACCAAATTATATAAATTCTAACTGCTTGATTGTTTATATCGTCGCAAAATATAAAATGTATTAACACCCCACTGTAATCTGCTAAATGTGACTATAAGACTTTATTAAAGGGGATATTAAAGGGGTCATGACATGAGAAACCAAATTTGCCTTGATCTTTTGACATATAAGAGGTCTTTATACCATTAAAACAAATAATCTTCAGGTTGCTCACCTAAAACAAGTTTCAGAGCTTAAAACGTCCTCCTCATTATAAACAAAGCATTTATTTAATCAAGCTCCAAAAACAGCTCGTTTTGATATTGGGTGATCTGTGATGTCACACGGGCAAATACATTTACATACGCCTGCCTCCAGAGCAAGACATCGACCAATAGTTATACATCATCACACCATAGGCCCCGCCCAATGCCGTTCAGTCGCTTAACGGCTGACATTTGCCTATACTGGATGTGAGCGTAATATACACCCATCAGGCATAACATTATGACCACCTTCCTAATATTGTGTTGGTCCCCCTTTTGCTGCCAAAACAGCCCTGACCCGTCGAGGCACGGACTCCACTAGACCCCTGAAGGTGTGCTGTGGTATCTGGCACCAAGATGTTAGTAGCAGATCCTTTAAATCCTGTAAGTTGCAAGGTGGGGCCTCCATGGATCAGACTTGTTTGTTCAGCACATCCCACAGAGCTCGAATGGATTGAGATCTGGGGAATTTGGAGGCCAAGTCAACACCTCAAACTCGTTGTTGTGCTCCTCAAACCATTCTTGAACCATTTTTGCTTTGTGGCAGGGCAGATTATCCTGCTGAAAGAGGCCACAGCCACCAGAGAATACCGTTTCCATGATAGGGTGTACATGGTCTGCAACAATGCTTAGATAGGTGGTACGTGTCAAAGTAACATCCACATGGATGGCAGGACCCAAGGTTTCCCAGCAGAACACTGCCCAAAGCATCACACTGCCTCCGCCGGCGTGCCTTCTTCCCATAGTGCATCCTGGTGCCATGTGCTCCCCAGGTAAGTGACGCACACGCACCCGGCCATCCACGTGATGTAAAAGAAAACGTGATTCATCAGACCAGGCCACCTTCTTCCATTGCTCCGTGGTCCAGTTCTGATGCTCACGTGCCCACTGTTGGCGCTTTCGGTGGTGGACAGGGGTCAGCATGGGCACCCTGACTGGTCTGCGGCTATGCAGCCCCATACGCAACAAACTGCGATGCACTGTGTATTCTGACACCTTTCTATCAGAACCAGCATTAACTTCTTGAGCAGTTTGAGCTACAGTAGCTCGTCTGTTTGATTGGATCACACGGGCCAGCCTTCGCTCCCCACGTGCATCAATGAGCCTTGGCCGCCCATGACCCTGTCGCCGGTTCACCACTGTTCCTTCCTTGGAGCACTTTTGATAGATACTGACACACATCAAGTTTGAGGACAAAATGTTCACAGGTGCCGTGATCAAGAGATAATCGGTGGTTTTCACTTCACCTGTCAGTGGTCATAATTGTATGCCTGATTGGTGTATATATATATATATTTTTATTTTTATTTATTTTTTTTGGCAAAAAGCTTTATTAACTTTATAAGTGAACCTCAAGAAACATTTCATAACCCTTTTAAGATATTATAAACATTAACATCATGATTTCCAGTAAAGCTGCTGTGCATTATGAAAAGCGCTATTCAAACACATTTTACTCGACTCATCAGTGGTTTGAGGCGAATGTACAAGATTATACAGCGATGACATCATGGCAGTGGAGCGTCGCAGCACCTGCAACATCTGCAGATGTTCTTATCAGACTTTCATCCTGTGCGCGAGCGCAATCAGCCGCTCTGACAAGAGCAGGAAGAAAGAGAGAGAAAAACCGAGAGCGCGAGCCGAGACGTCAGCTGTGTGCTAATGTGTTAAAAGTGAGAGCTGAACCTCAAACACAAACATTCACAGTTCAGGTGCGTCATGATATGTGAGACAGCGAGGAGACAGACAGGGTGGGAAATGGTCGACTTTAAAAGGCTTTCATGCCTTAAAGTCTAGCTGTAAAACCTCTGACATTCAAAAGCTGTGAGGAGAATGTCTATGATCTCATTGTTAGATGTATACTTCACCATATTTACACTGTTCCTGTGCTAACAACACAAAAACTGCTGGCATTTTGGGGAAAAAGGCACAGAGACTTTTAATTAAAAAGTCCCATGAAGCCTAATTACTGTGAGACCTTATCAGCGTGAGCTCGGTTAGGTCAAAATAATTAACTTTGTGAAAAGGTTCCAAAGCTTTTCGTGCACAAGGTCACCTGAACGTCCATCACCGGATGTTCTGTGCACTGATTTCTCAAGAACAGGACGCGATCACATGAATAAGCAAAATAAGCCCAATTAAACACATTTTAAAGAAACAGTTCACCCCAACATCATCATTTACTCATCGTCATGTTGTTCCAACCGACATTATTTTCTTTCAGGAGAAAGTTTAATCAAAGTAAAGGGCATTTACATAGATAGATCTTAAAGGCACAGTAGCAATAACTGTTTGTTTAATTATAAAGGCCCATTCACACCAAAGACGAAAACTATATAGATATAGTTCTAAAACTCATTCTAAATATAAAAGAATAGCAGAGATCACACCACAATTACAGTATAACAGCACATAAAAATGACATGGTTAGAATCACTTTCAGAACGATTTTTTTTTTCTAGCTGATGAACGATAAAAACATTGACAGCCAATCAGAATGCACCCTGCTTTAAAGAGCTCGAGCAATTAAAGTGACAGATGAAAGAAGTCTATTCAACTCACAAAGAATGCCTTTATTTGATCAAAAATACTGCAAAAATTGTGAAATATTTTCACAATTTAAAATAAATGTTTTCTATGTGAATATATGTTCAAATGTAATTTATTCCTGTGATCAAATCTGAATTTTCAGCATCATTACTCCAGTCTTTAGAGTCACATGATCCTTCAGAAATCATTCTGATATGAGGATTTTATGCTCAAGAAACATTTATGATTATTATCAATGTTATTATATATATATGTTATTATATATATATGTGTGTGTGTGTGAAAACTGTAACCATTTTTTTTTCAGGATTCTATGACAGAAAGTTCAAAAGAACAGCATTTGAAATAATTAATTAATTAATTAATGAAAGAAAGAAAGAAAGAAAGAAAGAAAGAAAGAAAGAAAGAAAGAAAGAAAGAAAGAAAGAAAGAAAGAAATGTCTTTACTGTCACTTTTGATCAATTTAATGTGTCCTTGTTGAATAAATATATTGATTTCTTTAACAACAACAACAAAAAAATTGAACTGACCCCAAACTTTTGAACAGTAGTGTATATTGATACAATATAAATATTAGATTATTAAACTTAAAAAAAAAACTTAAATGAACAAATCCTTCAATTTTAATGGTATTCATGGAAAATATAAGTATTAAACAAAGACATATTGTAGTAGCATTCAAATTCATTTAACACAAAACTGAAACATACCAACGGGTGGGAAATGTACAAATAAAATTTGGCTGAAATATAAACAAACTGAAATATACGTTTTTTTATATAGGTACAAAATGTAACTGTATTATCACCCAGCTCTTTATACAAACCCGATTCCAAAAAAGTTGGGACACTGTACAAATTGTGAATAAAAACAGAATGCAATGATGTGGAAGTTTCAAATTTCAATATTTTATTCAGAATACAACATAGATGACATATCAAATGTTTAAACTGAGAAAATGTATCATTTTAAGGGAAAAATGAGTTGATTTTAAATTTCATGGCATCAACACATCTCAAAAAAGTTGGGACAAGGCCATGTTTACCACTGTGTGGCATCCCCTCTTCTTTTTATAACAGTCTGCAAACGTCTGGGGACTGAGGAGACAAGTTGCTCAAGTTTAGGAATAGGAATGTTGTCCCATTCTTGTCTAATACAGGCTTCTAGTTGCTCAACTGTCTTAGGTCTTCTTTGTCGCATCTTCCTCTTTATGATGTGCCAAATGTTTTCTATGGGTGAAAGATCTGGACTGCAGGCTGGCCATTTCAGTACCCGGATCCTTCTTCTACACAGCCATGATGTTGTAATTGATGCAGTATGTGGTCTGGCATTGTCATGTTGGAAAATGCAAGGTCTTCCCTGAAAGAGACGACGTCTGGATGGGAGCAGATGTTGTTCTAGAACTTGGATATACCTTTCAGCATTGATGGTGCCTTTCCAGATGTGTAAGCTGCCCATGCCACACGCACTCATGCAACCCCATACCATCAGAGATGCAGGCTTCTGAACTGAGCGCTGATAACAACTTGGGTTGTCCTTGTCCTCTTTAGTCCGGATGACATGGCGTCCCAGTTTTCCAAAAAGAACTTCAAATTTTGATTCGTCTGACCACAGAACAGTTTTCCACTTTGCCACAGTCCATTTTAAATGAGCCTTGGCCCAGAGAAAACGCCTGCGCTTCTGGATCATGTTTAGATATGGCTTCTTTTTTGACCTATAGAGTTTTAGCCGGCAACGGCGAATGGCACGGTGGATTGTGTTCACCGACAATGTTTTCTGGAAGTATTCCTGAGCCCATGTTGTGATTTCCATTACAGTAGCATTCCTGTATGTGATGCAGTGCCGTCTAAGGGCCCGAAGATCACGGGCATCCAGTATGGTTTTCCGGCCTTGGCCCTTACGCACAGAGATTGTTCCAGATTCTCTGAATCTTTGGATGATATTATGCACTGTAGATGATGATAACTTCAAACTCTTTGCAATTTTTCTCTGAGAAACTCCTTTCTGATATTGCTCCACTATTTTTCGCCGCAGCATTGGGGGAATTGGTGATCCTCTGCCCATCTTGACTTCTGAGAGACACTGCCACTCTGAGAGGCTCTTTTTATACCCAATCATGTTGCCAATTGACCTAATAAGTTGCAAATTGGTCCTCCAGCTGTTCCTTATATGTACATTTAACTTTTCCGGCCTCTTATTGCTACCTGTCCCAACTTTTTTGGAATGTGTAGCTCTCATGAAATCCAAAATGAGCCAATATTTGGCATGACATTTCAAAATGTCTCACTTTCAACATTTGATATGTTATCTATATTCTATTGTGAATAAAATATAAGTTTATGAGATTTGTAAATTATTGCATTCTTTTTTATTCACAATTTGTACAGTGTCCCAACTTTTTTGGAATCGGGTTTGTATGTTGAATACATAAGTTATACTCACAAAAAGATATATACTATATACCAAATCTCAATTACTTGATTTTTTTTTAAAATTAAGGTTGAAATATAATAAGTTTAGGTTGAAGTACTAAAATTAGTGAAACTAGAACTGAAATACAAATGTATAGCACTTGTCATATAGAGGATGGAATATGGTCAATAAAAATGAAATAATCTTCGTGTTGCTCACCTAAAGTTTTGGCCACCTCCAGGTCCTGCTGCATGTAGGCGGTGCTCTTCTCCGTGTTGCCCAATGACCAGTAAGCACTGCTGAGGGCCGAGAAGACGGAGCCGCGCAGTTTGAGGCTGCAGGTGCCGATCTTCAGCGCCGCCTCTAGGACCACCACAGAGGCGCCGTGATGGGAGGCGGTCAGAAGCTCTTGGCCAATCACAGACACCACCACAAAGGGACTCTTGTCCAGCTTCATCTTCTGCAGCTGCTGGTACGTGGGCTCCAGGGATTCTGCCGAGAGCAGAGCAAGAGTCAGAGACGCTGCGACACCAAACATGCAAAAAACTGTGCAGTGTTGACAGATTTAGTGCAGGAAATCTAAATAATATTAAACATCAAATATGAGATATTCAAAAACAAGAAAGGGAACTAAATCTGATCAAATTAGTATTTTATTCAACAAAATTAGACCATTTTTGACCATATTCAAAACATCTAGGTTGTTTTTTTGGCTACATCAGACAAAATTAGACCGTTTCTGACCAAATCGGACAAAACTCTGCTGTTTTTTTGTTAAATTGACTAAATTAGACCGTTTTTGTTGGTAAATGGGACAGAATTAGTCTGTTTCTGACCAAATTGGACACAACTCAACTGGTTTTATGTTAAATCAGACAAAATTTGACCATTTTTGACCATACCCAAAACATCTAGGTTGTTTTTTGGCTAAATCAGACAAAATTAGACAGTTTCTGACCAAATCGGACAAAAAATTTCTTTTTTTTTTTTTGCTAAAGCTGACATAATTAGACAGTTTTTGTAACATTAGATCATTTCTGACCAAATTTGACACAGCTAGGCTGTTTTTTGTTGGGGTTTTTTGGCAAAATCTGACTAAATTAGTTTTTGTTGGTAAATGGGACACATATTACACCATTTCTGACCAAATTTCATATAACACGGCTGTTTTTGCTAATTTTAGAAGCAGCACCTCATATGTCGCTACTAGCACTGGCAAGAGCTCATTTCATTCTTATTTGCTGAATGAATCTGTATTAGTATTGAATTTGTATAATATATTTGTACTCAGTCAATTTATACAGCACAAAAAAAACGTTATTCAGCAGGCTAAACACAAGCTCTTTTACCGTACAAACGTATTACAAATGACTGTAAAGCTAACACGCCGTGTTGTGTGAAACAGCTTTTGTTTGCACAAGCTCAGGTGATTTTTCATGTGTCGACTCCGCACACTCAAAACAGACCTTCTTGTAGAAGTTACTCCGTAATATGTTCACCTTAGAAATGCTTATTCGTAAAAAAAACCCACGTGTTACTATGCGGTAAGATTTAGCGAGCAGGTTAGGAACACACCATATGTGTAGAGGTGACCGCTGCAGGAGGAAGGAGACACAGTTAAAGAGTGAAACGCACACACTGTCATAAATCACGACGGGCCACAGTCGAGTGTCACCCACTGCCCCATGGGACCTCCAAAGATCCATTTTTATCTGCCCTTCCCTCGTTTCTCCGTACGGTATCTATGAAGTATATTTCTTACTGTCCTACTGGGTGTGTTTGAAAGCGTATTCAGCATGTTTCATCTTGGGTGCACGTGTGTACTGACATAAGCGGTTTCATCTCGTATCCTGTGTTTTATCACAGATGGAACACTAACTGACCAATCAGCATCCAGGATTGCAACTATCACCTTTATAAAAGGTTCTATACAATGCTGTATTCTTGATTCTGATACACTTAGTAATGTTCTATAATCACATGACTTTGTAATGACAATGTCTGAGTCAGTAACTTCTTTATGTTCTTCTTTATGACTCTGGTCAATAAAATCAGAGTAAAAATACAGTAAAATAATGTGAAAAACTGTTTTCTATGTGAAAATATTGTAAAATGTAATTTATTCCTGTGATCAAAGCTGAATTTATCATCATTACTCCAGTCTTCAGTGTCACATGATCCTTCAGAAATCATTCTAAAATGATGACTTGCTGCTTAAGAAACATTTCTGATTATTATCAATGTTAAAAACAGTTGTGCTGCTTCATATTTTTGTGGAAACGGTGATGCATTTTTGTTCAGGATTCTTTGATGAATAGAAAGTTCTAAAGAACAGCATTTATTTGAAAACTTTTGTAATGGTATAAATGTCTCTACTCTCACTTTTGATCAATTTAATGCATGCATGCTGAACAAAAAGTATTAATTTCATAATTGACCCCAAACTTTTGAACGGTAGCATATACATGTATCATTATCAGCTGTATTATATTTCTTACAATAGACTAAATCTAGGCTAATTCAGCATAAAAGAATCTCCACACAGTAAAAAGACACTTGAGAAGCTCCGAGTGATTTCCGACAGGTTTAATTCCCTCTTCTCGTGTAGCCGTCAGGCATGAACGTCCTCCGCCAGGGGCTACAAACACTCCGGTGGGTTTGTTGTACGCATTCATATCGCGTAATTGCATTCAGCCTGACACTTTTACAAGTTGCATAAATCGGAATTGGTGAGAAACTCTCTGGCTTGGGGATGGAAGTGAGACTGTGTGTGAATCTAGTTAACAGCAGACATGGGCATGATAAACAAGAGTGCAGAAGTGCTTATGCAGCCTGACGTAGCGAGGAGGGTTTAATGATGAGCCTCTGGGTGCCTATCTTTCCTTCCTCTTTCTCTCCGCCGCTTCCCTCTCTTCTGTCGAGAGGCTTTGCCATGTGAAACAGAAGCTTTGACGAGTCTGTCTGGCGTCTCGTGGGAAGCAGCTAAATAAAGAAATAATAACAGAGACAGACAACAACACCCACTTGCATTTCATTGTGTTTACTTTCTTTTAGTCTATTTACATTACCATTCCTAAACTAAGCCGTGTGGATTTCCATATCTGTAATTCGCTGTGCATCCAGAGGAGTTCTAGTCGTCCCTGTAGCTCAAAAATAGAGGTTTCAGGTAGACGCTGAGCTAATTCATCACGCTTTATACTGCGGGGACGGGCTAAAAACACATCAAGAGAGTAGAAACCATCTGTGGACACAGTACAACAATAAATCACATCAATACTGCTAACTTTTCAAAATAAGATGTTTGCAGACCACTCCAATGATGCATCGGTTTTGGATGGATGGATGGATCGACAGACAGAGAGACAGACAGGATGGATGGATAGAACGACAGAACAATTGAACGACATACAGGATGGATGGATGGATGGATGGAGAGATAAATAGAGATAGATAGACGGACGGACGGAAAGACATACGGATAGATGGATGGATGGATGAATGGATAGACAGACAGACAGGATGGATGGATAGAATGATAGAACAACTGAATGATAGATAGACAGACAGACAGACAGAATGGATGGATGGATGGAGAGTCAGACAGGATGGATGGATAGAACGACAGAACAATTGAACGATAGATAGACAGACAGAAACGATGGATGGATGGATGGATGGATGGATGGATAGACAGACAGACAGGATGGATGGATAGAACGATAGAACAATTGAATGATAGATAGACAGACAGACAGAATGGATGGATAGATGGATGATGGATGGATGGATGGATGCATGGATGGATAAAACAATAGAACAATTGAACGATAGATAGATAGACAAGACAAGACAGGATGGATGGATGGATGGAGAGATAAATAGAGATAGATAGATGGACGGACGGAAAGACATGGATAGATGGATGGATGGATGGATGGATAGACAGACAGACAGACAGACAGGATGGATAGAATGATAGAACAACTGAATGACAGATAGACAGAATGGATGGATAGATGGATGGATGGATGGATGAACGGATGCATGGATGGATGGAACAATAGAACAATTGAACGATAGATAGACAGACAGACAAGACAAGACAAGACAGGATGAATGGATGGATGGATGGATGGAATGATAGAACAACTGAACAATTCAACGATAGACAGATTCACACTCATGAATTGAAAGGGAGTCAATTCTTCAATTTTGAGACCCGTACAACTCTAAAGTATAAACTCAGTTGATTACTGTGCAGTGTTGCATGTCCCAAACTGGAACTAACCAACTCAACAGGCACAAGTCATCCGGCAAGTGCTGAGATTATCCTGAGTGTGATTTCACAAGTCTGCAACTTCCCAACACAAACCTAAGAGCCGCGTCGGTTATCCTCCGCGAGCAGCCGAACACAATCGGCTCAGTTTTCTGCAGCGTCTCACCTCTCGTCTTAGCGGAGGGGCTTTGAATGGCACCTCTGATGGTGTGAAGCCGAGAAGGGAACAATTAAATTAAAGTTAGGTAATCCCACATGCAAATCCTCACACAAGGGCGCTACAAAAGCGATAAAAGGATGAGAGGAAGCGAGACAGTGGGAGATAGCGAGTCTCTTGTTATCAGCGAGCCCAGGGGCCACGAGCGATCACCTCTCTGCCCGGAGCCGATTTGGAGAGACTGTTCAACATAATCCACTCTCTCCGTGGCTCAGCGTGCCGCGTCTGGCACTGAGGGACAACAGGGCGAAATACGGGACATAATTAGCAGATAAAACAGCTCCGTTTGGATGTCCTCCCAGAGCAGCGGCTGTTTGCATGACCCTGTTTATTCCAAGACTACGATTTACATCTAGCATCCCAAAAGCATTTCTCAAACACCTACAGCTAGAGGCCGGTCAGAGGATGTGCTATACAGACACACACGTGCACATAAATACACACAGATCATCCCGCCACAGGCAGCTGGAGAAACAGAGTGCAACTGGACAGTTTCTCAGGTTATGTGGCGTCATTCACTGCAAGCGCTGGATTTCTGCTGCTGTTCTGCTACTCGGTGGACACCCGCCAACCTGCCAAATGTGTGTGTATTTCAGCAGTGGCGTGTAACGCAGTCACTCCTACTAGCCACTTTGGCGGGTTGAAATGTATATTAAATATATACATGTCGTGTTGTCAAAATAATCAATTTTTCGAGACATATCGATACTGAAATATCTGAAACGATTTGACACAGAAACCTGCCTCCCCTCACTCACTAGTTTAATTTGCTCCGGATGAATATTGTTGCTGTTACAGGGCTTGAATTTCAGCGTGGGATTGTGTATTTTGTTGAAATTTTACTCATTCACACCCAAAGTGTGCGCAAATAAAGCTGCCTCTCAGCACTAAATTAAGTTCTTTTTCGCTGCTTATTGCGCTTAAACAGTCAAATACACACAAAATAATGTCAAAAGATGCCAGTGTTAGCGAGTATTCACGTAAACACAGTCAGTTTTGTTTTAACGCATGTGTAACAGTATAATGGATCTTAAAGTGGTCTTAAAGTGACAGTAGCCTAATATATCTGCTGCCAAATTATGAGATATTATTAAAAATATCTATATGGCAGTTTTTCCCCATGGTATCGATGTCAAAATTGTGGCCAGTAAAAATGCTAGTAACTTTGGAAAACCACTAACCACTAATATCAAGCCCTGAATTGTCAGCAGAAGAGCCCAAAACAGCATGTTGTCTCTTCAGTTTACATTCACAATTCATCTGAAATGATTTTACGCACTAGCATCACTTCTACTCATCTTTTGGCATTTTTAGATTTCAAATAAGACATCATGAGGCCCATTCATGACCCTTTTTTTCTCACAAATCAGAAGTTTTACAGTATTTATGTTTTTAGGAATTTGAGCCCAAAGCCAGTACAAACACACGCTGTGTACCTCTTAGAGGGGACTTCATGGCAGCCTCCACCATTCCCACCAGCAGCTGCAGGCTCTTGGGGTCCTGGGCCAGTCCCGAGGCGAAGGCGGCCAGGGCGTCCGCATGGCGCCCCAGGTACTGAAGGGCAACACCCTGTCGGAAGTATGCCTGCAGAAAGAAAGCATGTCAGTATTACTATCCACTTCAATGAAACTTGAACAAGCGTTTTGGAAAAAACACACATTCTGGATCATATTCATGATGGTGTTGCCCATCACCAGTGCTGACGACTTCCTCCAAAGCTGCTTAAAGTGTACAAACCAACAAACAGTGCATAAAGTGGTAAACCAACAAATACTGCATTACAATAATCAATCCTGGACATGAATAAGCCTTTCAGCGTCAGGCAGAGTGAGGTAAAGCCTAATTCTAGCAATGTTTCTGAGATGATGGAATGCAGATTTTGTGATATTTTTAATATGTGAGTCTAATGCCAGATGAGTGTCAAACATCACACCAAAGTTATGAGCTTGAGTAGATGGAAATACGACACTATCATCCATAATCATCAATTAAAAGTACTACCTTTGTGAATAGCTGCTGGTGTGCCAATAAGAAAAACTCTAAAAAAAAAAAAAAAAAAAATTTAAAAAAATAAAAATGATGGTCCATCAATGTTTTTATTTCCTGCACACACTCCGAGAGAATTGTAGAGGTGACAGTAATATCAGATGTGGAGATAATGTAAATTTGGTTATCTACAGCATAAAAGTGATACCTTAAACCATATTTCCTAATGATTTGCTCCAACGGAAGCATTTAAAAACGCTAAACAATATAGGACCCAAGACCGATCCCTGAGTGTCCAATTTCAGATTTGTTGTTTACCAGATTTGTTGTTTACCAATATCATTACACTGAGCATTACACAAATATTTTCATAACATGAGCCGCTTGGAATGAAGAAAGTGATGCATGATTGATGTTCAAAATAAGCAAGCACTGCTTTGTTTATGGTTTGTATATTTGCAGTCCTAGTTTGATGTATATAAACTATTGATACCTTCTGATATAGACAGTTATTTCCTTACACGTACACGTATAGTTGACAGTTGCCTGTATTCCTTTTGGTGTGTTTAAGCGCAGATTTTTGGCCGAGCCAACAAACAGTCAGCATTTGGAGCCGCTAATTGTTTGACGTTGGCTTGCTGTCACGGCCTTTAGTGAGAAACCCATTCAGACAAATCATGCATCTTGAAGGAGAGGCAACACTTTACAGTAAGGTTAACAAGTTAACTTAAGTAAGGTTAAGTGTTACCAAGAGGTGTTGTTATTTTACTAAGTGATCAGATGCACTATTTTCACCTGCTAGACGACAAAAACCGGTGAAAATATAGCTGCAAGCAGCAATTATCGGGCCCAAAGAAGACGATAAGACATGCCAAAATGGCTGGGAGTATCAGACCAACTGCAACAATGAGCAATTAAAGACATTTTAAGATGATTTTAGATAAAATGGCTGAAAAATCATATATACAGTCACTAATAATATGATTTAATGGTTTATCACTTTCGACCAATAGATCGGCGAGTTACGAAATTGATGTGGTGTGGTCAGAGTGAGGTGACCATAACACATACAAAGTTTGGTGTCAATATGTCAAGGCATTGCAGAGTTACAGCCTCAGAGTCGTTTTGGCATCATGCCATCAACTTTGTTGCTGCGGTGTACAAAACGGTTTCATCTATCGACACGAAAACTTTTTACATCAGCATGTAGCCTCAGTTCATGCTTGTGATGATATGTACCAAGTTTGGTCTGAATACGATAAAGCGTTGCGGAGATACAGCCTTATGTAAATTTTCGCAAGCGCTACGTAAAATTTGCTTGCGCGTTATTCAAGAACGGTTTGACGAATCAACTTGAATTCCATAACTTTTTGTCGGCATGGTCTAAACATTATCTGGTTCAATTTGTGTGAAAATCAGAGCAATGGCCTAGGAGGAGTTTGAAAAAGTAGGTTTTTCGTTTTCATGATGGAAAATTACGTCATAGGGTGCAATCGAATTGTCTTGAGCCAAGTTTTGTTTCTAGCCCTTACGGTTCAAAAGTTATTAGCACAAACATAAGGCAAGCTCTGGACAGGTGGTGGTGCTAGAGGGATTGAGTTGGAGACTCCAAATTTGCTATAGTGACAGCTCAGACTGTCCTCTATAAGTGTACCAAATTTCACAACTTTTTATGATACAGTTCTATGGGCTGCCATAGACTCCCATGGCGGAAGAAGAAGAAACGAAGAATAATATTAAGAATGGCAACGATTACAATAGGTGCCTGGCCCCTAAAAATCCCAAAGACTTGACACGAACTTGTGCCATATCTTTTTACTGTAAAGATTAACAATAAATGTATGCTAAACATTCACATTTAGGATGTTTAGAGCGTGTCTATGCTGTAGGTGCTGGTATGGACATCATACTGTATCTCAGACATGCATGCATTCATGTTTTCAAAGAGACTGCTGTTATTTTGATGGTGCGATGCACACCAGACCGCTCAGTTGTATTAAGTATCACAGCAGTTCACTTCACGGAACACATAATGTCCTCTCTATATTCACCGTGAGGGAGATGGGCTGATAAACACCATCATTTTCACTGGCGTTTGACTACGTTTCTCCAGTCCATGCGGCACAGGAACCTCCACTGACATAAAGCTCATTCACAATTATCATCTCACACAGCCGTTTATTAGATCGATTTATTAGAGTGTACGGCCCACTTCCAGCCGAGCTGATAGCGGTTGGGCAGGGGACCAGAGGAAGATTAAGACATGACATTGAATTTATGAAGGCCCCTTTAATTAATTTCACTTTGCACAGGGAGGCCTTTGATTACAGACTACCTCTGTTTTCTTCGGACAGCTTCATTGAAACGAATGGGGATGCATATTGAATTCAACACATTAACCTTTGGTCTAACCGTGTTATTATAGGACGTCGCAGGCCACCATGCTCGGCTCGATATTAATTGCCTCTTTGTATACGGCTCACTGCGCCGGGATTGGACGCGCTCGGACGCTGTACGTATGCACGTCGAGCGCTTTTAGGTTCCGACATTAATATCTGCCTGGAGGCAAATGGATTCAGGGGTTTGTTTCAGATGGCTGGATTCAATCCTATTCCTGTAATGCAATTTTAAAGCAAATGTGTTTTTCTTTTAGCGAGAGTGAAACAAATACGTGATTATTCAACATAAGCAAACAGTGCACTTGCACTCCGTCAGTTTTAAATTAGAATTAAGTTGATCAAATGACAGGCCGGGCGTTGCGTTACGTCTCTCCGCTGAATCCGAAAGCTCTAATTGGTTGCTGAATTCCCAGCCGACGGCGATGTGATTTCATCCGGCATTGCTTTCATTCCCGCTAACACAACACCAGTCTCTCCACCTCTCATTTCACTTTATTAACTTTAAGTATTTAATTTCCTATTACATGCAAAGAGGGGGAAAAAAGCTCTGAGCTGAACAAAGCAGGCGTTTCAAAAACAAAACAAAACACTGGAACGGAATGATTTTAATGACGTTCAGTTCCATTAACGGATTCTTAAACATCAGTATTCTTGTGCTAATGTGGATAGAATGTCATACTAAACACTCTGATTACGGAATCTACAGCAGAAAGGCAAAATAGTCTGAATTAAATGTGATGTTAAATAGACACTAAACATCTTCTATCATCCTTACTGGTTGCACACAACAACAAACATACAGCATGACCAGAATAGTCTGATTCACAAACAAATGACTCTTATGAATCATTTCAAACTCATGAGTTATCACTCAATCACTGAATCAGTCAGAGCGGCTTTTAAAATATGTATTAAATGACCAAAAACAATACATGTTTTTGTTTAGTATATTATAAGGTTCAACAACTGCTAATAGAATTATTAAAGGTGATTCACAATTTTTGCAAATGTTAAAATACTTCAAAAGTGTAAATGCTCTGTTTGTTAGTCTCATCCAGCCTGACACAGCAAACACTGACTAAACCAATGATGTGAGTTTGGGGGCGGGACTATTTGTTTGACCAACCAATAGAAGACAGGGGAAGTGTTCAGGAAACCTGTTAGAATCATAATATTTGCAATTTTGTTTGGTGATTCTAATGGAACAGCAATTACACACATCTTTAATAAACCAGAATGATTAAGCTAGAAATCTTCAAATTCTATATATAGTAGTGACACTATGGGCTCTATTTTAACGATCTGAGCGCATGGTCTGAAGCTCATGGCGCAGGTGGCGTGTCCGAATCCACTTTTGCTAGTAAAACGACGAAAAAAAAAACGGTCTGCGCGCCAGGTGCATGATCCAAAAGGGTCGTACCTCTTAATGAGTCATGGGTGTGTTTTGGGCGTAACGTGCAATAAACCAATCAGAGTCTCATCTCCCATTCCCTTTAAAAGCCAGTTGCGCTCGCACCATGGCGGATTCGCTATTTACATGGAGGAATTTGCGAGCGGAAAGACTGAATGCTTCCCCAGAGAGGAATCCTTTTATTTGTAATATTTTAAAATGTGTGTGTGCTGCTGCGCATCCCTGTGTGTGTGTAATAAGCAGAGTGTATGCGTGTTGTGCACCCACCTATAGGCTCATATTACTAACGCGCTCTTTAAATAACACAAAAAATACTGCGCTATTGACTTTAGAGCAGGTTTGTGTTGGTCAATGGCGCAGTCGTTTTCAGTTCCTCAAAATAGCAACACGCCAACAATGCTCCTGAACACACCTCGTTTTCAGACCAGGCGCGAGTGCATTTGCTATTTAAACAACGTGGCGCTGGACGTGAAAATGATAACTGTGTCGGGCTAAAACTAGCAAAAAACACTTGCGTCGTGCCTGGTGTCGCATTGCGCCGGGTGTATGATAAGGCCCAACGTATGACATTAGAAATCTATTCTGCATGATTTTACACCCATCAGATTATCCAGATCTCCAGTGAGTGTCAATCCAGTGTTGTTTCTCTGGGATTCCTGAGCTGGCGTGACATATGGAGACTGTTCAGATCATGTGTGACGTCTCGCTGCGCTGACACCTGACATCTTAAATGTGACACTCCATCCACAGTCAGTTACATACAAATATAGCTAGCTATGGACATAACACTGGGACTACTGTCGAACACACCTCTCAGCTGCATGACACTTTAAGCTTCCTTCAGCTCTCCAAGTTTTTCAGCATTCAGAATGAAGAGCTGCAGCTTTTTTTTTTCCAAGGTTCTAGAGAAATGAGTGACAAAACAAAAAATGATTCAATCCCACAAAGACCGCCCGCCGTGATTCAGATGTCTTCTGAGCACTTCAATTGAAAACTTGAACAGCGGCACGCTTTGCAGCGCATTACGAGGTTTGAGCGTGTGCTGAATTAAAATGATTTCCTCAGTAACAGCAGTGAGTGAAGACCAGATGACTGCAGAGCACTGAGAATATATTTTTTATTGCATTTGTTGTATTGATGTGTAAACTTTTTGTGTACGAGTTAGTTTTATTCAGAAGTTAAGTAAAAAAATATATTTGCATGTATATATTTCTGTGAATTATATGTGTGTATATATATATATATATATATATACATACATACATACATACATACACATACACACACACACACACACACACACACACGTGTATGTATATATATATATAAATATTAATATTTATGCTGATTTAATTGTAATTTTTCAAAAATATTGTATTTAGTCTATTAAAGTAAAATATGTATTGCAGTAATAAGAATCTAATTTAAGTCATTAAGAATACTGAAAAAGACAACAACAACAACAACAACAAAAAAAAGAGTCAAAAGTCAAACATCCTGAGATATTTAAGTAATAAGAATTTGGAGGAAAAATGTGTTAATTGTCAAGAAAATTCAAAACAATGTCACAAAGCACTTTTTGGTTTTAACCAAAAATAATTGCCTATTGTTTTTAGTTGAATTTAGGGTGAAATATGACCCAAAACGTGCTCTTTTGTAATTTACCCTTCTATCTGTACAGCAGTTTTTACAAAAGTGCCCTTAGCAGACATCATTCCTATAGGCAGGTACATGTTGCCCCCTATTGGAGTCACTGGCTGCCTAGCAACACTCGCCTGGCAACGCTCGCCCCCTCCAGTGCCTCACCTGCTGTGATTTTGGCTAAAAACACAGAGAGAAAAGTATGATGAAGAGATGAAGCAAACGAGGCTGTTTAGGGCTAATTACTGAGCCAGACTCCAAAGAAAACCAAATAATTATAGGCTGAAAAACTTCATTATTGCACATTTGTGCAGGTATTTAATGACTAACTTGTCCAGTGATGTGCTTTATGGTGGTAATGACCAGCCGTGTGTGATGGTAATGACCACAATGCTATAAACGGGGTGACAACAGATGCTTTACTGTCCTAATGGATGAAAGTACAGCAGATGACACACAAGTCCAAGTCTAGTGACAAAAATAAACAAAAAATAGGGATGCACGATATATCGGCTACCATATCGGTATCAGCCAATATATGTTCATCATTTGAAAATTTGTCTGATATATTAAAGCTGATAAATAATGTATTATTATTAATAGATACGCACTGTTTTCCATGATGGTTTTAAATTGCTTGAAATATGATTGGAATCACTTCAGAAAAGGAAAATACAGTTCAGAGCAACATGTGCAGCGCAAGTCTGTCATATAGACTACATAAAATTATAATGAGAACATCATAATTGTGTGCTTGGGACATGGCTTTTAATGATGAGACTTTTGTTTTTGTCATCAGGCTCTCAAATATGATATAAAAATTTTCAGTATCGGCCAAAATTTTCATATGTTGGGGTGCATCTCTAACTAAAACTTGAATGTTTTGCTAGATACTCATAATTTAATGTCAAGTTAATCTTTCAAAAAAAGAAGTTATAAAATGTAGCTACACTAAAGCTATTCTGATGTCTTTTTAATAATACAACATCAGATTTTTATATTCAAACAATTAACAAGCAATTATCTGGCAGAAAAACTTAATTTCAATTTTACACTTTACAAATAATAAACTCAGAATCACAATTATAAAAATTTAAAACAATGACAAATAGCAGCTTTTAACAAAATATTTGACTAGAATGAATCAGTGAACCGTTTATTTGAACTAGTTCAATTACATGAATTGTAAATGAATTATATGATTCATTAAAATGAATCAGATGCAAGAGTTTAGGAAGTGTTCGATTACTGTCTCGGCTCACATTGTGTACAGCAAAGACAAAAAACAAACAAAAACCCCAGAAATCGAGCCTTTTGACACATATTGACCAACTTAAAACTAATGTCGCTCTACTAAAAACTAGTTAAGTTAGCAGCATGTTTATTTTTGTCCAGTTACTCCCTACAACATTTCTTTATACCGAAGTTAGAGACAAAAAAAATGTGACATTCATATCCAGCTATATCTCAGCTGGTGGCCAAAACACATTTACTGTGCAATCACACGCGTTCCATCGATCGACGATCCACATCAAACTGTGAAGGGATGCGCCGAAAAAAGGTCACACTTCAGGACCGTAATCAATGCAGCGCATTCTGCATTCACCGCCCGTCACAACTTCCTCATGCTGCACAATGATGGACACAAACACGCTGATGAAACCAACTATTGTAATCACACCTGTCTGCAGAATCAGAGCGCCTCAGAGCGAGCGCGCGTGTTGACTCAGAAATCCAGTACACCTGATGTGGAAATCAAAGTGCTCTGGATTACTCAATGGCATGTTCTGATCTTCGAATCTAGGGTTTATGGGTAATAAGAGTGTTCATAATGCACCGACTATGACTGAGTGGAGCTTTGCAGATTAGCAGATGCTTCACTTATTGATTGTTAAATGCATTAATCAAGGCCAGATGGCGGCTACACCAACACTGTCTGGCATAAGTGGGGAAGTGCTACAAAAATGCAACTTACAATGTAACCATCAAAGTGTGTGCGGCGATTGATGCATCACAGAGTAAGACTTTGACATCTGGTGAGAAGTTTCTCAGAGAAGTGCCAACTTTTCAAGCTTGTTTCTCAAGAGCTCTGGCTTTGTGCTGAGTAAATCAGGAGAGCGTGCAGCACTCTGCAGAAGCGTGTCAGTGAAACGTTGCATGTTAACCTTCTTTACCTTCACGAATTCCCTTGGGAACGTGACGCAGGATGCACGCTGAACGTCCCTGCGTTACCTTCTCAGATGGTTCACCTTCAAAAAATAAATAAAAGCCCTCCCTACACATATCACTAACCCTACCCAATAAATGCTTTTATTATTATTAAACGTTTCGTTAGGCACTTTATTTCCATTTTTAGAACATTTTCTTAATTTTTATTGAAAGTAAATGTCTTTCCGATGTGATATGTGATGGGAAAAGAGAGAAGAGCGAGCTCGGCAAAAGGCGGATTCGAACCTGGGTCGATCGCGTCAAAACCAAGATCTTTAAGCCTACTGACTACGCCGCTGAAAACGTTGAAATATGCATGTCTTTTTTTCTTGTTTGGGCCAACCAGGCACTGTTAGGCAGAGCTAGTGCGAATAGCACTTGCCAACAACGCACGCTATTTGCACTTGGTGTAAATAGACACTCCGAATTTATAATTACATAATTATGTTTCTACTAGAATTAGTTTTTTGAAATGTAACCATTTAAATGCTGGCTGTCATAAAAACTTGACAGATTTATTCAAACATACATTAAATACTGAAGAACAGTAATATATAATGAATGTGTATGGTGCATATATTTAGCAAAAGGCTAAATTAGTTACCTAACAAGTTTATGGTCAGTGAATGGCTTTTCTGAGGTAAATGTGACTTGGCATATTGTTTACAATGTGTTTTATTGACGTCTTTCCATGGTTGAAACGGATTGAGCGATTACATGTGACATGATACGGATTTTGGTAAGTTGTTCTGTATCTTTCAACATACCTTCTGATGTTCATTCATGTTTATTTGGTGCTATAACTAGTATTAAAGAGGAAGAGATTATCTATTCACGTGACGCTTGATTCTTTGGCACTACAGCAATCATTCACGCCACATTAAAGAGCCACAAAACCACATTTATTGTTTGAATTTTGTAATAAAACGGCCAGAAATTGAAATATGAGACTGTTTCATATCAAAAGTAACTACGCACAAAGCTTATTGCAATTTATTACAATGTTCTGTTCATTCATCAATAAAAATCATAAAAATGAGAATTGATTAAAATTGAGGAATCAATTTTGTATTTTTTCACCCAGCCTTATTAAATAAGATAATCTTAAAACATGTAGGACTTCAATCTGCTTCACATGAACGCCTCGTTAAAGAAAAAAAAAAATCACTCGTTTCATGCTTTCAATCGTATTCATGGAAGTCTTTCTGTGATGCTTTACAGTGCGTCTCCCTAAAAAGCAATGCATCAGCAGATGTAGTTAAAAATGAATTCTGTATTAAACATAAATGTGGGAATTAAAAAGACTTTAGAGGGCCAAGAGAGCTACATCAGCAGTGCTATGATATGAGCTGAAACAGATCGGGTGAGATCCGCTCACTTTTATCTTAACTCCGAACGCCAACGCCGAGACGCAGCACACATTCCTTCAAAAGGAAAAAGCCTGCAGGCATTTCTGTGAAGTCATCGAGCCAATCACGTCGCAAATCTCACGTACAGTATGCCGTCTCACTTCTCATCCACTTTATTAACATGAATTAGATTTCATTATCAAACAATAAGCACCAAATCTCATGGAGCTGCTCACAGGATTAGTATTTTAAACAATCACTACACTCACACTTGCATTAGAATCAGTCAAGCGCTATTGCTCATGCTTGATGTAAGGGATTCAAACAAATTCCCCTTTGACACACTATTTATGCAACATGAATAATTCTTTTTAGCACTCAGACTCACCTGGTAGATGCTAAAACAAGCAAAACTGGGTCAGTAAGTAATTCAGAACACCCTAGTAACACACTAACAGGAATGCAGAAAGCCAAACCCTAGCAACATTATAGCAGAGTGCTAACTATCACTCAGAACACTGTTGAAATCACACAGAAACATATTAAACAACAACCTAAAACACCCTAGCAACCCCATAGCAACGTATTAATCACCCAGAAGAACCTAATAACCTCATTAATGTGCTAACTATCACTCAGAACACAGTTGAAATCACACAGAATCATATTAACAACAACCTAAAACACCCTAGCAACCCCATAGCAACGTATCAATCACCCAGAAGATCCTAATAACCTCATTAACGTGCTAACTATCACTCAGAACACTGTTGAAATCATACAGAAACATATTAACCACAACCTAAAACACCCTAGCAACCCCATAGCAACGTATTAATCACCCAGAAGATCCTAGTAACCTCATTTCAATGTGCTAACTATCACTCAGAACACTGTTGAAATCACACACAAACATATTAACCACAACCTAAAACACCCTAGCAACCCCATAGCAACGTATTAATCACCCAGAAGATCCTAGTAACCTCATTTCAATGTGCTAACTATCACTCAGAACACTGTTAAAAACACACAGAAACATATTAACCACAACCTAAAACACCCTAGCAACCCCATAGCAACGTATTAATTACCCAAAAGAACCTAATAACCTCATTAACGTGCTAACTATCACTCAGAACACAGTTGAAATCACACAGAAACATATTAACAACAACCTAAAACACCCTAGCAACCCCATAGCAACATATTAATCACCCAGAAGATCCTAGTAACCTCATTAACGTTCTAACTATCACTCAGAACACTGTGGAAATCACACAGAAACATATTAACCACAACCTAAAACACCCTAGCAACCCCATAGCAACGTATTAATTACCCAAAAGAACCTAATAACCTCATTAACGTGCTAACTATCACTCAGAACACTTTTGAAATCACACAGAAACATATTAACAACAACCTAAAACACCCTAGCAACCCCATAGCAACGTATTAATCACCCAGAAGATCCTAGTAACCTCATTAACGTTCTAACTATCACTCAGAACACTGTGGAAATCACACAGAAACATATTAACCACAACCTAAAACACCCTAGCAACCCCATAGCAACGTATTAATTACCCAAAAGAACCTAATAACCTCATTAACGTGCTAACTATCACTCAGAACACTTTTGAAATCACACAGAAACATATTAACAACAACCTAAAACACCCTAGCAACCCCATAGCAACGTATTAATCACCCAGAAGAACCTAATAACCTCATTAACGTGTTCAGAACACTGTTGAAATCACACAGAAACATATTAACCACAACCTAAAACACCCTAGCAACCCCATAGTAATGTATTAATCACCCAGAACACCCAAATAACATCATAGAAATGTATTAAGATCCCAGAACACCCTAGCCCTTCAGAACACCATAGAAACCTCATAGCAATGTATTAACAACCACACAGAACACCCTAGCAACCCCATAGTAATGTATTAACCTTCCAGAACACCCTAGCAACTACACAGAAACATTAACAACCACACAAAACACCCTAGCAAAACCACAGCAATATATTATCCTTCCAGAACACCCTAGAAACCCTAAAGAAACATTATTATACACCTAGAAGAACCGCTCATAGCAACATGCTAAAAATCACCCAGAACACACGTGCAACCTCACAGCAACCCGCAAACAACATCCTGGTGCCCTAGTAACAATGCTAACAACACGCTAACAAATGCCATAGTAAGAACATAGCAATGCCCTGGTAAACACCTTAGCATTGTGGCAAATATAAAAATCTGGTTTATTGATTGGAATTTGTTTGCTAAAATGATGAGGTCTCTGTCTAAATGTGGAATATTAGCTAAGCCTTAATTTACTCTCATTCGCTACATATAAGGAGTTATGAACCCTAAGCACATGGACAACATGGCCGCCTGTGAGATGATTACAAACACAGAATGCTAAACTGAACTTGAGTGACACTGAGAAACAGGAAACCGAGGGACACTAAAATAGCAGATGTTTAGCTTGTACGTCCACTAACACGTAAACAACCGATCTGGACGAGAGCATTAGCGCAGGAGAGAGAGGGAAAAATGCTGCTAGATGAGAGAGAACTGGGACAGGCTTTTAAATTCGCCCCTCATGGCTGGTTATTGTCCAGCAGCTCTGTTTCCAGCTAGCCTGGAATGCTCACGCTCAGATCTCCCAATGCGATTACCAGACAAATACAGCCTAATTCGCAACACATGCAGTGGTATAAATATAGAACTGCTAATTTAACTAAGTTCTCCACAGACTCTAGGTTTTAGCAAGTCAAGAGAATTGGTCTTACTTGCTCGGATGACATTTGTCTGCCATGTAAAGCATTCCCAAGGGTCGACCCAGTTTTCCCTACTTCCAGTTTTTTAAAAGTGCAATTTGTGAGAGTTGTCATTAGCCACAGGCTGAAAGAGGTACAGCAGCAACGGGCACCTTCAGGAAAAAGCCTAATGGTTAAAGTCAACATGAAATCAAAATAGTCACCATTTATTGTCTTAATGAACATTCTTAGTCTTAAGGATTTAACACTGCACATTATTCAAGAAGAAAAGAAATGCCACTTATTTTTCATCAATCTGTCATATAAAGACACTTTCGCCAACCCACCAATTACTGATGAAATACAAATAATAATAATAATAATAATAATAATAATAATAATAATAATAATAAACCCATCAATAGTCTCACAATTAATATTTATTATTTTTATTGATTTATTATTATTAATAATAATAATAATAATAATTAATAATTAAATATGACTAATATTAACTAATAATCACTAAAAGCAATATTTGTTATTAAAATATTTTTATTATTTTAATATCCCCACCACCATTACTACTACTAGTACTAATAATGTATAATTTAATTTATTTAAATTATTAAAAGTAATATTTATTAAAATATGTTTAGCTATAGAATATGAATAATATCACTAAAAGCAATATTTATTTGTAAAATATTTATTATTATTTTAATACCACCACCATTACTACTACTAATATTAAAAATGTATACTTTAATTTATTAAAATGATTAAAAGTAATATTTATGGAATGTTTATAGCTACAGAATATTAATAATATCACTAAAATCAATATTTATTATTAAAATATTTTTAGTTACTACTACTACTACTACTACTGATAATTATAATATTATTTCTATAATTTATAATTTATTTTAAATAATTTATTATTATTATATAAAGTAATATTTATTATTAGAATATTTTTATTGCTATAAAACATTACAATTAATAATATGGTTTAAATTAGTATTATTAAAAATCATAATTTGGTTAAAAAATAATACTAATTATCATTTTAATAATAATTTAATAAAGTAAATAATTTAATCATCAAAAATTTGTTCCAAATATTGGTTATTGGCCACAAAAATCATCTGTATTGATCATAAAAAATCATTACTGGTCAATCTCTACACACAACTGGCTCACACACTCCGGTTACACTTCTGATCTGATCTGGTTAAAGGTAGCCAGTTTTTAGAGTCCGCCTGCAGTGAGATTAAGACACGACAAAGCAAACAACAAACCTTAATTGAAACTGCCGTCACCAACTGTTCATAGCATGAAGGCGCAGCCTAAAATAACAGGGCTAATCTGCATGAATATTAATCTGGATTCCTGTGGGAAGCTAATCAAACGTCATTAATCTGCTCATGGTTGCTTTTGCAAGCATTTTAAAGGAGACAAATGAGTGTGCCTCCATGCCAGCTGGAGACTTCATGTCACCTGACCCGTTCAGGACCGCGGCCTGAGATGCACACATGCAGTGACAGTATCCCGCTTGCTCGAAAGGAGAAAAGCACCTGGGAATGTCACCTCAGCGTGTGCGAGGAGCTGCAGGGAGCCGCGCTGGATGGGCGGCACTATCATGGTAACGATAGCATCCAGCCAAGCCGTCCCCTGCGGCTTGCCGCTGCAGCGCAGAGTGCACTGGAGTAGGAAATTGAGGCCGCAGCAAGTTCAGCTTTCTTCCGAAAGAGCCCTATTTCACACGACGAGGGGTTTAGGCAATTACTTGTGACAATGGCTGGCATGGCAACTGAGAGAAAGATTGATCTGGACACGAAACAACTGTGTTTGCTTTATTAAAAGTAATTCATCACTCTGCTCGTGTGTAATGGCGCTATAGGAATGTGTGCGTACGGACATACGCGGTTGACATCAGGGAATCGGATGCACACAAACACACATCTAAAGCTGTGCCGGGTGTTAAAGGAAAACCATCGGAATGTGCTAGAATTGGGAAGCGCAGGTTCGCACGACTCAGTCCTAGACTTCCTTGAATTCCACTTGAATTTCCACCATCTGCCAGCGTTCAAGCACTCTCAAGTTCACTACGGCACTCTGGGAACTAAGCAATTAATCAGACTCTGAGTAGATATTGGTGCTGCAAGGCTGTGAAACCTGCCTGGAAGCTGTGCTTTCAGAGTTCATGAGACTTAAAGGGGACCTATTATGCCCTTTTACAAAATCGTTATTAAAAAAAAAAAAAACACCTTATTTCCCCTATATTCTCCATTGTTGCAGCTCCTCTCTTCCCAGTCTGTCAGTAACTCTGTTTAGTTCATGTCTCTATGAAGCCCCTCCTTCTGAAAAGCACAATGTGCTCTGATTGGTCAGCTGCACCAGTGTGTTGTGATTGGTCAAGCGCTTTGAGTGTGTTTGGGAAATGTCCCGCCCCTTACCATAACCGCCAGTTTCAACACACTACTAACTAACTCAACCAGGCCCCGCCCCTTTATTCTGCGTATGAATTATTTAAATGAGGAATATTGTGACGTGTTCGTTCCCGGAAGAAAACTCAAAGACTACAATGGAGGCGTTTCAGGGAGTTCAGAAACACTGACACTGATATAGAGAACTAATTTTTTCATGCTCAAAAAGCAACATTACACACTCAAGAAAGATGAAAATGGAAAATAAGCATAATAGAACAGCTTTAATGGAGATCTTAGTTGAGTTTGTCTTACAATTCCTGAGGAGAAATAAAAATGACACAAATGAGGCTATAGTTTAGAGCTTAAAATAAAGTGGGTAATTAATCAGATCATTTGGACCTGGGAGAATTTGATGAGAAGTCACAAACTTATCTTAGAAGCTTCTCATCTAATCGTATTGCTGTTTATGAGTTTTGTCAAATTTGAGCAAAACTGAGACTTGATATGAAATTCTTTGAGAATATGAGACATAATGGGATTACTTTATCAAAAAATCAACAAAAGTGTCAATTTGTTCTGCATTCAATCTCATTGCTTTAACTGAGATCTCTGACTTTCGATCGCAGACTGCGAATCTGAGAACAATAAGAATTTTTAGGTTAGCGTTGTATTTAATTGCATTGCTTTTTATGAGTCTTGGCAAATTTGATCAAAATTGAAATCCTATATGAGACATAATGAGATTACTTTTTAGCAGGAGGAAAATCTGACTTCAACCAAAGTGTCAGTTTGTCCTGCATTCAATCTCATTGCTTTATACGAGGAACAATGGAGATCTCATTAGTGCTTTTTGTGTCCTGTGGGCAGCAGAAACTAATAGGCATGCACTTGGTATGTTTAACACAAATGAGTGCCATACGGATGGATGGAGGCCGGGAATGCTGGCGTTAATGGAGTCCAGGGCTGGACTTCCTGGTACCGTGTCACCTTGCTCCGGGACAACCCGCTAAGCTGTTGGCACTAATGGTCGCGTGAAGGGCGGGATGAATAGAGAGAGCAAGAAAGGGGGATGGATGCGTGCGGAGAGACAGCGCTGGCAGGTACATACATAATTGCGATGTGAGATGCATAAGAGAAGTGAGCGCTGGGGGCCGAGATCCAGCGCTGCGATTTTAGCAGAGAGGAACTGATGAAGGTCACCAGCTGTGGGAGTCGCACGAAGACAAACCAATGCCGCCCATCGCGCTGCCAGCCCTCTCCATCTGCGCTGATGGCCGGCAGCAAACTGAGACTGATTTGCCAGTGAAGAAGAGATTTTAAAGGCTTTAATGCTCATTAGGGGCACGTTTACAGTCGCTACAATACACAGACACTTAGTTTCAGTGTAAAAATGCATCTGTTTTTGGCTTGCTCTATTTATGGGAGCCAAAGACTCAATTTACAGTTGGCTTCAAATCAGCAAATGATTGTTTGTCCATTATGGGTCAATGGTATACAATCTGGGCAATTTACAAGGCTCTTCCAACAGCCTCTCACCGAACCGGTGATAATCACAAAAACATCTGCATGAGCAACGATCCCGCTCAGATGTCTTACCAAAAAGCTGCCGTTCCCTTATGATGATGTACCTGAAGCAAAATAATAACCCCCTTGAAGTGAGGGTTTTATCTGTGCAAAAAGTGCCTCGTCTGCATAATAACTCTGAAAAAAAAGTGCATCGCGTCGGGAGCCTCCCTTTCAGAGGCAGATGACAGATACAGATAGCACGGCTTTAGACGGCACCATTAACGCTCCGGTTTGCTCGTGTGATTCAGACCGCCGGCCTCCGGGCTGACAAGAACTCAATTCAAAGAGTCTTTGTGGCTGAAGCGCAGATGAGAAGAGAGCGCTAGTGTGCTGACAACACAGCGGGCTCTGCTGATGTCAGCACGGAAGCCGCTTCCTCTGACGGTAATGAAACTTGGAGGTTTTGCACAGCGCTCTCTTCCCGTCGTTATGCATGCAGAGCGGCCCGTCAGATCCTAATTATTGCCATGCTCGAGGTAGGGGCCTGATAACGCTTTGCTCCCTAATTGAAATCAAACCATCCCTCTAGGGAGCGCTGATGAGAGATCATCGGGGTGCCGGTGCACTGCGTGCCCAGCCTGACATTAGTGCCGACTCTCAGACGAACTTCAAACACTGACAGGCAGGAATCTGAAATTAAACTGGCTAATATTAGGGAGCATCAGTTAACTTTTAACTTCTATGCTATCATTATTTCTTATATCCCTCCTTGTTGTAGCTTGTAAAGTATTTGAAACTTTGTACTACTTGCATTTCTAATGTTATTGCCTCCTCAACTATGCTTTTTCGGATATTATCTTTCATGTAGGGTGTAATATAGCTGTTTGTGAATGTAAAAGGTCTGCAAAATTTCAAAGACCAAAGTGCAGATAAATGGAGTTATTGTCAGAAATGATTCTGAACTGCCTCTAGATCTAGTCTCACTTCCTGTAACAAATGTGGATAATGCCAGCCTATGGTCTTCATTGGCTGCCCGCGAAGAACGTCAACTTTACCCCGCCCTCAAACACTGTAGTTGAGACTCGCACTGGAATTGATGCAGTAAAAATGACACCATCGTTACTGTTTGTATCACTGTGTATAAAGTACTGAGGAAGATCTGGAGCTGAAATTCAGATATGGTAATGGACGTTTGGTTTCCGACACGTGCTGTAAGTGGTAGACTAATCACATTAGAATGGGCCGTCTGACCAATCAGAGCGCAGTAGACCAATGAAAAAAGACTGGGCCGTCTGACCAATCAGAGCAGAGTAGACCAATCAGAGGAGAGTAGACCAATCACAACAGACTGGGCCGTTTGACCAATCAGAGGAGAGTAGACCAATCACAACAGACTGGGCTGTCTGGCCAATCAGAGCGCAGTAGACCAATTGCTACAGACTGGGCCGTCTGACCAATCAGAGCAGAGTAGACCAATTGCTACAGACTGGGCCGTCTGACCAATCAGAGCAGAGTAGACCAATCGCAACAGACTGGGCTGTCTGACCAATCAGAACGCAGTAGACCAATTGCTACAGACTGGGCCGTCTGACCAATCAGAGCAGAGTAGACCAATCGCAACAGACTGGGCTGTCTGACCAATCAGAACGCAGTAGACCAATTGCTACAGACTGGGCCGTCTGGCCAATCAGAGCGCAGTAGACCAATTGCTACAGACTGGGCCGTCTGACCAATCAGAGCAGAGTAGACCAATCGCTACAGACTGGGCCGTCTGACCAATCAGAACAGAGTAGACCAATCACAACAGACTGGGCCGTCTGACCAATCAGAGCAGAGTAGACCAATCGCAACAGACTGGGCCGTCTGACCAATCAGAGCGCAGTAGACCAATTGCTACAGACTGGGCCGTCTGACCAATCAGAGCAGAGTAGACCAATCGCTACAGACTGGGCCGTCTGACCAATCAGAGCAGAGTAGACCAATCACAACAGACTGGGCCGTCTGACCAATCAGAACAGACTGGGCCGTCTGACCAATCAGAACGGAGTAGACCAATCAACAACAGACTGGGCCGTCTGACCAATCAGAGCAGGCTCTCAGAGGGGAGGGGTTTAGAGAGACTGAATGCTTTATCAAATCGTTTCAAACACTGAGAGAAATTAGGTGATTTTACAATGTGCTGCATATTATGAGAAAATGAAAGTGTTTTTGACCTTTGATGAATGTAAACCTGTTGTAGGAGAATCCAAAACACAATTTGGAACCTTTAAAATAGCATAATAAGGGCACTTCACTTGTTGCATTGTAAGTCGCTTTGGATAAAAGCATCTGCTAAATGAATAAATGTAAATGATTTATGGTGGAAACAAACCCGTCTGTAGGCGAAATGTTCCCTGCTCTTTCTATTTCATCTCTTTTTTGAAAACATGAAGTGATAAAGCGAATATAAAGCATCTGGGTCAGTGCAGCGGTGTAATAGTTCAGGTGTTGTGAGGTCACGTCTGGATTCGACCTGAACTTTATTCAGTGCCGTTTAGTCACCCAGCCAGGCTGATAAACCAATTTCAGTGGCAACGAGGACCTGATAAAGACCCATCGGGAAGACGTCACACCTACATACAGAAAAGAGGGGCAGACTTTATGATTTAAGAGCATTAGCGAGTAACCTATCACCTAACTGGCGCCAGTACATTGAGGATGGTGACGGCTTTTAGAGTAAATCAAGCAAGCGAAAGGATCGCGTGGTCAGTTTCTTTGGCACATCATCATGCGATATGAACATCAGCCAAATCCAGAGATGACTTCTACTGTACGGTCAATGTGATGTCATGACGTTTCCTGAGGGTATAAATCATAAACAGCATTTATTGCCATTATAAATCCACCGAACAAGCTATTATTTTCTTTTTACGTCCATTATCCAAGTGTTTTAAAGCCATTAAGGACACGTACACTTCCAGAAAGAGAACATCATCTTGAAAGCATTGCCTGTTTTAAAAGAGTTTTTTAATACTAAATGCAGAATGCTGTTCTAAGGTGCAAAACAGAATGTGTCTGCGTGCATCTTTCATTTGCAAGCAGGAAATGACTATGAAGGACAGTATATTGAATGTGAAAAGTAGAGTAGAGTGAAAGCTGGAGCTCTGAACGAGCTTTTGCTTTAACAAGCTTTATAAAAGTGTCACAGGAAGAAGAGAATGACCTTTATGCGTCCCTCACCTGACACATTCTCACTAATTCTCCTCATCGGAAAGACAAAAGCGCACCGAGTGGCCCGAAAACACGCTCAACGTGTATTGACGTTCTGCAGGGGGACTTCAGATTAATTACAGCGCCCAGCTGGACACACGAGCCGCTTCCCGACAGAAGATAAAATGTGCAGAGCGAGACATCGCCGCTCTTCCTGTACCATCGCTGGTGTGACAGGCTGCAAATGAAGTCTAAAATGTGCTTTTCCTTTAATTTACGCTTGTAATGTACATGCTCATTAACTGCAACGACAGAATCAAATGTTTCTCTGAAGTCGAGACACACACACACACACACACGCACAGAATCTCTGGCCGAAACAAAAACACGGGTTGATGGGATGATAGTCTCCCGCCTCGGGTCTCGCTGACAGCCTCGAGTTCATTTAGAATGGAGGAATTTGCAGCAATTAGACGAGGCCTCTCGGACGCTCAAGCCAATCGGAAGACGCCGGAAATGTCATACAACCATCAGCCGCAATTACAGAATCTCCCTCGTGGCTGCGAAATCGACCTCTGCAGCACGAGAAATAAAAAGAAGCTGAATTTATAATGTCACCGGGGAGACATAACCAACTTAACTAAACACGGCCACATCTATGTCAAATATAAATGCCGTTTCCTTTATTTACATTTGCACATTTCAGGGATTTACATTCAAATGCGTCGAGTTTTTATGCAGGTACCGATGTGGACAGAGCTGCGTTTTATCTATGCTATTTCAGAGATGCTTGTTTAGACTAAATGGCGCTTACGGAGAGGGAGATAATGCCACTGATGCTGTTTAACGCGGAAGAGGATCATTTACCGTGTGGAAGCGTTTGCTGACTGGGCTGGAAAAGCCAGTGAAATGAGCCGTCTAGAAAGTGATCACGCAGAGCGGAGGCTAATGCAGTAATACCTGCACATCTCAACACAAACACAAGCTTGTCCACAGAGAGACTGGGAAATCATATTCTGCCTAGATGCATTTATATGCATTTAAAAGCTACCTTCTTTTCTGGAGAAAGTACACAATTAAAATTATAAAGAGAGGAGTATATATATTTTTGTGAATTAAAATGCTGTCTAGAATAAACATCTTCGCTGCTCCTAATATCACTTGACATCAGATAGCAATAGCAAGTAGTATATCATGCCAAATAGTAATGTAAACAAATTCTTATAGGAAAAATAAAATAAAATTAATTAATAATATAAAATAAAACTACATAAAAATGCCAGACAGTGATGTAAACAAATATGTGAAATAAAATATAAACAAGAAAATTTAAATAAAATAAAATATATAAAATAATGAAATAATAAAAAATAAAATTAAACAAATAAATAAAAATAATATAAAATAAAAATACATAAAAATTCCAGACAGAAATGTAAACAAATGAAAAGATAACAAACATGTGAAATAAAATAAAATATAAACAAAAATTTTTAAATAAAATGAAATATATAAAATAATGAAAACATAAATAAAATAAAATGAAAAATATAAAATGAAAAATACTATAAAATAATATAAAAATAAAAACACAAAAAAGGCAGACAGTGTGTAAACAAATAAAAAGAAAAGAAATATGTGAAATAATGAAATAACAAATAAAAAAAATAAAATAAAAAATACTATAAAAGAATATAAAAATACATAAAAATTCCAGACAGTGATGTGAACAAATAAAAAGATAACAAATGTGTGAAATAAAATAAAATATAAACAAGTAAAATTCAAGTAAAATAAAATGTATAAAATAATGTAATAATAGAAAATAATTAAAAAAAAAAAAAACGAACCAAAAAAGTAAAAAAATAAAAATATAAAAACTAAACCTAAGATAAAAAAATAAGTAAAATAAAATATAAAAAAATAATAATAAAAAATAATATGTTCTGCCCTGTTTCCAACAGGAAATACATCAACATATGAAAGAAAACTGTGTTTGGCAAACCATTCTGTGTTTTTTTTTTTTTTTTTTCCATTTCTGGCCTGTGTCTCAAAACCCCAGCATGGTTTCATGGAGCATTAATAATGTCAGCTGTGTTCTGAATTACTGCGGCGCACAACACATCATCACACTGACAGGCCTGGACCACCAACCCACGCTCCATCTAAACTCTCAAACCCCTTCTGAGAGCTTTCAGAAGACTGATCTGAGGTCAGCAGAAGGGAACAGATGCGCCAAACAAAGAGAAAGAAAACTAAAACTTTACTTCACTAGAGTTCAGAGGAATAGTTCACCCAAAAATCATTTACTGTCATTTTAAATCTGAAATCAAAGGTGAATCACATAGATTCTGCTAAATAACTCCTTTTGTGTTTCTTTGAAGCATTTGGAATGACATGAGGGAGAGTGAATGACAGGAGTTTCATCTATTTCTTTAAGAGCGGAAGATCTTCTGACTGAAGGGAGCGAGAGCTTTCAGCATTGATTGAATTGTGAGAGGGATGTGAAACGGATTTGTGACGAGGGATTCACCTTTTACTTGTTGGATTTTGACAAGAAGCTTCAATCAATAGAACGTGGACGTGCAAAGAGATGAAATGACCGATAGCAACGAACGCCAGGAACAACCTTCTCATCACGGCTGTACTGAGACGCTCCTCATACAACATGTGCTGTAATTTCATTTACAATGCTTTATTCCATAGATTTCAAAATTGCTGTAGGATTTACTGCTAGTACCTTTTACAAGTAATTACAAATAAGAGACAAATGTAACTGCATTAAACATGAAATTCTGAAGTAGAAAGACTGAATTGGCATTTTCTTGTAAAATGTACTCCAATAATCTTTATTTACATCTGTGTTGTTTTTTGACCAGTGAATGTCGGATATACATGTTTTGTCCGTCATTAGAACGGTGAATCACATTATGTTTTCATCATCTTACAGGTTGTAAAGTTTACTGTAGCTACAGTATGTGGCCGCTCAGTTCTTCTGCCGTTTGGCCAAAATCTCATGTTATTAAAGATGAAGTGCTTCACACCGGCTGTTTAAGACAGTATTGGCTGTGACTCGATGACAGATGCTAGACTAAGACACTCTTCTCCGCTCCTCAAACACATAAAACAATAGACTTTAAATATATAGTGTTTGTAGAGTAAAGAAAACGCTGTACTTTATTTACCATTGCATTGCAAACAAGCAGAGACGCTCCAAACTGTGTGCGGCACTTCATTCACGATTGAGTTTCACGACAGTTTGAGTTTGAGGATCCAATGGAGTTATGAGGTTTAGTCACAAGCTCTTTTTAATGTGTTTCATTGGTTAAATATTTGCAAAACCTACAGACAAACGTAAAGAGTGACCAATAGTAATGATTAATGAAAAAAAGACGAAATATGGAGATACGAGGTTAAAGCAATAATGTGACTATTCAAAAAAAGAAGAGGATTAATAAGTTAAGTTTGATTCATTTCAGTGAACCAGTTCAAATCTGATTCATTTACTTTGATTCATAAAACTCAAAAATGTTTACAGAAGATTTATTTTACACATCGTAAAAAGGTTTTAGTTAAAATATAATATCATTGATCATTTTTAATGAAATTCTTACCACATTTTAGTTCTTGCATAAAACATTTTGAATCAACTAAGCAACAACGGCTGTTTGGTTGAAATTATGATTCTTCTGGGGGGAAAGTACATACACTACCATTCAATAGTTTGGTGTCGGTAAGATTTTTTATGTTTTTGAAAGAAATCTCTTTATTTATGTGATGATAAATGCAGTAAAACAGAAATATGGTATAATATAATTACAATCTAAAACAGCTGTTTTCTATGTGAATAGAAGCCTTCAGTGTCACATGATCCTTCAGAAATCATTCTAATATGATGATTTGCTGCTCAAGAAACATTTATGATTATTATCAATGTTGAAAGCAGTTGAGCTGCTTTATATTTCTGTGTTTTCAGGATTCTTTAATGAATATAAAGCTCAAAAGAACAGCATTTATCTGACATAAAAATACGTTGTAACATTATAAAGAACTTTACTGTCACTTTTGATCAATTTAATGCATCCTTGCTGAATAAAAAAATAACTTCTTTCATATGAAATTTATGTATGATTGCATAATTTATATTCTCTAAAAGTAATTTCAGAGTCCAACAAGCAAATAGAAAGCGTTATGAAAGGACTAAAGCTGCTATTTAATTTATCTGCAGATCGATACAGTTCTGCGAGGACGCGGTTTAGCCTGTTTAACGTCACGGCTTACTCCTTAATTACAGCATGCAAGAGTAATTATCATAAAACCGAAATAAATCACTAAACAGGTGGTTAAAGATGAATTCTTGGCATCGGCAGCAGAGGCGCCAGCACTGCCAGACTTGGCAAAAATATCCCTGCGAGGAAGATGGTCGCGCCGTCCGTCCGTCCATCCGTCCTTGAGGAATGTGACCTCTTTTTGTCTTTGAGAGGGAACAGCTGAATGTGGCACTACCACTCGGAGCGGATGCGCCGGCCTCTCGCAGCTGTCTAGTTAAAGCCCATCACTCCCTGAACGAGAGCAAACAAAGCCTGCTAGACCTGGCCTGAATGCTCCGGTCAATCACCGGCCCATATTTGTCTTATCCGCCCCAGTGGACGGGCGCAATCCTCCTCTCCTCGCCTATTATTTGTTTCCATTTTATCTGTGCACTTGATTGCCTGGGCCATTTGCCCGGCCGTTTTGAGCGTGTAAACACACTCGGCGGTCCCCTGACAGCCCGGATGGACGGAGAGAGGACAAATTCTCCTCCTTCAGCCATCCATCCATCCGTCCCTCACGATTCTGTGGGCCGCACCTACGGCAGAGAGCTCACGCTGTACTGGGTAATTAGGCTGTCAATCAAGGCTTTCATAAACGACCTCTGCAGGACGGGGGAGGGACGCACGGAAAGAAACGCATGAATTGTTTAAGTGTCATGTGACCCAGACAATGTATTGTGGAGGGTTCAGTGTTATTTTAGTATCATTGAGATCCTATATTTTAGTTTTTATTAATATTTTAAATATTGGAAAATAATAATATTTCCCGTTTTCATTTTAAACCGAATTAAAGTTTTATGAATATTTTGAATTAGCATGTTAATTTTAGTTTAATTTTTAGTCATTTTGTTATATTGCTTTTTTTAAATATTGCTATTTATGCTTAATTTATTTTTATTTTATTTTATTTTCAGTTTTTGTTTTTATTTATTACCAGTTAATAATTTTAGTGCTTCAACTTAAAGGCAACATTTCTAATTTTTGTTTAGTTCAAGTTTTTCAACTAATATTTTATATCAGCTTTATTTCAAATTTGTTTTAATAGCTTTAGTTTTAGTTAACGATAACATCCCTGTTGTTGTTGTCATGTTTATTAATTTAAAGCGGTGGTTGATTATGATTTGACTTTTTTAACTTTAGTTAGTGTGTAATGTTGCTGTTTGAGCATAAACAACACCTGCAAAGTTACGACGCTCAAAGTTCAAAGCAAAGGGAGATCTTTTCTTTTACAGAAATTGCTTTTTAAGGACTACAACAAACGGCTGGTAGGGACTACACAAGCTTCCTCCCGGGTTAGTGACATCACTAACCCTGAAATTTACATAAACCCCGCCCCCGAGAACACACAACAAAGGGGGTGAGATTATCA
>CM077190.1:32201530-32239030 GCA_039654105.1 Coreius guichenoti | reverse complement strand
CGGTCCCTCAGTCCGGCATCTTCTATCCACATCTGAGAGCCCAAGAAGCAGGACTGGGCTGCTCTGAAGTCAAGTGCTAATGAGTCTCGGTCCCCGGGGACGGACAGGGCTGGAAACGCGAGGCATCTCCACCGTGCAGCGTTTCATGTCCTTCTCAAAGCAGAAAGGCTCCTTTCTCTGCGTTTTCTGAAGGCTTGGCATCAGCGCATTGTGGCATATGGCCCTGTTTCCACGTTTAATGAGAGCTAAATTATCTACTTACTAAGTGTAACTGAAAGATCTAGCCCATTCTGGCCCAAAGGGGAGGAAATTTGGCTCTTTACATCATCTCAGCCAACAAGCCTATGCATATTTCAGGATTGCATCAAAGCACGGCCCGTTTGGAATATCATTGCATGTTAGTGCATCTTCGCCAAGCACAATGCAATTATAGAGGATACGGTTCAGGCTGAATAACGTGCAGTTTTCTCGCATAATGAAGTGTTTTGTTTTGCATCACGGCCAAAAAAAAAACAGGTCTAAACAGGATGGCGGGTTGCACTGTGGATTCTGTGACAGCGTGGCCTATTAGCAGGCATCCGCTAATTAACAGTTCTTTAGCGTTTACCGCAGCGCAACCGCGTTCCTCGGCAGCCTCGTTAGCATCCATTTCCAGCGGTGTGAAAAAGCTCTGAGCTCTTTTGAAATGCCTTGGATTGCACATTAATGATCAAAGGAAACAACCCCTGATGACTGCAAAGCATGCTGGGCCGGCTCAAATTATGTCTGATATTATTGTGCGTTTGAAAATAGCGCTGAAACATTTATGCGACGACTGTCTGTTAAGAATGCGTTCTGAAAAACATTTGTGTCTCGGAGCGCCTCCTTCAGCGCTTTTCCGGGGGAGAAAAGATAATTTCGCATGAATCTTTCACATAAATTTAAGGGCTGCAGAGAGACACGCTGCAGGTGTAGGCCAGCACGCATTATTGCACACATATACACGAGCACATTCCCCCAGACTGCAATTCAAACACGCCCGCTGATGATGAAAAAGTCAAGCTCATTATACATTTGTTGCTGCGTCGCTGTTTCTTTTCCAGACATTAAGACATAGCCGGCTAATGGACGGAGAGAGGAGCGCATCTTTCTAAAAACACAACGCTCCCTTATTATTTTGTTTCTGTACTAGGAATGTGCAACACTACATATTTTCAACACTGGATGGATGGATGATAGATAGATGGATGAAAGATAGAACAACCGATGGATGAAGGAAGGAAGGAAGGAAGGATGGATGGATGGATGAAAGATAGAACAAACAATGGATGGATGGATGGAAGGAAGGAAGGAAGGAAGCAAGGAAGGAAGGAAGGAAGGAAGGAAGGAAGGAAGGAAGGAAGGAAGGATGGATGGATGGATGGATGGATGGATGGATGGATGGATGGATGGATGGATGGATGGATGGATGGATGGATGGATGGACAGACTCTAGGTTATATGTTGTAAACTCCTGTACTGTAACTCGGCATGTATTTTCTCTCTATGTGACCCTGTTCTGTACAGCGAGCAGCTGTTGAGGGAAACTGCAGTACTGTTGTTTTTTGCCCATATGTTATTCTCTTTACTGTGTCGATGGCCTCTCACACGGCCTCATACAGCTCTGAGATCAGAGACGAGAGCTGCTCTGCTCCTCCACTAACCCTGAAACCAAACCCTCTCTCGGCCACAGCAGCCTTCTGCCCTGCTTTTCCCTCCAGAAGCGGCACATGGCACGGAATCCGAAATGCGCCGGAATGCTAAGCGTGTCAGTCGATCCGTGACAATATGCCGGGCTCGGGTCTTTTCAGAAGTGGAGAAAGGCTTTGTCAAGGCAGCCGTCTTAAATGTGGTGATTTAATAGTGACGTTCTGCTGCAGATCTGAGTCTGAATAGACTCGGCGCAAACAGGCGCCGCCGGTGCTCGCAGGAAAAAGGCGGCGGGAGGCGATACAAAAGCCAATCATTCCCCCAAAACCTCAGGATGGCTTTGAAGGATTATTTGTGCGGCAAAGTAGGGGAGATTTACGCTACGCGCGCGCGCGTGTGTGTGTGTGTGTGTGTGTGTGTGTGTGTGTGTGTGTGTGTGTGTGTGTGTGTGTGTGTGTGTGTGTGTGTGTGTGTGTGTGTGTGTGTGTGTGTGTGTGGCGAAGGTCTCCTGCAAACACCGCATTATTTATCCCTCTCTATCTCAGCTCCAAATATATTCCACTCCCGCTGCTGGCTTGCGGCTTTTTGGCCTGAATGTAAACACACTTGGGAAGACAGTAAACCCTAATAAACTGGCAGAGTTACGTCACTTAACAAACTCAAAGATTAAGTTAAAATTTCACTGTTCGCTTTTGCAGGGAGCGAGACATGGTCAGCGTGGCCTTCGTTTGCTTTTGTCACCAAATGCAATGAAAAACTGTCCAGACGAGCTGAGTTCACCGTGGTCGTACAGACGATAAGGACTGAAGAGGCTGCGGAGAAAATGCAGGAAAAGCAGGGGCGTAAATCAGGGCGCTGTGACAGCACTACGGTTTCCAGCCAGCAAGGAGGCCAGACCGGCAAAGCTCTCTTGCTCGCTTTTGGAAGGAAAACACGATTTTTCTTCTCCTGAGCTCTGCTGTAGACAGGAGATTAAGGAATTTCTCCAGCCACACCGCAGCGAAACAATGGCTTGGCCGAACGCCACCTTGTTTATTGGAATGTCACCGATTGCAGGAGACTGACCCGGAATCACCGAAAAATACAATTACTACACGCATGAGAGTGACCTTAGTCTACGTCAGAGCTAAAGATCCCAGCTGCGCCGCTCGGCAGAGACGTAAATTGGTAAAAACCACAAGTGAGCTTCATAACGAAGCTGTGTCCTAAAACATCCACCTGCTTTCCTGCATGCATGCTTTTAGTGTACAAGAGCCTCCGGAAAATACAGAGAAAGAGAGAGGGGTTATATTCAAAATGACATACTACTGTTTCTGCAGTATCAGGGCTTGACACTTATTTTTTTCCCCTGGACCACGTGCTCCTAAAATTGAAAAATTTAAGAGCACATGAAGAACTTTATGGGTGCAATGAAAACATGAATACAAAAAAATACACTGCTTTTAAATATTCCTGCTTCAAACTGTATTTATGTAATAATTATGGACTTATGTATATTGTAAACAGTGAATTAAATGCCAGATACATTTTAGTTTGTACTTAGTAATTAAATATCAATAATAACCAGAAAAAAAGTTTTATAACAAGCCCAATATACACCGGGACTCTTATTTTGAAATCTCTTTACCGCTTCATATAAAACATAATAATACAAACACCATAAACACTTTCATAATTAATCAATAGTAAATCATAAACAATAGTCTGACAGTATTCAGTGAAACCGCGAGCATGTTGCACGCACAACAGCGCCGCGTTTTGACTTTAAACGCGCAGCACTCGTATATTTAAATCATCGCCAATAATCACATTAAGCCATATTGCGATTCCTGTTTTCTGTCCTCAAATTTAAAACCTCTTAAAATGACAATTAAAACTTTAGTTATACTATTTATGATATTTAAGACTTTTATGACAAATAAAAGTAGAAACTTAACAGATTATAATGATATATAACACTTGCCTGAATGACCAAAATCAACGGAGTATTTTGAGTCTCTTTCGCATTGATAAGAAAAAAAGCGAGTTGGTCCCGCCAGCGTGACTGTCAACCTCTAGGGGTTAAACAAAGACTGTAGATATAGAAATACGGTTCACTGATATTACTCATGAATGGGAGAAACTGCAAAGCACAATATGGTGGAATAGTCCCGCCTTCTAAAGTAAAAGAGCCAATCGCTGATCGGTAAAGACATTGCATCATTGCAGCTGCAGTTAGAAGCTCCGGTTCCCATAGAAACCTGAGACTCGCGCTTACGACTGCACAAGCGCATTGGCTCGTCTAGCCTGAAAAAGAAGCTTTTTAACGCTATTTGAGCATAAGAAACAACATTTATGGGACAACTTGAGGGTGAGGAAATGATGACAGAATTTTCATTTTTTCATTCACTGATGCTCCAGAAGGAAACACGATGCATTAAGAGCCGGGGGTGAAAACTTATTGAATTTGAAAATCAAGGTAAATTGTACTTAATTTGTCTTCTGGGAAACATGTAAGTATCTTCTGTTGCTTCTGAAGGGCAGTACTAAATTAAAAAAAATTGATATTTAAACAAAATAAGAAAAATTTGGACATCTTCATCCTGTTCATTCCTCACCCCCGGCTCTTAATGCGTCGTGTTTCCTTCTGGAGCATCAGTGAATGTTTCAACCTTTTTTAATAGTTGTGTTTGAGTTCCTCAATCGTCCTCAGATCTCAAAATCATACAGTCACTGCTGGAAAGGGTTCAAATATGCAAAAGATGCTGGAAAACTGAAGAATTTGCAGGACCTGGAGGATTTTTCTGAAGAACGTTGGTCAGTTTAACTGCTCAGGACAAACAGTGGGCTCATGAACAACCATCACAAAACACACAAACAGCCGTGGGTCATACAGGGAACGACACACAGTATTGAGAATCAATGGTTCATAAACTTTTGAACGGGTCATTTTAATAAATTCTATATGTAAAATTTTTTTTATGTAAAATATCTTATTCAGGACAGCAAAAATAACATGCATTTTGTATGATCCCTCTTATTTTGTTAAAATTATTTACATTTTCACAGATTCTGCAAGGGGTTCACATACTTTTTCTTGCAACTGTATACAGAAAATGATCAAAGAATGCTCCCTTTGAATCGAGCTGTCAATCAAACAGTGCGAGTTTATCAGTGACTGAGTTCTGGACTCGCGCCAAAACTCCCGTTATAGTCAACAAATCTCTTATTTGTTTGCACTTTTAGTTATGATGAAAGCATTCGTTAGTGTGCAGAAATTGAGTTTCAATGACGAGATCTCTGGTGGCTTGCAACAGGTGCGGGCTATCGCACATTGGCGCACCTGTTTGGGATGAGCAGCGCATCGGTGTGCCTGATGGTCAACGAGTTCTGTCAAGCCGTCATCACGTACAGAACGCAATGCTGCAGAAAATCCGATCTGCCTGTTTACATGACAGTCGCATTGGCACATATCTGATTTATTTCCACATATGAATGAGGCCTGAAACCGATCTCGAAATATCCGAATGCATGTGTTTTTTTTTGCTGTTTACACGGTCATAGAACACATCCGATCACATATGAGCAAAAAAATTGGAATTGGGTCACATTTCACTGACAGTGTAAACGAGGCCTAACTGAATTACATATACTATTTATTAACAAAGTATGTAGTATACTCTGCAGTATGTAGTAAATCTGCAGTAGGCATTAGACACGCACAGTGTTTGTGGGCACATTTGAAGCAGTTTCAATCAAAGTGCTGGTTTAGCGAGTTGATAGATGCCACATTAGTGCGGTTAAATGTAGGGTAACACTATACTGCCGGTAAAATAACTGCCGGTTTCAACAAACAAACACACACTGTACTAACACTCACACTCTCAGAGGAAGAAAAAGCCCAGCGCAATGGATAGAATTTCTTTTAAGTTCATTGAGCATCAGAAACAGTTAGTTTTATCCAGCTCAGACTGATTTCACCCACTGCAAAACTGGATTGGCGTCACACGCCGTGTGTTAATAGTGTCAGCTTCCTACAGCAGGACAACTGCTATGTACATACGCTTATCTTAATTTGAAATTACTCAGGTGTGGCCTCTCCTAAGTAGCTGATAATTATGATTTAATTTGTTCCGATCTTTCCAGTTTTTGCTTCTGGCCTCAATTAATTGAATCAGTTCCATTGAGTAATTATCGTTCAAAGAGCGATCCCTGCTCATCGCCTGCGAGGGAAGCGGCATCCGTCTGTGTTACAGTGCAGAACGATAAGCCAGAATTCAGTGCATTCACATTGGAGAGGATAAGCTACCACCCCCAGACATATGATTTCAAAAGCACGGCATTCGCTCAGTGTTGGGTGTATTCACAGAGTTGACACGAGAGGTTTTAGCTATGGTCTGACGCTCTGAAGCTCTACACAAATCCCTACGGGCTCAGAGCACCTAGTCCTGCAGCACATGTGGTGTTCAGACTCCAGATATTGGTTTAAAACAGCTGTAAAGGTCACTGCTAGTCTGCAATCTATGTATTTCTGCTACTGCTACTTCACTTCACTAGAGGTAGTGTGTCACATAATAACAGTATGACAGTTTTGAGACATAGTTCCAGTAAAATTAGCCAACAAGCATACTTGCTTACCTGGCATAATTTAGTGGCGTTTGCTAAGTGATTTAGCATAGCTACACCCTGGCTAATAACTTAGAATATCTTGGTGGTGATTCAAAAAAAGTCAAGAACTCTTTAGCAACCATATATCAACATTGTGACAACAACCCAGAACAACCCAGTTCATACCAAGAACGATAACTATAAAGATGTCGACATCTATATTAGCATCCACACCGTTCAGTTTTGGCATCTGTCGCTTTAATTCCTCAAATTCTTTAAAGCAAGATGGATTTTAATTGGCTGTCAATTTTTTTTACTGTTCATCAGCTGTTGATTCCAATGATATAATTTCTCTGTGACGTTATCCTTAGTTGTGGTGTGGACTGATATTCTTTTATATTTAAACGATTTTAAAACTATATCTTTATCACTATCATTATCATTATCATTATAGGGCCCTATGAAATCCATTTAAATTTTTCCCAAAATTACATTTTAGTTATTTTTTTATTTAAATTCTGTTTTAATGGTTAAATTATATTTTATTAATCCAAAATCAAGTCTAATTATTTGAAATCATGGAACTTTTAACAGAATTTTATTTAAAAATTTAGCAAGAGTTTCATTTTTAGGGCCCTATGAGATACATTTTATTTTTTCTAAAACTCCCATTTTATTTTTACCAAATCCTTTTTTTTTTTTTTAAACCAAATTCCATTTTTCGTTTTTATATTTTTCTGGATTCCATTTTAATGGTTTAACACAATTTTAATAAACAAAAGTCTAATGTCTAATAACTAATTGAATTCATAAAAATAACTTAATTTTTTTTACAATAATAGGGCCCTTAGAAATGTTATTTTTTCAGAAATTCTGTGTTGTGTATTTTAAATTATCTTTTAATTAAATTAAAAAAAAAAAAAATTCATTTTTGCGCAAGCAAAGTGCTGCACAATAGAGGTTTACTGTTAAAATGAAAACATGGAAGAAAAATTGTGATTATTGCTTATAAAATTAAGTTTTAATAATAATTTTTATTATTATTGTTATTATTAGCACTACTACTACTACATTAATACTTACATTGTATTGTACAACAGTAATATATTTCTGTCACAATTTCTTCAAGTTAAACCAGACTTTTATTTTGACAGGCTGCCGTGATGACCTTAAAGTTTCTGTATGTTTATGATATGACGATAGTTTTATCAAATAAAACATTCATTCACACCGTGACATTCCGCATTATACAGAAAATTCCATTTTTATGACTGAATTCCGTGATTCCGTCCACGTTTTCCGCATCATGGAAATCATACAGCCCTATTATCGTTATTGTCCTTGGTGTGATGTGTCCATGCTGGTGACTTTTGCATGGCAAACACCACTCAAATTTTCCTCTGAAAATAAAATCTAGTTTTGCATGCTATGATTTGGGATGAACTAATCTTGCATTCTATATAGTTTGCGAATTGGGACACAGCCTGAATGTGCAGGGCAGGCTTTGCTGAGGAGGATTGGAAGGTGTTTCACAATTGGCTGTTTAAACGGCTTTCCATATCAGCAGAGTCTAGAGGAGATGAGCCCAGACCGAGGGGATGAATTCGACGGTTTGACCCGCCTGGATCATGCGGTGCTTTGCTCTCTGTCATAACTATGCAGCTCATATGGAAAATGCCCACTGTCACAACACATCTGCTTCCAAACGATAAGCCGTGGAGAGTCGGGAAGAGCAGCGGAGCGGAGGAACAGAGGAGCTGCAATGGAAATGGAGAGCCCTGGGGGGTGCAAGCTTAGTAATGACCCAAAGAGAGGACACGAGTCCTTGGCCTTAGCCGGCAGCCGCCGTGAGTAGCCTGGGCACACTTTATTTGGTTACAAGAGATTAATAGGACTAAGCTGCTCCACTGGATAAACCAGCGCTTCATTGTGAGGGCCGAATTACTGTGCTTGGGAAACTCCAAACACACTATCACATCGCACAATTCCTCGAGGAGTGGGAGAAATTAGCCTGGATGCTAATCCTCATAGAATGACAAAACGACTTGCGTTTATTTACCAATACTGTGTCCTTAGCAGTTCTCTGTCGAGTCAAGAGTCGATTAATGGTTTCAACAGTTCTCGAGTCACCAGTACACTGGACTGAGGAAACAGTTCGGACTCGGACATGTCCGCCAAGAACCAATGAGCTGCTGATGCGAGCATATGTGTGAACGATCAGATGACTTGAATGAGGGGCGAAATTACCCTATTAAAAAAAAACAGCATATGCTGGTTAGGTATGTTTTGAAGCATGGCAGCTGGTTTAAGCTGGTCAAGTGCTGGCCCTAAGCAACTAGCTCAGGTCCAGCTTATAACCAGCTCATGACCAGCTAAGGACCAGCAAGGACCAGCATAAACCAGCTCAAACCAGCTGCCATGCTTCAAAACATACCTAACCAGCATATGCTGGTTTTTTCAACAGGGTTTTTTATGGTTTCTCACGGTTTATGTAAAAAGATGAGTTGATTAAGACAAGTTTATTCACTATATATGCTTTAGACATTAGAGAGGTTCACGTCATTATTGGGTACTTTAATAATAGAATTGTGTATATGTGACAATATTGTGTGATTATATAAACAAACTGGTGAATCATTCATTAAAACAAACTGTCCGGAAGAACCAGTTCACGGAAAAGAATGGGACTTCCCATCACTAATGTCTGGAGCACAAACGCTGCAGGACGACACACACACACACACACACTGAAGTTATTTAAGGTTAGGGGTTTGTTAAAATCATTATCCCTAATATGAGCAAACACCACTAATAAGATAAGATAAGATTAGTGTGGAAATCCAGTTTAAAACAGCAGAAGGGCACAGGCTGGTACTTACTAGTAACAAGACGCTCTGGCTCGTCATGACATGAAAGCGTGTCTTTATTCGGTCCTGCGAGACCATGTCCTGCGGCCTGCCTGCGGGCAGCAATGGCCCTCACTACTCTCACTCCTCCCTCACATTTGATAAAACACTTGATCTGGCTGCTGAACATGTCTGACACACACAGCTTTTGCATTTGTTTGATGCCGAACACGTCCTCATTTGTGACGCGTTGCCACTTTATCGATTTACAGCAAAAATTAAAAAGAGCTTTTTACATTTTCTGAAGATGTGAGCAGTGCTTACTCTTGCAAAAGTAGCTTATGCGGTTGCAAAGGTGTCAGCTTTTAACATGAGGACATGTCCCAAATAGCTTTAGCATGTTGCTATGTAATTGCTAAGGTGTTCTGAGTAGCTTTTAGCTGATGTTACAAATAGCTTTAGTATGATGCTATGCGCTTGAAAATCTGTACTGTGTACTTCCGAATATCTTTAACATGTTGCAGTGCAGTTTCTAAGGTGATTTAAGTAGTTTTAGCATGTTATGCAGATGATAAGATGTTCAAAATAGCTTTAACATGTTGTAGTGCAGATTCCAAGGTGTTTTAAGTAGCTTTTAGCATTTTTATGCAGATGTTAAGATGTTCCAAATAGCTTTAACATGTGTGTTTTAAGTAGCTTTTAGCATTTTAGCTTGTTGCAGTTGCTAAGGTGTTTTAAGTAGCTTTTAGCATGTTATGCAGATGCTAAGATGTTCTGAATAGCTTTAGCATGTTTTTATGCTGTTGAAAATGTTCGTGTAGCATTTAACATTTTATGCGGCTGCTAACATGATCGTAAATAGATTTAGCTGTCATTATGTGGTTGCTAAGATGTTCTAAATATCTTTTAACATGTTATGCGAATGCTAAGATGTACATAGCTTTATCATGTTGTTATGTGATTGCTAAAGTGTTTGTGTGGCTTTTCCCTGTTGAAAAAAACAGCATATGCTGGTTAGGTATGTTTTGAAGCATGGCAGCTGCTCTGAGCTGGTTTAAGATGGTCCTAAGCTGGTCATGAGCTGGTTTAAGCTGGTCAAGGTGCTGGTCCTAAGAAACTAGCTCCAGCTCAGGACCAGCTTATAACCAGCTCAAACCAGTTGCCATGCTTCAAAACATACCTAACCAGCATATGCTGTTTGTTTCAACAGGGTTAGCTTATAATATGGACACTAAGATGTTACAAATAGCTTTAGCATGATGCTATGCATTTGAAAATGTGTACTGTGTAGCTTTTAGCATGCTATGCAGATGCTAATATGTTCAAAAATAGTTTTAGCACACTGCTATGCGGTTGCTTTAATTAGCTTTCAAAATGTGGTATGTGGGCACACTAAGATGTTCCAAGTAGCATTAGCATGTTGGTATGCAGTTCGACTGGGATTTCGCCAGTTTTATTCTCTGCTAGACAAAAAAATGCAAGGCGTTCAACACATTGAGTGTTAGCGGTTGTTTAAATCACTACCACCTAGTATGTATGAGCAACAGTAATAGTTATATTTGCTTTAACATGCACCGCTAAAGCTTTATCTTCTTAGGAGTGTCAAATGAAGAGACCACCAGGGTTTAATTGGGTGTGGTATTGATATTGTTTTACAGGTAATGAATTAAATCATAACATAAACGACCCTGCGATGCTTTGCTCTCAAATTGTGGTATACGGAGGACGGGGAGCGACTAGAGCATGCTGTCTTTACTCCACCGAGGGCTTGTGTGGTCTGTCCACAATAAAAACACAACCCCCTACTCATGACTTAACGCGGTAACTTCACCCAACAATCATGGTGTGTTTAAACAGCGGCGAATTTAACGATCCGCTCGAGGAGTGAGCTTCATTATCCCGGCTCTCACTCACTGCCATCTGTACTAGAGACATCAAACAAAGCCAAAAGCCCACTCTCCCAACCCCTCCCTTCTAATCCCACAATGCTCGGCTCGTTCAGAGCCAAGGAAAAGAATGTTAAGAGCCATCATTACCGGCAGATCTCTCGGATTTACTGGGGTGGGGGACGCTTGGAAAAGGGAGATTTGACTTGTTTTAATCACTACAATGTACGAGCAACTTTTCTGAGGAGAGCGGCTTGTCAACAATCGCAAGATCTGACAGAATAAAGCATGGTTTAAGTCCGGCGAGAGAAAGCATTAAACAAATATACAGTCTCACTCCGGGAGCCTTAAGAGAGGGCCGAACACTCGTAAACGAATGTTGCATTCATATTAAATGAGTAAAACGTGCTCCAGCAGCGCAGCTTTGAGTTTCACTAGAGACTAGAGTCGGATATTCAAACTTCATTTGAGATTTTTCTTCCACAACTTTTACTTGCATTATAATTTCATGAAATCTGCACTGTTGTGTCATATTTAACAAAGCTAAAATGCCTCAAAACATGCACCTCTGCATGTGCACGTGTGGCGTAGGTCCCTGCGGTTTGACATTGCGACGTTAGCGAGACACACAGGATGCTTGTAGACTCATGCTGGCTGTTAGCACGGCAGACGTGATGGGATGCTGCCAGACATGCTGTGACAAGTCATTTGTCGTAGTTAATAATTCATATAGGCATGTTAGCACCCCAGTTGCACGCATGTGTATTAGAATATGCGGCTGTATTGACAGCATGAAATTTTAATGCGCTCTGAATACCTCGACCAGAGAACAAAGACGGGCGAGATGATAAAATAAAAACCGGTGCTTTGAGAGAGACGCCGAGTTTAAACGCATAAGCGAATTGTGATTTAATTATTGATTACTCATGAACTATCATCGAAATCATGCATGCGCTGGTTTAGGCGCTGACGTGGCACTCTCAAAGATGATGGATGTTTTGGCCGATTTGTTGCTTGTGCATTTGCGACCCATCTGACCTCATAAATCCTCATTACCGCGGGACAGAATCACTGGATGCAGTGCAAATGATTTTTCAAGATTTTTCCATATTGGACGCATTTCCCTGGGTGCACGTGGAAAATAAGAGCAACGACCTCTCGGAGCGGCGCAACAGGAGAGCGGCCGCTGTGGCGTGTGAAGAGGTCTGCTGTAAGACGCCTCCAGACACTGGAGCTTATTATTTGGACCGGGACAGGCTGCTCCAGCTAATTTCAGCTGACATGAGAAGGCCCGAGCAACTCCAGGAGGTCCTTTACCCTTCACACACACTCATAAACAAGTACACACACACTAGTGAGCAACACTGCTATAAAGGCCAGGAGTCCAGCTCAACGGAGAATTGCTTTCTCTAAGAGATGGCCTCCTGTCAGCTGCCATACACAAACACTCACACTCGTTCTCTTCCAAACGCTAGTGAGCTGCCCACCTAGACAGCATTCTCAGGCATAATAGGCGCGTTGAAAACTGTTCATGTGATTTGGTCAAAATGTAAAGCAAATTCACATATCCTTTACCAGTATCCCAGAGGTCTCACTTCTATTATATATTATATTATATAAAAATATAAAATATATTATATTAAATATTATATAAATGTAAATGTCTAAAAGAAAAAAAAAATCTCTATAAAAAAAAGACCTCTGGGATGCAATTAGTTCTTGAAAAAGCTCTGGTTAGGAAAAAAATAGACGTGTTATAATGTATTTTTGTGGTACTATATGTTTTTGTCTCAAGACCGAGATTAATTCTGTCTGTCCGTCTGCCATCCATCCACCCACCAATCTATCCATCCATCATTCTATCTATCGTTCTATCTGTCTGTTTCTACCTATCCGTCCGTCCGTCCATCCATCCATCCATGCGTCCATCCATCCATCCGTCCATCCGTCCATCCATCCATCCATCCATCCATCCATGCGTCCATCCATCCATCCATCCATATCAGTCCCTCCATCTATCCATCCATCCGTCTCTATCTGTCCATCCTATCTATCTATCTATCTATCTATCTATCTATCTATCTATCTATCAGTCCATCATCCATCCATCCATCCATCCATCTCTATCTATCTATCGTTCTATCTATCATTCTATCTTTCTACATTTACATTTATTCATTTAGTTAACGCTTTTATCCAAAGCGACTTACAACTGAGGAATACAGGAAGTGATCCGTCATGAAGAGGCTGTCTTTTGAATGTTGTCATGATTTTGTCTATCTATTGCTCTATCTATCTATCGTTCTATCTGTCTGTTTCTATCTATCCATCCGTCCATCCATCCATCCATCAGTCTGTCTGTCTGTCTATCCATCCATATCTATCTGCCCGTCCGTCCGTCCATCCATTCATTCATCTGTTTCTATCTATCTAACCGTCTGTCCATCCATCCATCCATCTATCAGAGCTCAGAGTTGTATCTCTGAATTGTCTATTTTTTGCTTTAAATTAGCACTAGATGATGTCTAATCAAAGCTAAAAAAATAACCAGTAACAAAAATATTGATTGATACTACCAAATTTTAAAAAATTATTTAAAAATCAAATAAAAAAACAAAAAATAAACATTCAAAATTAAAAAATAAAAACCTCCATTACTATGTAGCTGCTAAGCAGCTCACCAGGGTTTTGAATGAAGCTAGTATTCTCTAGTACTCTCTGCCCCAACATAACAAACATGAAGGATCTTTCATTAAACAAGACCGAATCCGTCCGTATGCGCTGTTATTTTCAAAGTCTGCCTTCAACACAGGTTTCAGGCACTATAAAACTCCCTCTGCACGGAACAGCATGGAATAAACCCTCTCCTGCAATATTCCCGCCTCTGATCCACCGCGTTCGCTTGAATTCTCCTGCACATAATCACGTTTCAAACCATCTCCACTCCTCAAATTGAATTCTAATAGGCAGACAATGACCGTGACATCGGAATTTGCAGGAGAGATCACACGTAATCCAACATCTAAATTAAAGCCAAATTGGAGGGCCGTTGGTAATTTGCAGAGTGCATTAATAATAATATAAAAAAGGAGGGTAGACGTGATTCTAGACTGAGCTGGTGGAGCAGTTTGATTCCCTCGCCTGGTGTCATTACCGGCGCGTTTCATCTGGACGGCGTGACAAACGCCCCACTGTTTCTGCGGCTCTCATCGCCACATGACCAGCCTGCAGAGAAGCTCCACGCAGCCTGAGTAAACAGCACTTCTCTGATGGCTTTTCTGTGGCGTCCTCACTGCAAAACAGCATTTTCGTAATCAATATTTTGCACTAAAAATCTTTAAAATTCTGCGAGGTTGAGATGAAGATATAAAAACTTCTATTTAGAGGATGTATCTTAAATAAAGTTTATTTTTCTTACCCAGTTTGCAAATATTTCTTCTTGTTTTAAGCATGAACCTCATTAAATTTAGGGAAGTTTATGCCTAAAAAACAAACAAAGTTTTGCCTCTCAAGCCAATTTTTACATTATTAATACTGAATAAGAAAATGACTTTTTTTGTGCATTGCTTCTAATAGCTGTTTTTTGGTTTGGAAATAACTGCTTGTACCGAAAAACAAAAATCTTTTTTCTGCCCGTCTTTTCTTTGCAATGCAAAACTGATGAAATCGCAAACGCGGCAGCACTGTGAGGATTTCAGCTGTGTTGCATGAATACAGTCAATGCAAAGCTAGGTTATCAACGAGCGTCAAGTGCATCATTTCAATAAAGTGTTAACATATTGTCCCTCTGGAGTGGTGGGGCGACTTCTCCGGTGCTTTTAGCTGAACAAAAGAACGAGTATTTGCTAGTCTATCAGCGCTCAGAGTGGGTTTTCATCCTGCTATTGCCCCCATCTCCCGCTGAGAGGAGCATTTATCCATGGCAAGACCAATCAAATGCCCCCCTGTAGCGTCTAATCCTGCTCTGATCCCCAAATGAGACTTGTTAAAGGCAGCAGAATGAAAACACAACAAAAGAAGCGATGCCAGACCCTCCCTCAAATCTCCACTGTCTGCACTTCCTGCTCGACTGCTCTCTCACTCTCCATTCTTCCTGTCCCCCCGACCTTGACCCGATTCCTCCACAATCCTATTCACTTCAGTTTCTCTTTCTGTCCCATCAGCTTCATTCACCCCTTCAGTTTTTAAATCAATGGTTCATTAAAGTAATAATTCAAATCTGGTTAATATTTGTGCTCATGTCGCTCCAATCTGTGTGACTTTTGCTTCTGTGGAACACAAAATGAGAAATTATGTACTGTATGCATACATTATACGGAAGATTTTTAGCGAATAGTGACTTAAATTTTGAGTTCTTCCTCACACATAAGTTGTAATTTGTCAGGAAAAAAGTTGTTATTCAGAAGATTTATAAAAACAGAAATATAGCAACCAAAACAAGTCATATGAACTACTTTTATGATGCTTTTATACTGCTAAATAAAATAATAAAATAAATAAACAAAAAATAATAAAATGTAGCACACAATACAAGTCATATGGCCTACTTTTATGATGCTTATATACTGCTAAATAAAATAATAAAATAAATAAACAAAAAATAATAAAATGTAGCACACAATACAAGTCATATGGCCTACTTTTATGATGCTTATATAGTGCTAAATAATATAATTAATATAATATAATTTTTCTATAGGTTACATTTGAGTGAATGGTTCAGTGACTCATTCATAAAAACAGTCACTTATATAATTCTTGAGCAAATCTGTGTTTGAACAAATCAGTTAAGTGAATAATTCAGTGACTTATAAAATTAGTCACTTATGTAAATCTTGAACTAATTTCTGTTTGAATAAATCAGTTAAGTGAATGATTCAGTGATTCACTCATAAAAACAGTCACTTGTATAAAGGCTTGTTCAAGATGCATCGGCGCTGTGCTCTCCAATCACTCTCGCTGTACTTTGATGTCAAACGCTGATTGGTCAGTGCAGCGCCGATGCATCTCGAACAAGCCTTAATTCTTGAACAAATCTGTGTTTTTACAAATCAGTTGAGTGAATGATTCAGTGACTTGCTCACAACAACACACATATAATTATTTAACAAATCTGTGTTTGAACAAATCAGTTGAGTGAATGATTCAGTGAGTCACTCAAAGACAGTTACTCGCCGTCACATACTATTATAACAACGTAACCTGAAGAAGCAAAAACAAGCAGAGTGATAGCAAAATAAAACAAAACGAATAAAGTGGAGTAATTTCTCCTTTTGTGTTTAACAGAAGAAAGTCACACAGGTTTGGATTGGAATGAAATGAGTGCGTAAATGATGACAGGATTTTCATTTTGGGTGAAATATTCCTTTAACATGGTAAAACTCACTTTCTCATTGTGTTGATTTTCCCTGTTTTGCATTCTCTCATAGTCTCTCTCACATTCTTCTTCAGGGCAGAATATGATGCCGGAGGAGCGTATTCGGTAAAAAAAAGACAGAGCTCCATATTCCTGTTTCATTCCCGCTGCATAATTACCTCCCTTCCCTCCAGAGAGCCGCAAGAAAGGAGGCCACCAGTTGGGGGAAACCTTCCTCCAACCTCCAGCCTCCAGCGGGCGGCCCCCATTCACCAGCACCGACCGCTGGGTTAGCAGGGCCTGAGAACACCCTGAGAGGAACAGCAGGACTCGCTTCTCCAGAGGCTTGGCACAGGTACGATCAGCGACCTAAAAATAGTCTGACTTCTCATTCTGCTCTTCCTTTCTCTCATTCTGCTTTTCTCATCAGCGCTACAGTCCAGCGCTTTCTCTTTCTGGCCTTTGGAAGGAGAGTTTGAGCAGTGGTACCTGCAGAAACATGAGAACGGCGGTTCTACGAGCGGCATTGTTTTCAGCACATCTGCAGAAGCAGTCAGTGCACCGGCCGTGTTTCGAGAGGCACGTGACGAGCGCCGATCCGTTTCCCATGATGCACCTGAAGCTGTTTGTATGCTTGCTCTATTTTTCCAATAAAAAAAATTCATTTACTCAATAAACTGTTTTTTTTTAAATGATAACGATCTTTCTCTGAAGTTATGTGATGATATATGCTTCTGTAAAAGCCACAAATGTGAACAAATTAGTTTTCTGTGAAATACTACACAACTCATAATATCTCTGTCTTTTGTCAGCTTCTTTTTATGCACTGATCAATTTTGTGATTTTAGGCTATTTTGCTTCCTTTCAGACTAGTAGATAGAAAACATAAAACACAATTACACTTATTTGCAATATTACAATATTGCAATATACACTATTTCAATTACAATACATATCTTTCAAGGTTGTGAGTTTTTTCCTCCACTTCAGCAGCACTTACATACACCAAAATGTAGTTTTATTCCTATCTACAGTATATTCTGAAGGGGTTTGTTCATATTCGCCTCATTTATAGAACATTTTATTCCTAAAAACATGGTGATTTTCTGATTTATGGCGTGATAAAAACAGAAATCCATAATCCCCTGAGTAAAAACCTTCAACTCTAATGTGTCACCAAAACGAAACAAACCAATGTTCCAGATTTCTGTTCTGGATATTTATGCAAATGAGTGCATATTTAATTAGAAAATCCCTCATTTGCATATTTCAACATAACAGGTAATATAATATTTGTCTTAATGCGCTGTGATTATTCAACTGGTAATATTAGTTCAAACTTGCTATAAATCAACGTTTTGTGATTCATCTCGGTTCAAGGTTTTGAACTCTGTATTTAAAGGATTTTCTAAAAATGTCGATGGAGCAAATGAATGTGAAAAACACTTCCAATGCCGCAGAAATGTGCGCATCCTGACGCAGAGCCTCTGACGCGACCCAAGCCCAGTTTTATTATTCTAGCAGATAATGGAGCACATTTGGCCTGGCATCGATATGCAGGGCACAGACTCCCGGATCCCCACAGACATAATGATACTAGAGAATGACACGCTCTTGAAACCCCATCAAGGGGGTCACTTTCACTGCTATAAATGTTCAATTCCAACAAGTCACGACCAATCTTGTATATTCACTGTAATTAAACATTCAATTCCAGAAGGAGGGCAGCAGTCAAATCCCTTAACAAATGACTTAGCCGCAATCAAACTGCACTGCATGAAGGAAAGGAAGGAAGGTACTATGGTATTACAATAGTGTTTTAGTGTTTTTACTCATTAATATGATGGTAGTACTATGGCATTCTTTGAAACTCAAGCTACGAACTACTAAGTACAGTCAAGATAACCTTTTTACAAAGGTAGCTAGCAACACTACAACCCACTAATATAAAACATCACCCAAATGTATCAGTGCATATACAAACTCGATTCCAAAAAAGTTGGGACACTGTACAAATTGTGAATAAAAAAGGAATGCAATAATTTATAAATCTCATAAACTTATATTTTATTAACAATAGAATATAGATAACATATCAAATGTTGAAAGTGAGACATTTTGAAATGTCATGGCAAATATTGGCTCATTTTGGATTTCATGAGAGCTACACATTCCAAAAAAGTTGGGACAGGTAGCAATAAGAGACCGGAAAAGTTAAATGTACATATAAGGAACAGCTGGAGGACCAATTTGCAACTTATTAGGTCAATTGGCAACATGATTGGGTATAAAAAGAGCCTCTCAGAGTGGCAGTGTCTCTCAGAAGTCAAGATGGGCAGAGGATCACCAATTCCCCCAATGCTGCGGCGAAAAATAGTGGAGCAATATCAGAAAGGAGTTTCTCAGAGAAAAATTGAAGTTATCATCATCTACAGTGCATAATATCATCCAAAGATTCAGAGAATCTGGAACAATCTCTGTGCGTAAGGGTCAAGGCCGGAAAACCATACTGGATGCCCGTGATCTTCGGGCCCTTAGACGGCACTGCATCACATACAGGAATGCTACTGTAATGGAAATCACAACATGGGCTCAGGAATACTTCCAGAAAACATTGTCAGTGAACACAATCCACCGTGCCATTCGCCGTTGCCGGCTAAAACTCTATAGGTCAAAAAAGAAGCCATATCTAAACATGATCCAGAAGCGCAGGCGTTTTCTCTGGGCCAAGGCTCATTTAAAATGGACTGTGGCAAAGTGGAAAACTGTTCTGTGGTCAGACGAATCAAAATTTGAAGTTCTTTTTGGAAAACTGGGACGCCATGTCATCCGGACTAAAGAGGTCAAGGACGACCCAAGTTGTCATCAGCGCTCAGTTCAGAAGCCTGCATCTCTGATGGTATGGGGTTGCATGAGTGTGTGTGGCATGGGCAGCTTACACATCTGGAAAGGCACCATCAATGCTGAAAGGTATATCCAAGTTCTAGAACAACATACGCTCCCATCCAGACGTCGTCTCCTTCAGGGAAGACCTTGCATTTTCTAACATGACAATGCCAGACCACATACTGCATCAATTACAACATCATGGCTGCGTAGAAGAAGGATCCGGGTACTGAAATGGCCAGCCTGCAGTCCAGATCTTTCACCCACAGAAAACATTTGGTGCATCATAAAGAGGAAGATGCGACAAAGAAGACCTAAGACAGTTGAGCAACTAGAAGCCTGTATTAGACAAGAATGGGACAACATTCCTATTCCTAAACTTGAGCAGCTTGTCTCCTCAGTCCCCAGACGTTTGCAGACTGTTATAAAAAGAAGAGGGGATGCCACACAGGGGTAAACGTGGCCTTGTCCCAACTTTTTTGAGATGTGTTGATGCCATGAAATTTAAAATCAACTTATTTTTCCCTTAAAATGATGCATTTTCTCAGTTTAAACATTTGATATGTCATCTATGTTGTATTCTGAATAAAATATTGAAATTTTAAACTTCCACATCATTGCATTCTGTTTTTATTGTACAATCATTCAATTTGTACAATGTCCCAACTTTTTTGGAATCAGGTTTGTATTTATGAATCAAAAACATCCGTAAACATCAAGACAACAATCTTCAACTAAATATTTCACAACAAAATATTCTGTGCCTGAGAGTTCAGGCACAGAAATGAGTGAAAATTCAAATGATTCAAATGAATCAGTGAATCATTTTTTCATTAAAATACACTTTCTCAATAATCTGGCTAAAATTTATCCTAAATTTACTCAAAACGGTCATGCTAACCGCTAGTTGTTAGCCAGTTAAAGCTAGTTAGAAAAGCTACACTGCAAAAAAGAGATTTTCTTACTCAGAATTTTTGTCTTGTTTTCTAGTACAAATATTTAAACTTTCTTAAATCAAGATACATTTACTTGAGAAGCAGAATGACTTAAGATATTAAGGCTTGTTTTCTTAATCAAAATTGAGTGTACTCAAAAAAACTGATTTAAGTAAAAAAAAAAAAAAATGTCTGTCAATATGTCATATTTATTTAAAGGGAAAACAATATTATTTTCTTAACCTACTGACTGATATTTTTCTTATTTTAGGGCATAAACTCACTTAATTTTGATAACTTTTTATGCTTAAAACAATAAAAAGTATCTGCCAAATGGGTAAAAATAGACTAAACGACTATTTTTTTACCCCAGTGACAGATTTTTTTCTTGTTTTAAGTATGAACTCACTTAATTTTGGTATTTTTAATGCTTAAAACGCTTGTTGAAATAAACTTAATTTAAAGGGAAAACAAGATTATTTTCTTACCCTGCTGTTTAAAGCATGTACTAAGCAAGAAAAGTAAGGAAATCAAAGTACCTCAGTATCATGTAAATACTATAGTATATGAATATGGTAATCATACAGTATGTAAGAACAAGGAGTGTGGCGCTGCAGGCCTTCCCATGCTTCATCTAACAACTCCTGTTTCTCCAGAGGATTGTCTTTCTTCTGTACGTCACCGCAGCTTTCCTCTCGCACCCGCAGCCTGGCTCCCGTTAGCCCCGAGCCGCAAGCCCAACTCCACCCTTACCACAAACGGAACGAGTAAATATCGCTCCTCTGTCTCCTAAAATGTCCACAGACCCTTAATTATATGCCCACCTCTTTCCCAGCATTCCCTGCATGAAAGGCGGCACGGCCGATGCGGTCGGCAGTCCTTTAATGCGGCCCGTATTTAATGGCTCGGTTTGAAATTCCACCGTGGACTGGATCCCAGAGGGAGACGTGAAGTCTGACTGCTATGGCAACATAACTGATATGTTTACCTGCCGTATTGACGGACGTATCAAGTCACACGATCAGTCCTCGACGGGTCCTTTTCACTGTAGCCACAGACGCTAGGTTAAACACCGCACTGATAGGATTGTTGACATAGACGCGGTAATGTTGACAGATGTTCTGTAGAGTCAGAGCAGTGTACGACAAACTGAACTCTTCATGTGAGGTCTGACGCTCGTGTGGCTTTAACTTGCAAGAGTATTTTAGGTTCAAAACATTTTAGCACAGCTGATGGCATAATTATCATAGCATAATCGATTAGCACAGGAAATTATTTTAATACACTGGCTTAAAGACAAAGAAAAAACAATAAAATACACACTGGGCCTCTAAGATGAAACACAAGCAGTTTAGAAATCATTTAAAAATTTGTCATAAACTCTTGATTTAGACAACTTAGGACATCTCACAAAAAAGATTTTTTCTTAGCCTTACTTTCTTCCATTGCAGGTGCATTACTGTAAAATACAGATGCACCGATACTTCATTTTTTTTCCCGCCGATACCGATAGCCGATTATTAAGAATGATATCTGCCGATATAGGTAATTTAATTTTCTTAAAGGAATAAAATCTCTTCAAATTAATGCAGTAAACTAAACAGGTAATCCTCTCATTTGGTTCATTACTATAATATTAGAGGTTAAAATTAACAACAGAACCCAAACTATTACATTCAACTGCTGCTGAACTGAGGCGCTACATGCCACGTCACATTTAAGAGCGTCAAAATGCCATTTACTGTTTAACTTTCGTGAAAAAATGGACAGAATTTGAAAGCTGAGACTTTGTTTCTTACCACAAGTAACAAATCACAAAGCTCTTTGCGATTTATTGGATGGGAGGTGCTACAAATCATGTTTGGTGTAGGAAAAAAAAACACAGACCTGGCAACCCTGGCTTGAACTATGGGTGATTCATAGGGTCAAATAGAGCTTGCTTTAATGTAGCTGCTTTTTATTGTTAATGCATTATTGTCACGTAGACAGCCCTAAAATCAACACAAGACATTTTCTTCACAAACAGTACGAGACGCAGTCTGACACATTTTCCGCCTCCTTTGGATTGACAGAAGTATAGTTGCTACTATGATATTCTAGGTGGTTTCTAGGGTGTTGCTAGGTGGTCGCTAGGTTGTTCCGAGTGCATACAGTTACTACTATGATGTTTTAGGTGGTTTCAGGGTGTTGCTAGGTGGTTGCTAGTGTATTCATAGTGCATACAGTTACTACTATGATGTGCTAAGTGGTTCCTAGGGCATTGCTAGGTGGTTGCTAGGGAATTCTGAGTGCATACACCTGCTACTAGCTTGGGTGCTCGAGTGCATACAGTTACTACTATGATATTTTAGGTGGTTTCTAGGGTGTTGCTTGGTGGTCGCTAAGTTGTTCCGAGTGCATACAGTTACTACAAGCTAGGGTGTTCCAAGTACATACAGTTATTACTAGCTAGGGTGTTCAGAGTCCATACAGTTACTACTATGACGTCCTAGGTGGTTTCTAGGGTGTTGCTAGGTGGTCGCTAGGGTGTTCTGAGTGCATTCAGTTACTTCTAGCTGGGGTGTGTCAAGTGCATACAAATACTAATAGCTAGGGTGTTCAGAGTGCATACAGTTACTATTATGATGTTCTAGGTGGTTTCTAGGGTGTTGCTAGGTGGTCGCTAGGGTGTTCTGAGTGCATTCAGTTAATACTAGCTAGGGTGTTCAGAGTCCATACAGTTACTACTATGACGTCCTAGGTGGTTTCTAGGGTGTTGCTAGGTGGTCACTAGGGTGCTCTGAGTGCATTCAGTTACTTCTAGCCAGGGTGTTTCGAGTGCATACAGTTACTACTATGATGTTCTAGGTGGTTTCTAGGGTGTTTCTAGGTGGTCGCTAGGGTGTTCTGAGTGCATTCAGTTACTACTATGATGTTCTAGGTGGTTTCTAGGGTGTTGCTGGGTATAATCAGCCCTGATCATCAGCTGTTTTTAAACAATTGGGTGATCGCCGATAGTGAAAATAATTGTTTTTATCGGCCGATACCGATTATTGGCCGATACAGCAGTGCATCCCTAATGTAAAGTTTTCGAATGAGTCAAAATTATTTTCTGTGGTAATTCACACCGATGCTGTCGACATTCCTGTAACCATACGTCCTTTCTACATTTCAGAGCTGAGAAAGAGCAGAGCGCATGTGGGAAATCAGTGAAAACACACGCTGCTGGAAAGGGCCAGAACTGTTTTGGGATTCAGCAAAGTCCAGTGGTGTTTGAAGTTCATGGCTGGCTGGGGCTCGGCACTCTTGCACCTGTGCTTTAGGGGCCACGGGAACCCACTGAGCTCACACTTAACCGGTCCCTGTCTGGGGACACTGGCCTTTTAAAGATCTGAGCTCGGACAACATGAAAGGGAAGCCCTCTCTCTGCCGAGATATCCCTAGCGCGGGAGGAGACAATGGGAGAGAGACAGAAACAGAAAAGAGAATAAAAGAAAATAGAGGGAGAGGATGGGGCTTATATTACTCGCCTGCAGAGATGCTGTCATAAAGACATTTTTTTTTTTTTTACATTTTTGAAAGAAAATGTGAGTACTGTTCGCCTGTACAAATGGTGCTACCACAATGCTGTTGCTACGGTGTTCTGAGCGTTTTTAGGGCACTGCTATTCGGTTGCTAGGGTGTTTTGAGTTCATATGGTTGCTACTCTGATGTTCTAGACAGTTCCTAGTTTGTAGTGTCTTTTCACTATGTTCATATTTGGTTGCTAAAGAGCCCTGGATTGTTTCCAGGGTGTTGCTAAGGCATTTTGAGTTGTTTTTAATGTGTTGCTATGTAGTTGCTAGGGTGTTCAGAGATTTTTAGCTCATTGCTATGGTCTTCTGAGTGCTTATGGTCGCTACTATGATATTCTAGGGCATTGCTGTCTCTAGGGTGTTTTAGGTGGTTTCTAGAGTGTTGCTAGGTGGGCGCTAGGATGTTGTGGCTTTTCAGTGTGTTTCTTTGTGGTTGGTAATGGGCCTTGGATTGTTTCCATAGTGTTGCTAAGGCATGCAGAGTTGTTTTTAATACATTGCTAGGGTCTTCTGAGTGCATACGTTTGCTACTGTGATGTTCTTGGTGGTTTCTATGGTGTTGTGACTTCACTATGTTTATATGTGGTTGCTAACAACAAAGGTTGTTTCCAGGGTGTTGCTAAAGCATTCAGAGTTGTTTTTAATGCATTGCTATGCTGTTGCTAGGGTGTTCAGAGTTCTTTAGCTTGTTGCTATAGTGATCTGAGTGCATATGGTTGCTACTATGATATTCTGGGTGGTTTCTAGGGTGTTGCTTGGTGGTCGCTAGGGTGCTTTGAGTGCATACAGTTACTACTATGATGTTTTAGGTGGTTTCTAGGGCGTTTCTAAGTGATCGCTAGGATGTTGTTACTTTTCAGTGTGTTTCTATGTGGTTTGCAAAGGGCATAGTGTTTCTAAGGCATTCTGAGTTGTTCTAATGCACTGTTAGGGTGTTCTGAGTGCATATGTTTGCTACTTCTAAGGTATTGTTAAGGTGTTTCCAGGGCGTTGCTAAGGTATTCTGAGGTGTATGCAGTTGCTAGGGTGTTATTAGTGCACATGGTTGCTACTGTGATGTTCTAAGTGGTTTTTAGTGTATTCCTACATCACTAGCATGTTGTGGCTTTTAAGTGCGTTTCTATGTGGTTGGTAAAGGGCTGTTTCCAGGGTGTTGTTAAGGCATTCTGAGATGTTTTTAAAGCATTGCTATGCAGTTGCTAGGGTGTTCTGGCTGGTTGCTAGGGTTTTCTGGGTGGCTGGTAGGTGGGTGCTTAAAACCCAAGTAAAGAAAGACCTGTAACACAAATGGGACTGAACCTTAATACTTAGTATTAGAAGTTAGTACTAATTCCAAGTCTGAACAACAGTCCTAGTAATGATTGACTTAGCAAGAAGGGTAGAAACAGCAGAGCTAAAAATGGAATAAAATAAACGGAGCAATCATGAGATAGCATGGGACTTATATTACTCGTCTGCAGATGCTATCATAGCAGAAAAATCTACAAAGTGATTTCCATGAAATTAGCAAGCTGAAACATATCTCCGGGCTCTAACCAGACTCTGCTCCCCATCACAGACTGAAGTTGAATCAAATTGAAATGACAAGACCCGTCCCGAATGGTGTCTGGTGAAACAAGACAGACTGTTAAGAAAAGTAAACCTCACGGAAAATGTTTCATAACACAGCTGCCATTTCGATTAAGTCAAATTTGCAGCATGTAATATACTGTACCTATAATAGTGAACTTCCTCCACAATTGCGCTGAACTCTGGTCTTAAGAGAGTATGAGAGCATTTGAAAAATACCCAAACTACAGTGATGTTGGGCATGTGAGCTCGTTCCCTATTAAATCCTGTTCTGCAAAAGTCGGGCTCTGCTCTACATTTGTGGAGGGAAAAACTGGGACACCTACAGTACTATCTGAGCAGACTTAGCGCAAAGGATGCTGGGTAATCGAGACAACTGCAGCCAGAAATGAGTCCGTCTTAAACAGGACAAAGGTACCGGCTGTGTATTAATGAGGTCATAATCTACACTCCTGTGACCTTTTGAAGATTTCTTGCACTAAAAACAGTCATGATTGGGTTTATCATCACCATTTTCCACCTTCTTATTCACTATACTACTACTATACTATGCCCTAAAAGCACGTACTGTTTTTGTGAAGAAAAGGTGTAGCAGAAGATACTACTTCGTCATAATTGCGTATTTAACTGACAGCTCTGTTGCTTGCATCCTGTCGCCGTTTAAACTGCCCTGTCAATCATGTTGTCAGAGTTAAAATCCTCCACATTCAATTTAATTAAATTTCCAGTTGTTTCCAGAGAAATGTAGCTGCACGTTGATCGTGGGTCTTTCATGCGGAGACTCTACACATATTTTTGCATAAGTTAATGACCAAACATATCTTTATAACAGTTCACATTGCTTTTGCAGATGAAATATAATGTGGATAACATTGAATAAATATCTTTTCGTCAGGTTAGATACTGATTATTAACCATCGGTCTCACACATCTGCCATGTTTGTAGTTTTTAAACATTTTATTTGTGTTTGTAGTTCTAAACAAATCCTCGTCCACGGCAATATTAGCCGTTAGAGTGTGCACGGATCTGCACTTCGGATTCTATCCGGATATACTTGGAATACTCATCATACTACGCTTTGGGACACACTAATGCTAATTTCGAATACTATTTAGGACAGATAGTATGCAAATTGGGACGCAGCGATTGACTTAAACAAGCTGTTTATGATTTCTATATGTAAATAACATCTGTTATGATTGGCTAATCTCTGTGTATAAAGCATCTGATTTCTAAAAAGATGCTGATATGTAAATAAGAATGCTCATATGTTAATGAGCTCATGTTTCTGATATCAAACGAACAGCCTTGGTTCTGGAACCTTGTTTCCCGTTCATTTTCTCCACAAGGATTTCAACAAAGAGTTCTGAGCCTTGAACCAAACCATCCAGAGACGAATCACAACATTACATACTCAAAGCAAAAAAGTGCTTGAAAATTTGATAAAAAATGTCAAAGGTACAAGACAGGGCGCGTAGCACGTAGCTTGAATTTTGTTAAAGACTGTGTGAGGCAATGAATCAATTACTACTATTCAAAAGTTTGGGGTTGTTTTTGAAAAAAAAAAGTATATTTGTGTTCAACAAGGATGCAATAAATTGATCAAAAGTGACAGTAAAGACATTTATAATTTTAAATAAACTCATTGAAGAATCCTAAAATATTAAAATATCAAAAATATGATGCAGCTCAACTGTTTTCAACATTGATAATAATCATAAATGTTTCTTGATCATAAATCATCATATTAGAATGATTTCTGAAGGATCATGTGACACTGAAGACTGGAGTAATGATGCTGAAAATTCAGCTTTGATCACAGGAATAAATTACTTGTTACAATATTTTTAAATATAAAACAGTTATTTTAATTGTAATAATATTTCATAGATTTTACTGTATTTCTGATCAAATAAATGCAGCCTTGGTGAGCAGAAGAGACTTTTATGTAAAGTAGTGAGAGTAGTGTGTTCGTACTGAACAATGCAACAATAAATAATGTTGTATTTGTACCTAATTTTCCATTTAATACTAAAACATTCATACACGACGTCCAGTGGAGTTTTGCATTATGAACATTAGAGTTCATATATATAGTAGATCAAACTCTTATTTCACAAGAGCAAGAAAAATCCAGCTTTCCACGACGTGCACCCTTTATAAGTCTCATCAGTGGAGAGATTTCAGAAAGGCTGCGATTTGATTTAAGTGACTTTGTCGTTTCTGAAAATCTCTGGACCAGGCGTCTAATATAAGATGAAAGCATACATCAATTTGGAGTCCCAGTTCAGATAAGAAAGCAGCGCTCTCCACCCTTCAGGGTCATCCCTGGGGACGCGGATGGAGATATCAATCAGGTCAAAGCAATATAAACGTGTTAGAATTGCATTGCACTTCTTTCATCTTCATTTCCTTCGGACCTGAATGTTTTCTGGGGAGAGACAGTGACCTTTTCATTTAAAGACACTCATGATATTTAACTCATGAAATCCGACACAAAATAAATGAACGTGATCACACAAGTTCCTTTCAAACATACAGTCTAGAAACATAGGATCTAGACACCAGCTCTGCAGGGAAGGCTGGGATATTATGACAAATCCACACAAACATCCTCTCGTACATCCGTTCGGAGAGTTCAGGATTTTGGAAATTGGGCTGAATTGCAGGTGCTGGGATTCTTAAGGGAAATCACAGTATTAGTCTGACATTTACTAGCCGTTCGTGTAATCTTTCCAAACCGTTTTAAATGTCAACATAGTTCAGCCGTGGACGTGTTGTAAAATAGTTGAGAGGTTGAATTAAAAACAAGGAAAGATGTCGGAGCAGCAGCCTAGCGGATCACGTTGAGCTGTGGTGCTCATGCAGACGTTATGGGTTTGAATGATGGCCAAATATATTATCACAATATGCTTTTCCATATCACTTGATATTGATATTTATCACAATAATCATTTCATACCATTAATGGGGTGGAAATGCATTTCTTTTTTTGTGGGATATTGCAGTTTTTATTATATATTATTTATCCGTGCACATCATTATTTTTTTTAAATTCTCGTAATCTTAAATCAAAATAACTTCCCCTCCCTCTTGCAACATCTCTTCTCTTCTCTGATAACGAGGGCGGGGCAACCTGTCACTCACATGAGATCCACCAATAGCTAACCACAACCATCCAATCAATTCCCCACAGACAAAATCAAGCCCCGCCCTACATTTGTTCTTGATCCAGAAGCGTTTCACTCAGATATACATCACAATCCATCATGCCGACTTTAAGAATTAATTTAAACATAACTTGTTTGTTTACAAGTAAATGCCTCTGAATAAGGTCCCATGAAATCTGTTTTATTTTTTATGGATTCTGTGTTTTATAATTTTTTTTTTTTTTATCTATCAAAAATGATCTAATGAAAAATTCATAATACATTAACAACTTAATACACATTTTAAATGTAATCAAATATAAATGACAATTAATTTGCAACAAAACATTTTTATGTCAAATAATAACTATAAAATATAAAATAAAATATACAAAAATACATACTGTAAAAAACATGTTTTTCATTGTCATTGTTCATTGTTTCATAGTTTCATGAGTTTTAAATGAAATGAAGAATGATGTTTTAAATGATTTCTGATATTAAACGAACAGCCTTGGTTCTGGAACCTTGTTTCCCGTTCATTTTCTCCACAGGGATTTCAACAAAGAGTTCTGAGCCTTGAACCAAACCATCCAGAGACGAATCACAACATTACATACTCAAAGCAAAAAAGTGCTTGAAAATTTGATAAAATTGGTGATTATTGGTGTATTTTACAAAAAAAAAATGTCTCGTTTAATTCAATGTATTATTTTACTAATTTGCTAACAATTAATAAATCCTACACCAATGTATTGGTTGTTAGATATTCCTTAAATAATAATAATAATAATACTTTAAGAAGTGCATTTTACTATTGTAATATATTTTTTTATAATTTCAAGTTAAACCAAACTTTTATTTTGGTGGTTTATCATGAAGGCCTTTGTATTTCAGTGTGTATTTGACAATATGCATTTTTAAAATGAAACGGTATAGTAGATGAAGCAGACTTTTATAAAAAAAAATGTATCCAAAAAGTATACTATTCTATTGATATTGTAGATTTTTTTTTTCTCCATTTATTGCCAGCCCTAGTTTAAATCATAACAATGGTGCACCAAAAAGACACTTGAGTTAGCAAACACTACTAATAAAAAAGGCTCTGTTTGATGGCCACCTCTCCGATACGACAGTCATTACTGCGCTCCAGACGACGCCACTTTTAACCCATTCCCCAATGGGACGATCAAAATTAAATTTCATAGCTGGAAAAACGACATGGCGTAATTACATTACATGAAAGCCATTTTTAAAAGAGGAGGAGGAGGAGGGAAAAACGAGCTCATCCTTGATTAACTGAAACACTATTCTAATCAGGTTTGCAGAAGAGGCCAATCCGCCCCTGCTCGATACCCTCGGGACACGGGATCAGGGTAATGAGAGGTGCCCGAGCCTTCAAATGAGATCTTTCTGCCACTAATTTCCCAAACAGGAGCGTACTGGAGAGGCGCACCTATTTACAGGAACGAACCGAGTGTATCAATAAGCAATGAGCTACATCAACTACACGATTCGTTCGAATGCAAGCCGCATCTTGAACAGGCATCTGTTGGGGAAAACGTTCTCGTTTGTAATGAAGGAGGTGATGTGAAGACGCGGCGGGATTCGTCTGGCGGCAGGGAAGTGTTCTCTGGGCAGACAAGTGTTACCCGCCACCCGCACGCTCTCTCCTGAGTGTTTAGAGTTGAAGAGTCAGACAGAGTGCTTGTTTTCTGAGAGCCGGGGGAAGAAAGGCAGGTCACGGAGATGTTGGAAACAGCTGATTTCACATCACAGAGAGACGAGCCGAGATCATTACGAGCCAAACCACAGCAAAAAAACTCACATCTTCTCAATGAACAGCATATGAAAACTGTTAGCCAGAGGCTAGGGTTGAGGAATTGATCGATTCTAGTTCAGTTTCAGATTTCACTAAACGACTCCCTAACGGTTCTGTTAATGATTCGTTTAGTCATTTTGAGCAAGAAAGAAAACAACAGAAAACAACTATAATTTCATTCACTACCACCAGAAGCCTGTTGTCAAAAAAACACTTTTTAAAATTGAATTGAGAATGCTGAATTTGAATTCAATTGGAACTGAATTTGAATTTGGCAAACAGGATGAAGAACTGTAATTCATAGGGGTGTAACGGTACACAAAACTGACGGTTCCTCGGTTTTGAAGTCACGGTTCGGTACAGCAGGGGAGAGAAAACGAAATATAAAATACCTTTTTTTTTTAATTAAACAGTGGTTTACTGAACAAATTGTGTCTGTCCTTAAATTAATTCAAAACTAAAAGTTTCTTAAAGATAAAACAAAATTATCTCTGCTAATGCTGTAAAGTGTAAACTATATAGGGAGCCCTTACTTGCGCATTACTATAATAGAACAACAGAGCCCAAATTAGCCTAAATTCAGTTGCTATTTATTTTTAGATATAATCAACACTCAAATAACACATTAAATGCAAACACGTAAACTTCACATGAGGCAGTTTTTGCATTAACTTCTAAATCTAATTATAAAATTATGTTTTTAATTCAATTCGTTGTTGAAATATAATCATTTATACACAGTGTCTGTCATTTTCATGACAGATTTATTTAAACGTACGTTAAATAATCAAGATATCAGTAATAGGTTAAGTAAAATATAATGAATATATAGGCTAATATAGTGCATATATTTAGTGACAGCTGTGGACACTGAATGACTTCTGAGGGAAATGTGATGCTACGTGACATTGTTCTCAAGCTGTTTTATTGATGTCTTTCCGTCGTTGAAACACTGATTGAGCGATTACACCACATATGATAGTTTCAGTAAGTTGTAATGTATCCTCAACATACCTTCAGATGTTGATTCATGTTTATTCTTTAGGAAGAGATGATCGCGTTCACTCGCGCGCCGAACTGACGCGTCTATACAGTGATCTGTCACGCCACATTAAAGAGCGTCAAAACGGCATTTATTATTTGAATTTTGTGATAAAATGGACTGAATACTTAATATGTTCGTGTGGGAACTCGGACTGAAGTATGTTCCGCGCGTAAAACAAGCCTACTGTTAACTGTTAAAGATTGCATTCGGTGTCGTTCGGTACACACGTGCACTGTACCGGAAGCCCTGTACCCAAGCGGTTCGGTACGAATATGTGTACCGTTACACCCCTAGTACTTCAAATTTAGATAGAACAACAGAACAAAAGACAGAACAGATGGAGGGATGGGTGGAACGATGGAACAATAGATAGATAGAACAATAGATAGAATGATAGATATAATGAAAGATAGAATAATGGATGATGGATGGATGGATAGAACGATAAATAGAACAATAGATAGAACGATAGATATAATGAAAGATAGATATGATGGATGATAAATAGATCGAACGAACGAATGATAGAATGATAGATGGATGGATATAATGAAAGATAGATAGAAGGATAGATGGATGATGGATGGATAGATTAGATAGAACAATAGATATAATGAAAGATAGATAGAATAATGGATGATGGATAGAACAATAGATATAATGATAGATATAATGATGGATGGATGATAAATAGATAGAATGATAGATAGAACGATGGATGGATGGATGGATGGAACGATAGATATAATTAAAGATACATAGAACGATGGACGGTGGATGATATATATAATGATGGATGGATGGATGATGGATAGAACGATAGATATAATGAAAGATACATAGAACGATGGATGGATGGATGGGTAAAGCAGGATCTCTCCTCTCAGAGTAAATGTACTTCAGTGTCTGGCACTGGCGTTTGCCATCAACTAATTTGGCTTGATCAGAAACACCTGGTCTCAACAAACAAAACAGTCTGTTGGCAAACTCAAACAAACTACCCCGAGACACGCCGCATACGAGCTCCCCAAACCCCCGGAGAAGCATATGGTGCGGACGAACCAGTGAACGTCATAAAGCGAGAAAGAGAGGCTCTAAGAGCGAGACTGAACAAAACTCCGTCAGGCTCCATTGGTCTCCGCACGGCCCAATTTATCAGAAACGCTCCCCGTTAAAGGGCATCTCAGGCAGGGAAAATCTAGTTCAGAGTTCAGTTGTTCAAGGCCATCGCTGTTTGAAAATGAAGCCGGCAGAAAGCAGCAGGCTGGGAAATGCTAAGCGCAGCAGTCTCGCGCTATTATTTTCCACCCGGGCTGTGATGTTAACCTGACATATAACCTCACTGCCTGCTGGAGGAGGGGTGAGAGATTGAACGGGCGGCACTGGACGGATATGAACAACATATTCAGCAGTCATACTCAATTATTAATATCAAAGTTTACTTTTAATAATCAAGGTTTAAAATGGCATTTTAATCTTTTAGTGGAAACTGTGATACTGTGAAGATTCTTTGACGAATAAAAAGTTCCAAAAGAACAGCATTTATTTGAAATATAACATAATATATAATAACATAAATATCTTTACTGTCACTTTTCTTCAATTTTAATGTGTCCTTGATGCATCAAAGCATTATTTATCTTTTTTTAATCTTACCCAAAGCCTTTGAATGGTATCAAGGTTTCCACAAAAATATGAATTGTTTTCAACATTGATGATAATAATCTGAAATGTTTCTTGCATCAAATCCTCATATTAGAATGATTTCTGAAGGATCATGTGACACTGAAGACTGGAGTAATGATGCTGAAAAGTCAGCTTTGATCACAGGAATAAATTACACTTTACTATATATTCACATAGAAAACAGTTATTTTAAATTGTAAAAATATTTCACAATATTACAGATTTTACTGTATTTTTGATTAAATAAATGCAGAGAGCGCAGAAGAGACTTCTTTCAAAAATATAATCGTAATTATTACAAACTTTTTTGACAGGTATTGTTACAGTATAAGTGTGTGTGTGTGTGTGTGTGTGTTCCACAAGTATGGAACATTCCGGGATAGAGTGAGAAATCCTATTGTAGTCTTTCCTACAGGGACGCCGTTTCTCGGATGCCCATATGTATTTGTGGCAGCAGCAGCCTACAAACATTTCTCTGGCATTCTCCTCTCCTCCCTCTCCTAAGCACTTTTTCCGTTCCCGTCATTTTTCACAGCTCCTCTGAGATAGGATTTATACGCATTGCTAAGTGTGTGTGTGTGTGTGGATGGAACGTGCTCGTATATGTGGACTGCAGGGGGCTTCCAGCTCTAATTTCTGCCGGCCGGCCCTCTGCAGCTCTCCAATTAAAGCTCACACACACCCTTCCCCCTCTAGTGATAAGGACATGTCCTCTCTCAGTGTACTAAGTGTGCAAGTATTTTACAAGAAAGTGAATTCTCCTAAATACAGTAAAAACAGTAATATTGTTAAATATTATTACAATTTAAAATAACTGTTTTCCATGTGAATATATAGTAAAGTGTAATTTATTCCTGTGATCAAAGCTGAATTTATCATCATTACTCCAGTCTTCAGTGTCACATGATCCGTCAATAGGCATCGGTACGCAAGAATCGATCAAGTATAGTGTGTCATAGTGGACGACAACTGATGCTGCATCTTCAACACTTCACAATGTCCTGACAGAAAGACTAGGGCTGTGTTCGAAATCGCCCCCTATACCCTCATTCACTATTCCCTACATTACTCCACTAATATAGTCCACTTGAAGGAGTGAATGAAAACGAGTGAGTGAATTTGGACACTGAGTGCGCCGGAAGGGCTCCAGCTTTTGCGAAGTTTGAGCTTGCTGTTTAATAATTATTTGAAACGTAGCAAACATGGCAGCTCCAGTAGTAATGAAAAGATTTATCTTGAACTCTGCCATGGAAACTATAGCATGTATAAACCGTAATTAAACAATTTAATAATCAATTAAAAAGGAATTTATACCTGTATGATATTACGTTGGACCAGCGCGGTTTGGAAAAAGAATGGCTGATTGAATCAGCTGCACGCACCACCTTCTGGCTAGACGCGGGAATTCATTCGGCATGACCCTCACAGTGCATTATGGGTGCACTGTGGCTACAAATGGCTGTCCCCTCAAGTAGTGCCCTATTTAAGGGAATAGGGGACGGTCTCGGACACAGTCTAGTATGTTTAATTTTTTTTCCGTTCCACAACGGGTTCTGTCACATCTTTGGCGTTGACCAATAGCAGCACAGGAGCTCTTCCATGCACAGCTTTCAAACATGGCATTGGTGCTGCTAGGTGGAATTATGCAACGGAGGAAAGGCTCATGGAGCTTTGGCAACAACACTCCTGCCTTTATGATGTTCCCTCGAGGGACGACCACCACAGAAGATAAATGCTGGAGAACAATAGCAGAGGTGTTTCAACAACCCGGTGAGTACAGGAATTAGCATTACGCTAACACGCTGCTTCGGTAGCCACTGTTTGTTTACGTTCTTGTTTCCAGAAGTCAGTCACTAGTTCCGCCTTCTCGATGACATCACACAGGTTGTTAAAGACGGCAAGCGATGACTCAATGAAGCAATGTGAGGTCTGACATGTTTCTTGTGCACAACACAAAAAGAATTTAGAAACTTAGAAGTATCATAGTATCATAACAGACAAAATATTGTGTTATCTGAACCCGGCATAAACAAATGAGACTTTTGCTCAAAGGGATAGTTCACTGCAAAATGAAAATCTTCTGTGGAAGACAAAAGAGTGTTTTTTTCGTTCATAAAATGAAAGTAAATGACTTTTCAAAACGTTCAAATCTCATTTTCAAAAATGTCTGCAATCAAAACTCAGATATTTCAAATCAAGACAATGTTTCAATAATATCTCAATATCTCCTAAACAGTGTCGAGATTGAATGGTGAGCAAATGAGATGTTATCTTAAGACTTCTCAGATTTATATTTTACACAAAAAACCCCAGAAAACTCACATGATCGAAAAAACGTATCAAATTGTGCTCAGAGGTGAGAGAACTCAAGAATATCCCAATCGTCGCTCCTTAAGAATGAATGGACAGCAAATTGAGACTATCCTCATGAATCACAGATTCATCTATAGGAAAAAGAAAACCATAATCTCACATGATTCAGAAGAATTTAGGCATAAACATCTGATACAAAACTGAGCTCTGAAAGAGCAACCTTTGAGCAATAGGCAAATTATTCATTGAACCATTTATGAGATTTATTTTACAAATTCTGTAAAGAAACATGGCATCAAAGTCTCTGGAAAAGATGCAAATCGATGTGATTGTTTGGGTCTCAAGACTGAAACGCTCAGATGTCCAAATCCAGAGAAGTTTATGCAACTTTATAAACAAAGACAATAAACACATTTTTTTCCCAGGACAAATACAAGTGAGAACAAGCATCTGATGATGTAATATTTCTTGAGACCCAAAAACACCCTGAAATGTTCATTTTCTCAAGCGAAACATCACATGACTATGTCCCGCTGTCCAGCGTGTGACTTACAGAAATAGAGCGATTCACACTTTTGTGACAAAGGTGTTGAAAATCTAAATGACTGTATTCTCATGTGCTGGTCCCCACGCCGCAGGAAGTGGCAGGTGCAGAGGGGCATTATGGGTAGGATGGGTGCAGCAGCAGTGCTGGGAATTGAAACCAATTACATTAGCGGGTGTTGTGAAGTCTATGCGAGCGCTGCCCCGTGGCCCTCCATTATTTCATATGTTCACACACTACAGAAGCAGAGAGCTGGGTTCATCTGTGAGGGATGCGGCATGCACTTTGGTGAGACGTCTCTTGAGTGTTCGTGCACTGTAAAAAATTAATTTCCTACTCAAGTGTTTTTGTCTTGTTTTCCAGTACAAATATCTAAATATCCTTAAATCACAATACATTTACTTGAGAAGCAAAATGTCCTAAGACGTTAACTCTCTCCCCACCAGTGTTTACTAAATAAGTTGCCATTCAGCGCCAGCTTTTTTTTTTATCATATTCACAAAACTTTCATGGCCCCTAGAATATTTTGTTTTTATGAATATGTAAACATTCAATATATCAAAAGAAAGAACAGAGCCTCTGCTTTTAAACAAACAAAAACAAAACAAAACAAAAAATATTCTAGCTTCATGCCTTCTTTTTTATCAACACTTGAATGTGGGTAAGTTTAATGAAAAAGCAACATTTTGAAGAAAAAAAAAAACGTTTTCGTCAAAGACTACGTCTTGAGACTACGTTCAATTCGATTCTGATTCAGGAAGTCACAATTCCAAAACTATTCCTGAAATATCACTTTTCCCTCTCCTGGCATGTACAGGCAAACACAATAACTACACAAAGAACTGGATCTGTTCAACTGATCTTCCAGTGACAGACAGGTCAACTATACTCAGATTCGTTTGACACGTACGACACGTTTGACACTATCTGTCATTATATTCTCATTTCCTGTCTTTCTAATACCGGAATCAGCGGTTCTGCTATTTCCTGGTTCATTTCTTATCTCACTGATAGAATGTACTATATCATCATGCAAGAGTTTAAGTCCACCACCATTCCACTGACAGGGTGTTCCACAGGGCTCTGTTCTAGGACCGTTACTTTTTAGGTACAAGTCCACCACAATTCCACTAACACAGGGTGTTCCACAGGTCTCTGTTCTAGGACCGTTACTTTTTAGGTACAAGTCCACCACAATTCCACTGACACAGGGTGTTCCACAGGGCTCTGTTCTAGGACCATTACTTTTTCGGTATAAGTCCACCACAATTCCACTAACACAGGGTGTTCCACAGGGCTCTGTTCTAGGACCGTTACTTTTTAGGTACAAGTCCACCACAATTCCACTAACACAGGGTGTTCCACAGGGCTCTGTTCTAGGACCATTACTTTTTAGGTATAAGTCCACCACAATTCCACTGACACAGTGTGTTCCATAGGGCTCTGTTCTAGGACCATTACTTTTTAGGTATAAGTCCACCACAATTCCACTAACACAGGGTGTTCCACAGGGCTCTGTTCTAGGACCATTACTTTTTAGGTATAAGTCCACCACAATTCCACTAACACAGGGTGTTCCATAGGGCTCTGTTCTAGGACCATTACTTTTTCGGTATAAGTCCACCACAATTCCACTGACACAGTGTGTTCCAT
>CM077190.1:32186530-32191530 GCA_039654105.1 Coreius guichenoti | reverse complement strand
CGATCACATGATCCGCTCTGTGTTATCGTGTCTCTGGACCGGCTCGATCACATGATCCGCTCTGTGCTATCGTGTCTCTGGACCGGAGCTGCGGCGTGTCATGTGACACTAACGTGAAACCAGACTTCATTCGTCCCAATGGAAAGCATATTTACACTGGCTGAATCGTTCCCTATCCCCTATATAGTGCACTGTCTGATTGTTCCCTGTCTGAATCGTTCCCTACCCCCATATAGTGCACTGTCTGATTGTTCCCTATCCCCTATATAGTGCACTGTCTGATTGTTCCCTATCCCCTATATAGTGTATTGTCTGAATCGTTCCCTATCCCCTATATAGTGCACTGTCTGATGGTTCCCTATCCCCTATATAGTGCACTGTCTGATCGTTCCCTATCCCCATATAGTGCACTGTCTGATCGTTCCCTATCCCCTATATAGTGTATTGTCTGAATAGTTCCCTATCCCCTATATAGTGCACAGTCTGATGGTTCCCTATCCCCTATATAGTGCACTGTCTGATCGTTCCCTATCCCCATATAATGCACTGTCTGATCGCTCCCTATCCCCTATATAGTGCACTGTCTGATCGTTCCCTATCCCCTATATAGTGCACTGTCTGATTGTTCCCTATCCCCATATAGTGCACTGTCTGATTGTTCCCTATCCCCATATAGTGCACTGTCTGATCGTTCCCTATCCCCTATATAGTGCACTGTCTGATCGTTCCCTATACCCTATATAGTGCACTGTCTGATCGTTCCCTATCCCCTATATAGTGTATTGTCTGAATAGTTCCCTATCCCCTATATAGTGCACTGTCTGATCGTTCCCTATCCCCTATATAGTGCACTGTCTGATCGTTCCCTATCCCCATATAGTGCACTGTCTGATCGCTCCCTATCCCCTATATAGTGCACTGTCTGATTGTTCCCTATCCCCATATAGTGCACTGTCTGATCGTTCCCTATCCCCTATATAGTGCACTGTCTGATCGTTCCCTATCCCCTATATAGTGCACTGTCTGATCGTTCCCTATCCCCTATATAGTGCACTGTCTGATTGTTCCCTATCCCCATATAGTGCACTGTCTGATCGTTCCCTATCCCCTATATAGTGCACTGTCTGATTGTTCCCTATCCCCTATATAGTGCACTGTCTGATTGTTCCCTATCCCCTATATAGTGCACTGTCTGATCGTTCCCTATCCCCTATATAGTGCACTGTCTGATCGTTCCCTATCCCCTATATAGTGCACTGTCTGATTGTTCCCTATACCCTATATAGTGCACTGTCTGATCGTTTCCTATCCCCTATATAGTGCACTGTCTGATTGTTCCCTATACCCTATATAGTGCACTGTCTGATTGTTCCCTATCCCCTATATAGTGCACTGTCTGATTGTTCCCTATCCCCTATATAGTGCACTGTCTGATTGTTCCCTATACCCTATATAGTGCACTCTCTGATCGTTTCCTATTCCCTATATAGTGCACTGTCTTATTGTTCCCTATACCCTATATAGTGCACTATGTGCCATTCACCATGTAGAAAACAGTAAATGTGTGAACAAGTGAGTGATTTTAGCCGCAGCTTCAGCGTCTGTTTATAATGTAGGGGTCAGGGCTTCAGATTCTAGAGGGCATTTGATTGGACAGAAAATCTGATGAGAAGCTGAAGTGCAGAGTGATGTCATCAGAATCATTGATCCATATTGGCGGGAGTGAGAGACTGTAAGTTTTGAATGATTATATCTTCTAAATGTGAATCATGTCATTGTTTTGGAGCACACTAGCTTATAGATAACAGTAAGGCTAACATATTCATACTAAAAGCCTAAATGTACACTTTGAAATCATTCTAATATGCTACTCAAGAAACATTTCTGATTATTATGTGGGAAAACTATTGTGCTGCTTCATATATTTTTGTGGAAACCATGGGATTCCCTGATGAATAGAAAACATTTATTTGAAATCAAAATCATTTGTAACATTATAAATGTCTTTAACTGTCAACTTGATCAATTGAATGCATTCTTGCTGAAAAAAATATAAATTCCTTTGCAACAAATAAGAATCTTACTGATACCACTTGGCTAATACCTGGTATAAATACACTTGACTGACTTGACATTTTGTTGTTTGAAAACAAAGCAGAAACATTCAAAACAACCCCAAATCATCAATATAATTATTAACTTAGCATCGATACAGTCTCGCTTCCAAAAACGGAGCTATACATTTCAAACAAACGCTTCGTTTCTGACAGCGCAGCACTAGATGGAACCAAACAAAGCTGCCTAAAAATAAACCCCAGAGCTCCTCACTGTGCCAATGCCCCAGAAAGCAGAAAACTTCACCCAGGTTCTTGTCTTTCAACAACTTTCATCATCTCCAAATTATTCTCGCATAAATGATTTAAAAAAGCGTGTGTTAGAGAGAATGAGCGCTGGCGGGTCAGGCCCACTGGCCTCCATAGGCCTGAATCAGCCGGCCTGACACGAAGAATAAGCACCCTGTGCATCTGCCCCCCGTAACAGATAACCACAGGGCCGCCGCCTCTCTCCCAGTCACTCTGAGTGAGTAATGGATGGGATGCTTAATCTGCTGAGGTAGTGATACCGGGAGAGCCAGCAAGCGAGAGCGCCGTAATCCTTGTAATCCACGGTAAACAAAGTCTTCCCCTCTACGAGCGTTATCGGCGCGCTCCGACAGTGGCGCTGGGAAAATATAAAGTGCTTTTGAACATATTAGTGTAATCCAATCCGAAGCGGAGGCGCCCGAGAGGTCTTCGGCAAACTCCGAGCGTGTTTCTCAGACGCTCTATTGATCTCCACAGCACAGAGCCGAATATGGGATTCATCTTCAGGGACTACGCAAGACGGGAAACAGACCTAGTTTTTAAGTAAAAGACTATTACTATGAGAGTCTTAAAAGCTGGAAGCTGAATTACAGTACTATATGTGTGCAGATAAACATCTTCAGGCCAGACGGTTTTAATACCGGAAAGATGCATGCAGGACAAACACTAGTCAGGAGGAGATACAAAAACAAGATCAGAAGATAAAAGGAGCTTTATGAGTGTGAAAACTCACCCTGAGACAGAAGGAATTCATCTGCAATCTACTTTAACATGATACCAGCAGCTACAAACGAGCTAAACTTAGACTAAGACTTCAAAAGAGACAGGTTTATGATTTCAACAAACGTACACGCTAAATACTAAACTTCAGTATGTGCTACAGATATGAATTATTCCCCAAATCATGTGGATTGTTAAATAAAAGCAAATAGAGGACAATAAAACAGTTTTGAAAGCTCACCGAGGCTGCATTTATTTGATCTAAAATACAGAAAAACTGTGAAATATTATTACTATTTAAAATAACTGTTTTCTATGTGAATATATTTTAAAATGTAATTTATTCCTGAGATTCCTGTGACTTACTCCAGTCTTCAGTGTCACATGATCCTTCAGAAATCATTCTAATATGATGATTTGATGTCCAAGAAACATTTATGATTATTATCAATGTTGAAAACAGTTGTGCTGCTTCGTATTTTTGTGGAAACTGTCATACATTTTGATGAAGATCAAAAGATTTATTTGAAATAGAATCTTTTGTAACATTATAAATGGCTTTACTGTCACTTTTGATCAATTTAATGTGTCCTTGCTGAATAAAAGTATCAATTTCTTTCCCAAAATGTGCTCAGGTAATGGCGGCAGTGCAAAACCCTGTCGGAAATGTGTTGAGCCAACTCAGAAAAGAATGTGAGCAGTCGGCCAACTGTAAGTGTGACCGTGCCAAAACCTGGACGATCCCGCCGTTCCAGAGCCCTACAAGACCCTCGTCCATGCCAAAACAAGCCTACATCATGATTCATTCCCAAATGACTATGGATTCATTCACATGCACACTGACAATTGTAATTTTGCACCCTTACACCCAAAAGAATCATGAACACTCTTGGAACACGACTCCCTGAATCAAATCTTGAAGTGACTAAAAGGTTTCCACCCCGATCAAACACGCTGATGTAGCATTACAAGACTTCACAGAAGAGTTAGACACGATTAGCTCACTCAGAATGAGCTCTGGCCTTTCGAACAGTCACGACAAACTTTGCACTTCATGTCGTGACTGTTTGTAGTCGAGTGCGGCCTGCGGTGCCTTTTGATTAACTGCAGCCCAAAACAATATGCCTCCAATAGAGGAGAAAAGTGAGACCCTAATGATCTGAATGCGATTTGACTCCCGCCGGGGAGTGCTGAATAGTCTTTGTCTGCTATTGAGAGTGAAATGATCAAGTTCTTTTGTCATATCATGACTTTAAGTCGGCTGTATGAAGTGAACAGCGACAGCAGAAAGGCAGACGCCGGCGCAGGAAGCTGAAGTTTGTTTGCGCCGCACGATCATACTCCGCTCTCCAGCTGCGTATCAGGTTTTATCTTCCACGGAGGTCTTATTTACAAACCCTAAGAGGTGTTCGGCAGCTGTAGCAGTGACTCACTCGCTGAACGTCATCATCTTTTGATTCACAAAAGACCCATTTAAGGCCCTTTAATCTAGGGAACACAACAATGAGACGAACACAATTACAGGCACAACATGAAATCTTTTCTTAAACAAAAGCAGAGGAATGGCATGGATTTATTATTTTTTTGCTTAGAAGAACATGGAAAGGGAGGCAGGTTCCTGTGATCTGAGGATGTTTGCCCTCTAGTGGAGAAGAAGATGCAACTACAAGTTTTGGCTGGTGTTCAAAGGGCCCAAGGCAATGGCACACTCAGCATTTAGTTCATTCAAAATGCACATAAGACAGCAAAACAGATTCTGCCATCAAACGGTGGCGTTTAGACCTGAAAAGCAATGAAATTCAAAGCATATGCAATGCCATAATAACCATGTCATATCAGCAAAACTTGAGCTTCTAGTAAAGTTAAGGACTGTAAGATGCTGTACATGCAGAAGTCAACTGATTCAATATGACAGGA
>CM077190.1:32094030-32181530 GCA_039654105.1 Coreius guichenoti | reverse complement strand
AGAAATGGCGGAGGATTTCGATATAAGAGAAGTGGGGCTTGAGTTTGTTGCCCAGCCCTATTCACAAGAGGTGTCAAAGCTTGCGATGCTCCTATACATCGCATCAGGGGTTACTCTTTCGCCGTAAAGTCGACTTGCGTACCGCTGACTGCCGGAAGCTAGTTATTTTAGTCTATAAAGTTTTAAATATGGATATTTTTCTTACACAAACGCGCCACTTCGCTTCAGAAGGCCTTTATTAACCCCCCGGAGCCGTGTGGAGCAGTTATATGATGGATAGATGCACTTTTATGGACTTCATAAACAAGGCAACAATTCACTGCCATTATAAAGCTTGGAAGAGCCAGGACATTTTTAATATAACTCCGATTTTATTCGTCTGAAAGAATAATGTCATATACACCTAGGATGGCTTGAGGGTGAGTAAATCATGGGCTAATTTTCATTTTTGGGTGAACTATCCCTTTAATAAGAAGAAAAAAGTAGATCAAGAATCATTTTGGAATTGGATCGGATCATGAGGTACCTAAATATTCCCACCCCTAGGCATTACGTCACGAAAGTGCAGACTCATAGGCAGACCGCGAGTGTTTAGGGTGCCATTTGGGACAGGGCCGAAATCACCCAAAACACTCTAGCAACCACCCAAAACTCCCAAGCAACGTGTTAGTATGTTTAGCACAGGTAAGCCCCCCTTAAAACTCCCAAAGTTGTGAAATGAAGGCCTGACCTGCTCTGACAGGTCAGTGTGCTTACAAGCACAACAGTGTGACAGGAAACACAGACGAGTGCAGATGATTCTCTGAACTCCAGCTGTGCTCTGCTTTTCCCATCAGGTCAACACAGAACATCAAATGTTGGCTTTTTGAAAGCACTTCTAGTGATTTAGCAGAAACATTCAGCATCTGTATGTTTTCCTCTGTTACACACCCCCTGCCTTTATCATTCTACTGAAAGAACTGGCTGACGGAGAAATGAAAGGCTGGATATAGGAAAAGTGCATTACAGAGATACGGCGAGCGACAGTATACTGTGTGCTGATGTGCGAGAGATTACCAACACTCTGACCTACACTTTTACCGACTGCATGCAATGGTTTGAATGTGATTTTCTTTCCTGTGTTGATGCATTTCCAAAGGGCTTGTCTTTTTAAATAGCCTTTAAAAAGCATACAGTCTTTGTCAGTAAATAAAAATTTGCACATCTTTAATGCACATCACAATTACAACTCTTGAAATCAGTTTTATGGGCGGAACATCCTTATTTTAGAGAGCATGTGATAAGATCATGCAAACAAAATCAGTCATCAATATTTTAGTCCCTGAAAAGAAAAAAAGTTTATTTTGTCAACATTTAGCAGTAGACACAACCTCAAAGCTAACAGACATGAACTAAAAGCCAGAAAACTCAAATTCTGATTGCATGTCATTTTTAATAAAGCGCAAATTGCATTCGCATTTCTTTGGGTATGATTTTGAATCAAAGCAGCAAACTCATAATGTTATTTGCTGAAAATCCCTCTAGGTTTGTTTTCACCCAAATGAATCACAGAACTGTTTAAAGCAACTTGCTAAACAAGAATATTCAAGCATATTGTGAAGATTCCGAGACCTTAGGAAACATTGTGCGTGTGTGTGTGCATGCGACAGAGTGACGAGACCGTGGGCTATAATGAGAGCTGCTAATTAATGTTGTGAGGCGTATCTCACAGCCACAGCGGCTCTATCTTCAGACAGCAGCTCGCCTCACTCGCTGACGAAGAGGAGGAGGAGGGGGCGTGAAACAGACACCTCAGCTCTGCAAACACAAAAGATGCAACAAGCCTTTCTAAGACCCAACAGCTGCTCCACCTTTACTCTCAGCCCCACTAATGGCTCTCAATTGAACCCTCCCGCTCTGATGAAGATGTATTGAGTTCTTAGGTGCCCTGGAGATCCAGTCTAATTCCCAGTAGGAAGGTGTGGGTCAGATGGGTCACATTTTAGCTGTAAGCCGTGTGTGAGGGACAGTTGGAGGTCAGGAGGACACATCCCTGATCTGGCTGTTCATTGTTAGACCTCAATAGGGGAACCCTGGAGAAAGTGGGTCTACATACATACAACCCAAAAAATAAAGTATCTTCAGTGGTTCTACAGCACCTTGGGTTCGGAAAACAACCATTATTCTTTGGAGATTAAAAAAAGTTAATGAAGTTACATCATCGGTGTTTCAGAGCAGCATATTGGTTTATGGGTCTGTAAAGTCTAAATATTGTTCTGTAAAGTGTGAAATGTTGGTTTTTAGCCTCTCTAAGGTCTAAAATATTGGTTTCTGGGTATGTAAAGTCTAAAATGTTGGGTTTTGGGTTCTGTAAAGTCTAAATATTGTTCTGTAAAGTCTAAAATGTTGGTTTTTGACTTCTCTAAAGTCTAACATATTGGTTTATGGGTCTGTAAAGTCTAAACATTGTTCTGTAAAGTCTAAAATATTGGTTTCTGGGTCTGTAAAGTGTAAAATGTTGGGTTTTGGGTTCTGTAAAGTCTAAATATTGTTCTGTAAAGTGTGAAATGTTGGTTTTTAGCCTCTCTAAAGTCTAAAATATTGGTTTCTGGGTATGTAAAGTCTAAAATGTTGGGTTTTGGGTTCTGTAAAGTCTAAATATTGTTCTGTAAAGTCTAAAATGTTGGTTTTTGACCTCTAAAGTCTAACATATTGGTTTCTGGGTTCTGTAAAGTCTAAAATATTGTTTTCTAGGTTCTATAAAAGTCTAAACTACTTGTTTCTGGGTTCTATAAAGTCTAAATTTGGTTTCTATGTTCTGTAAAGTCTAAAAACTCTTATATTAAGAGTTCCTTAATAAAACATGCTCTTAAGAGTTTTGTGAATAGGTTTTAAGCTAAAACTCCTAGCTAGGAACTTTCAGGAGGACTCCTAGTGGTAAGATAAAACTCTTTGTGAATATGGCCCAGAAACAGAACCCAATGGCGTTCAGCGTCAATGATGTTATACTTGTCATGACCCATCTTCAAGTGATAATGACTTTCACCACATCCTAACCAGACGCAACATAATAAGATTCCAGCAACAAGTGATTCCACACCAGACACGACACGACTATGAGACAAACTCAATCAAAAATCACAGCCAATCAGAAGAACGTGTGGGCGGGGTCTCTCTGCAAGTGCACGGCTCTCGCAACAAAATAGATAAGTACATAATTAAATTAATACATTTTACACCATTTTAACCTTATTAATAAAACAAACTAAATGACTGAAACAGTCATATTATAAACTTGTTTGTTCACACTGAGTTGACAGTTTGAACATTCTTGTTTCCTTTCATTTATTTGCTTTCAATATGGCTATAAAGGTCATGAAAAATGGTGTTCGTCTACTTTATTTGTCCTTCTTGCAGCTTGGTCACTCTGCTAAACATCTGCTTTTGTGTTTCACAAAAGAAAGAAACTAACACTGGCTTAAAAACAACAAGAGTAAACGATGACAGAATTTTCCTTTCAAAATGTTCTCCTATGACATCAGATTGTAAAACCCTCTAATTGGAGGCTTTATTTTTAAGAGCGTGCTCAACCAAACAGTGATACAGACCGGTGGGAACAGATCCCTGAGGAGAAACGCTCTCTTAGAGCACCATCAAACTGTCAGCCAGTATTAGATATGCTGACCTTACGGACAGATTATTTGCCTCTGCCACAGGCCACTCAAATGACCCCGAGGGCAATTAGATTGAGAATAGAATTACTTTCGGTTCTCCGGGTCTTTCACACTCACAATGCCACTGCTAATTCAATCAGTTCAAGGCTGCATTCTAGTTTGTCGCCCTGGCTAAGTTTAGCCGGCTGAGGTCTGTAAACACTACGGCGAGCTCAAACTGACCGTGTGAGACTCCTGGCCTCCTGGAGCACTGCCACCATTGTGTAGCACCATCAGGCCATAAAAACAGCCTTCGATCGGGTCGTTCTGATTGTACTATTGTTGTTTTTTTGGCGGATGCATGTGAATGTGAAAATATCACTTGAATAGTTCAATATAGAGCAAACAAATCAGGTTCATTCTTGAAAAGTAAAACACAGACTAAAAAGCTGCCCTTCTTCCCAGTCAATACCTTTTCCAGAATATGTATAATTATGCATTTATGTTGCGGGGCCTCAACGCGAAACAACCCTCGTTTAAAATTCAACAGTTAAATCAATAATTCATATATTGTCAAACACACTGCGCTGCTCTGACAAATGTCGAGGATTTTCCCATCACCCCTGTTTACGGCTGAGTCCCAAGGGTGCCACTGTTGTTAAGATACCAAATGAATATCTGCCATTAAAATGAGGCGATGCCATTAGAGAAAATGAGGCTGATGAGGCTGATGAGACGGATGTTGTAAACGGAGCACCTCCACCTCTCAGAGAAAACACTGAAGCAACGTGATTCTCGTCTCATGCTTTACATCCCACTCCAGCTGCAATTCACATTCTGTTAATGACCATTATTTGTCTTTCTTATATATAGAGAGACTTAATTGTTGTATTAGTTGTATTAGAAACCTAAGGCAAGCATTACTATTACTATTGCACATATTAAACTCTTACCTTACATACTAAACTTTGGCAAAACAGCTGAAAAAAGGACATACATTGAAGGTACACTCAAACCATAGCCAGAGACCAGAATATCAGAAAGACTTTGACTAGCAATCAGAACACCTTAACAGCCACATAGCAACTGCTAAAATGGCTCGAAATACTTTAGCAACCATACATAGCAACACCCTAGCAACAGCTGAAAATGGCTCAGAAAACCATAACAGTCTTTACCTGCTGGAAATGGCTTAGAACACCCTAGCAACCACATAGCAACACCCTAGCGACGGCTGAAAATGGCGCAGAAGACCATAACAGTTTTCACCTGCTGGAAATGGCTTAGAACACCCTAGCAACTACTGAAAATAGCTAAGGTGTTCTGGGCCATTTTCAGGAGTTGGTAGGGTGTTCTGAGGCATTTTTAGTAGTTGCTAGGGTGTTGCTATGTGGTTGCTAAGGTGAGAAAACCATGACACCTGTTCAAAATGGGTCAGAACACATTTGCAACCAAATAGCAACACCCTAGCAACAGCTCAGAAAACCATAATAGTCTTCACCTGCTGGCAATGGCTCAGAACTAGCAACTCCTGAAAACTCCTAAACACCTTAGAAACCACATAGCAACACCCTAACAACTACTAAAAAATGCCTCTGAACACCCTAGCAACCACCTACCAACTTTTATAAATGGCTCAAACACAATAGCAACTGCTAAAATGCTCAGAACACCCTCGCAACTCTTGAAATTGGCCCAGAACACCTTCTCAACCACATAGCAACACCCTAGCAACGACTAAAAATGCCTCAGAACACCATAGCAACCACCTATCAACTTCTATAAATTGCTCAAACACAATAGTAACTGCTAAAATGCTCAGAACACCCTAGCAACTCCTGAAAGTGGCCCAGAACACCTTATCAACCACATAGCAACACCCTAGCCTAGCAACTACTAAGAATGCCTCAGAATTCACCAGCAACCACCTACCAACTTCTATAAATGGCTCAAACACAACAGCAACTGGTAAAATGCTCAGAACACCCTAGCAACTACATAGCAAAACACAAATGACAGCCTAGCAGCTTCTAAAAATGGCTCAGAACACCCTAACAACCCCCCGGCAACACCCTAGCAAAGAAATTGTTCCTAGAAACTGCTACAGATGACAGCAACCACATAGCAATCATCAATAACATCCTACCACATATAAATGCACTAAATAAGACCCATTAAACACTGCATAGCAATGCCTTGGAAACAGCCTACAACAGGTTTGCTTTGTGGCAGCAAGTTCTAGTACATGGAGAGAAAAAAAAAACAAAAAAACAATCAAAACATTTTGTATATACTTCTAACGGCTATTCCCAATTACTATAATGAACATGCTATTTATATACAAATACTTTATACAAAAACACAGGGCCCTTTAAAGCTGCGTTTAATAATTCATCTGCACTGGATATTGACGTAACGGAGTTCAACATGCTGTTTAAATCAACACGGCTGTTAAAGCGCAGTCGGGTTTCATCTGAACCCAGATCAATAATAACACAGCACAGCGGAGCCACAAACGCACTCTGAAGATGCAAACAAAGAGAAACGGAGGGTTTGTGTGGTCCCCTGGTGTTGGCAGAGATAACAGCATTTTCAGCTTTGAGTGCGTGTGTGTGTGTTTATGCTTCTGAATGTGTGTTTGTCTGTGAAGTGTTTGGGCTAATGTGGCTGTTAGTCCAAAAAGCCAAATAAATATCCCATGTTCTCAGCATCTAACACGTTTAACTGAAGAAGATATTTTTAGATTTGCCACTTAACAAATGCTGAGATTCACCACTGTTCAAAAGTTCAGGGTCGGACTTCTGCTCACCAAGGCTGTAGTTATGTGATCAAAAATACAGTAAAAATAGTAATATTGTGAAATATTGTTACAATTTAAAAGATACATTTTTTAAGATTAAAAAAAGTTCACCAAGACAAACTTTGACGTTGGCTTGAGAAAGCCTGATGAGAAAGTTTGAATAAGTTTTAAAAGCTTAAAGTTTGAAAGTTTTTTGTTTGAAGTAGCTTGAAGTTGGACTGGATGTTGGATGGATGGATGGATGGATGGATGGATGCTAACGTGTTTTAAGATGTTGCTAACATGTTTTAACATTGCTAGAATGAATTAGCATCTTTTACTACATTACTAGCATGAATCATGCTAGCATGTTCTAACATGCTGCTAACATTAATTAGCATGTTGCTAGCATGAACTGACACATTACTAGCATGAATTAACATGTTTTAACATGTTGCTAGCATGAATTAGCACGTTTAACACATTGATAACGTGAACTAGCACATAGCTAACATGTTTCAGCACATTGCTAGCATGAATTAGAACGTTGCTAACATAAATTAGCATTTTGCTAACATGTTTTAACACGTTGCTAACAGGAATTAACATGTTGCTAACATGATTTAAAATGTTAACATGTTTTAACACATTGCTAACATGGATTTGCATTTAATACATTGCTAGCAAGAATTAGCACATTGCTAGCATTATTTTACATGTTGCTAACATGTTGTAGCATGTTGCTAACATGAATTAGCACAATGCTAACATGAATTAACATGTTTTAACATGATTCTTGCGTGAATTAGCTTGTTTCTAGAATGTTTTATCACTTTGCTAACATGTCCTAACATAGTTGCTAGGCTTTGCTAGTGATAGATACTTGGTGGATGAAGCTTAAATACTCTATTAGAGTTATTGTATAAAAGTTTTGACCCCCCTCAATGAAAATCTATAAGACTTTTCGTAATTTTGATCAGTAAGTCGGATCAGTTAGAAAAGATATAGCAATGTTTGGTGGTTCTAGCTTGAAAGCACTAAGAGTTAGAGTTTAAAATTTTAGTCCCAGAAGAAGAATGATAACTATAAGTTTAAATAGCACAACAGTACTTTCTCAAGCCTACATAATAACTGTTTTCTCTTTTAATATATTTTAAAATGTATTTATTCCTGTGATCAAAGCTGAATTTTCATCATCATTACTCCAGTCTTCAGTGTCACATGATCCTTCAGAAATCTTTAGAGTGAATCTAAACACTCAATACGTCAAAGAGAAACTACAAGGGTCAAATTCCAGCTCTAGCATCAAGGCTAGCATCGAATTACTCACGGCTCTCATTTATAATCAGATGTGCATGCAAGGGAGTATACGTACAATTTATCACCACGACACTGAGATAACGGCACACGTGATGCCCTTAGACATGCCTCTACTAACAAACCCGCCACGGAGTGAGCGATCAGCCATGAGGGGAAACCGGCGAGGAAGACTTGAATTCATTACAGCCCCTCACACACCTGGTGCTCACGCCGCACCTAATGTAAAACGTGTAAGTTTTACTGCCGTGTGATTCTTACCGGATGTGTGAAAGTCGCTTGACAGCTTCTTTCGGAGAAAATTAAGTGGTGGGCATTCAGTAAGCTGGAACTTTATTCATGGAGATGCAGGTTTTGTGCACATTTTTACAAATAAAGCTTAAAACAGAGCTTTTACAGTTCCTCACATTCCTCAAAAGTTAATGTACGTCAAAGGCCATAAATCCAATCAAACTACAAGATTTTGGTGCCAATTCATTTGTGATTCAGTAATATGGCTAATACTAAACATTATTTATCCCAGCATTTGTTTCAAGTGGATTTTTTCATATTTTTATATTGTACTAATTTCACAGTTACTCTCCAAATTAATGTAGAAACAACTTAAAGACAGTATATTTTAAATATTTCTTGTAATGGCATCTTTTTAAACATTAATGACATTCAACATTACAGTATAATTGAAAGCTATATCAATTTATATCAAAGGCTTTTAAAAAATAACTTTTAGTTTAAGTGAACTTAAAACAATCTTCACATAAACCCATTATAATAAATGTCATATTTACCTGTGGCCTTCATATATAATCAATATACAGAAATTGAATAAAGTTATCAAACAGTCTGCACTGCATAAGTAATAAATTAAATATAGATTAATCCTTATTAAAGCTAAAATTTTCTCTGTTACGTTTGTCCGTTGATGAACATTAATGACAGACATCATTAGTGGCTGCTGTCACTTTAAGATCTGCCGCTGCCAAATATTGAAGCGGATCTGACGCGCTGTCACACACATCTCATTTCCTCACAACTCTTTAAGTTCATTTAAGACGTTATTTAACTCATTTAAGACTGCTCTTATGAGAATACTCCACAAAATGGGCATTTTGGCATAATTCTGTGTGTTATTGTTTGTTCAAGCATGAAAGAGAACTCGATACTGGCGTGCGTCTTGCGTTGTGTGTGTGTGTGTGTCACACGTTCACAGAGAGTGCGTTCTCGTTTGTCTTGTCGCGCTTGAATGGTTTAAAAGCATTTGCATGAATAAGAGCGTGATCATATAATGTAATGCTAGCCAAAGGATGACCGAATAAAAACAAATGCTGTAATTGTGTTAAATATTTTTAACACGTTAAACTGAACAAAATAATCGCATGCGTTAAAGCGCCAATTTTGACAGCACTAGTTTTACAATGGCAACATGAATTAGCACATTGCTAGCATGATTTAACATGTTGCTAATTGTTTTAGCATTTTGCTAGCATGAATTATGCTTACATGTTTTAACGTGTGCTAACATGAATTAGTACGTTGCTAACATGAACTGGCACATTGCTAACATGAATTAGCATGTTTTAACACATTGCTAACATGAACTGGCACATTGCTAACATGAATTAGCATGTTTTAACACATTGCTAACATGAACTGGCACATTGCTAACATGAATTAGCATGTTTTAACACATTGCTAACATGAATTAACACGCTGTTAACATCTTTAGCACATTGATAGCATGCATTACTATGTTTTAGCATTTTGCTAGCATGAATAAACACATTGCTAGCATGTTTCAGCACATTGCTAGCATGTAAGAACGTTGCTACCATGGATTATCATTTTACTAGCACATTTTAACACATTGTTAACATGTTTTAACACATTAATAACATGAATTACCATGTTTAACACATTGATAGCATGAATTAGCATATTGCTAGCATGTTTCAACACGTTCCTAGCATGAATTAGCATATTGCTAGCATGTTAGAACATTGCTAGCATGAATTATCACGTTGCTAGCATTTTTTAGCACATTGTTAATGTTTTAACACATTGATAACATGAATTACCATGATTATCACATTGCTAGCATGAATTAGCATATTGCTAGCATTTTTCAACACGTTGCTAGCATGAATTAGCATGTTGCTAGCATATTGAGACATTTGATTGAGACATATTGAGACTTTTCATGCTGCACAAGCTGTTAAATGTGTTTACATGCAGTGAAATCTGGCTGATTAGGTTTTGATTAAACCATTTATGACCTTTATTTGATAAACCAACGCATTTGAAAATATTTACATGACCTTATGCGCTGTCAGGGGTGTTAAGCAAATTCAGTCTGAGATTGTGCATGCAAACACACTTTTTTGTAACTTCTGCACGATAAACAATTTTGGTATCGTGTTAAATAAAGTAAAATCTGGAGGTTTGCTGAACCACTGAAGACAGTTTAACTGCAGTGTGCTTTTTTTGCATCTCTGGCCGGCCATGCTCTTATCTTTATGATTCCTCCTGACCCTCCTGTCGCTCTGTAAGAGAAATGAAAGGTTAGAAAGACCCGAAAACTTCTCCAGCCGTAAATAAGCCTGAACTGGAGTGCTTCCGCCCCTCTTTTGTCTTTGAACTCCAGTGATGTTCTGTGTCAGAGCGACTCCCTTCAGCCATTCGAGTGCGCTTTCATGCAGTCGCTCGTGTCTTTTCTCCGCATGTGCGTGGGGAGCAGGCCCGTAATGGGCTTAAAGCAGGCTTGAGGTTAGTATCAAAGTCTTGAACCTGATAATAAGTAAAATCCCCCTTTGTGGCTGTGGGAAAAAGCGGCTTCTCTGAGTTAACAAGCATGAAATGTTTCAGCTCTCTCCGGCAGCTCTATTTGTCATGCCTGTTCATGTGATTGTGGCACACCAACTTTTCCTGCTATTCTTTTCCTGCTGTTTATTTATTTTTTTACTCTCTTTCTGTTGCAGATATTATTGTGACTTTTAGAATGAGAAATCATGGTTTCACACACCACGGCAGGATATAAACGGTCATTGTAAAGATGCTAAAAATGAAGCGCTCGGGTCAGACAAGCAAGAAACGAACCGTCAGATCAAGCATAAAAAACACCCGTAAAGGTGTTGCAACAAAATTATCTTTGTCTTTTTTCCCGTTAAAATACATCCATTAAACAACATAAAGAGCAAATTTAAAAAGATATAAAAACATGTTTAAAGAAAATATCTTGAATTAAGCATCGCCTAAAATAACTATTTAAAATTCAAAATTAGTCAAAAAATATTAATGACTTTAATATAACCATTAAAGTCATTAATTTTTCAAATTAAATGATTTGTTACTCATTGTCATGGATCACAAGATGTTACAGGCCATAACAATATAATATTTTCTGTAAAAAGTGTCTTATACAGCTGAAAATCATGATATCTTTTTGTCCGAATTAGTCAGTGTGTTTCTTTCCATCATGTATCGTGTAATCAAAATATTTTATTTTACTTTTAGCAATATTTCATTTATTTTATTTATAAAAGCCCTAAATAGTAATTTTCCTAATTCATTTTTTAAAATAACTTTTATCTCATAAAAATGTGTCCATAAATTGCATGTCAATTCTGTTACTGTACCATACTTTGCCTTTAAATTGGTGGAATTATCTCAGTTTTTTTTTTGTTTCATTAAAAGTAAAAAAAGGAAGTAACTTGTGTTTGGCAAGCACTGAATTATTAAAATTAAATATATGTTTTCAATAAGATGGATAGAATTCATGGAAAGAATTTCTTGCACTCATATGTGATTCTATAAATCACACACACACAGACACACACATAAACACACATGTATATATATTTGTTGTTGTGCTCCTCAAACCATTCCTGAACCATTTTTGCTTTGTGGCAGGGTGCATTATCCTACTGAAAGAGCCACAGCCACCAGGGAATACCGTTTCCATGAAAGGGTGTACATGGTCTGCAACAATGCTTAGGTAGGTGGTACCTGTCAAAGTAACATCCATATGGATGGCAGGACCCAAGGTTTCCCGGCAGAACATTGCCCAAAGCAATACACTGCCTCCGCCGGCTTGCCTTCTTCCCATAGTGCATCCTGGTGCCATGTGTTCCCCAGGTAAGCGACGCACACGCACCCGGCCATCCATGTGATGTAAAAGAAAAGATGATTCATCAGACCAGGCCACCTTCTTCCATTGCTCCGTGGTCCAGTTCTGATGCTCACGTGCCACTGTTGGTGCTTTCGGCGGTGGACAGGGGTCAGCATGGGCGCCCTGACTGGTCTGCAGCTATGCAGCCCCATACGCAACAAACTGCGATGCACTGTGTATTCTGACACCTTTCTATCAGAACCAGCATTAACTTCTTGAGCTATTTGAGCTACAGCAGCTCGTCTGTTTGATCGGACCACACGGGCCAGCCTTCGCTCCTCACGTGCATCAATGAGCCTTGGCCGCCCATGACCCTGTCGCCGGTTCACCACTGTTCCTTCCTTGGACCACTTTTGATAGACACTGACCACTGCAGACCGGGAACACCCCACAGGAGCTGCAGTTTTGGAGATGCTCTGATCAGAATCTGGCCCTTGTCAAACTCGCTCAAATCCTTAAGCTCGCCCATTTTTCCTGCTTCTAACACATCAACTTTGAGGACAAAATGTTCACTTGCTGCCTAATATATCCCACCCACTAACAGGTGCCGTGATGAAGAGATAATAAAGGGCTAAATAAAGGGCTAATTAGGTCACTATTTGTTAATCACAAAGGCTCATTAAAATAATCAACTGAATGGATTTGAAAATTCAAATAAACACAATTTTCCCTTTACGTAACGTTGATGATTCCAATGTGCCTCTAAAAGCTAATTAACCAACATGCCTCTTCTCATCAGACTACATAATGGAAAATGTATTTACTGGTTCGTTCCATTTGTCTAAAAGTTTAAGGACTTTAATTTGCTGCTTTAACTAAAACAGTTGCACAAGTATAAGCGAATGATTGGGGGCCTGCCGACCACACAAGGACATCTATTAAACAAACAGCCCTGCGCCGCTGCGAAGCGGGGAAACCAACACATCAGCTCCATAATCTAATTGCTTTCCCACTCCCCACCAAAACAGGCGCATTCCAGCCGACGAGAGCATTGATCAGGTGGAGGAAGTTATTGCGCGCCAGTCCAGCAGGAGCCGTTAGCGGGCGTAGCATCGTGCATATTTCATGACGATGTGAAAAACGACAGAAACGAGAACTTCCTAACAGAAACTTCTGCAGGAGATTCAGACTTGAATTCAAGCTCAAATGAAGATGACCTTGTTACCGGCGTCAAACCTGCTCTGGTCTACCATTCATCTGAATGAAACCATCCAAAGCCTTTTTGCACAGAAATAGATAGGCTGGTTATGTAACATGGTTTTGAAACACGTATCAATCAATACGCAGGTGGGTAGAGGTAATGAGAAGTGGGCCTTGTTTTTGCAGCCTATGATAAGCAAGAGGATTCTCATAATGCCATAAATACATATGCACGCGCCAGCCGCATTGAGTTTTCTTTCTCGCTTGAACGGACAAAAACACACAAAATTATGCCAAAACGTCCACTTTGTCAAGTATCCTTGAAATCCTCTTGTCTTAAAGGGAGTAAATAAAGTCTTAAATGACCGTAGAGAGTTGTGAGGACATTGGATATTTGTCAGATCTGCGTCATGTGCGTCAGCTCTTAAAATGACATCAGCCTAATAAACCTGCTGCTGTGATGTCATTATTATATAATATTGTTAATCAAAGAACAAAAGACAAAGAGAAAATCACTCACTGCTCTTGACTGAGTACACTGTAAACCCTAACGCTCAAAATAGTTAATTGGTTTGAGTAGAGCCAACTCAAATGAGCTCAATCAAATGAACTTTTATGAGTATTTAGAACTTTCTTTTTCTTTTGAGTTCATTAAAAACTGACACATTTTAAGTAATCTGAACTGTTTCATTGTTTTGAGTTTTATGAACTTGTTTCTTTTAATTTAGACAAACTTAAGTTTATCTGAAACTGGGCTGGGATTTCTATTTCGCAGCATGCTTTTGCCATGACACTCGAAAAGGGAGAGTAAATGCCAAAATGAAGTGTTATATAATGTTTTTGGTGCAAGATTAATGTTAAGTGTGAGATTTATAGTGTTTAATGTGTTGTTAAGCTAGTTTAGAAGAGTTTCTGTTATGTTGTTTTTTTTGTAGGGTTTCCATCATGGTGACGAGTGGTGCATGAGCTTAGTTTGAGAACAGATTTATGTTAAATGTTTTATATTGTCGTCCTCATTCAGCAAGTGCTATGCTATGCTAATGCTATCAAAGCATTGTGTAGCCAATTAGCAAGGTGGCATTTATTGAATTTAAAGCTAAAGCTAGCCAAGTTTCCACTACTAAAAATATTTAAGTTGAGATTACATGATCATTTTAAGTTAAATGTATGAATTAGCTTACTCAAATATCTTTATGTTGTTTTAATTTGGAGAGTAAATGTGAAATTATTACAATATAGAAATATATTAAAAACTTTAGTGTTAGTTGTAATTAATCATGATTAATTACAGAAAAAATGTGCACTTAACTGATTGATTGACAGCACTAATATATATATATATATATATACACACACACACACACACACACACACACACATATATATACATATATATATATATATATATGCACACACACACACACACACACACACACACACACACACACACACATACATATATATATATATATATATATATAAGAAACATTACGTTAGCTTTGAAACATTACGCCCGAAGAAACATTACGTCAGCTTTGATAGTGAAACTGCATTGGCTCTCGTATGTCTCGTGACCAATTACGTCATTACTTCAGCTTTGATTGTAAAACGTCATTGGCTCTCGTGTGTCTCATGACCGAATGCGTCATGCTAAAGAGTCGTGTGTATCTTTTGAATGAGATATGACTGAGTGTGTGTGTGCGTTCATGGAGTGGCGGAATCATCATTTCAGCGATTAAAACATTAAGATCAACTCTGTTCTTTATATGACGATATCGTATGACTTCAGAAGACTTGGAATGCAACAGGAGTTAATACTTTTATACTGTTTTTGGTCAGTTTTTGCAATAAATACCTGTGACTGTACTTTTATTTGCCTGTTGTGAGTTTTATATTGTTTAGAAGTGGGTAGGTTTAGGGTAGGAGTGGGGTTAGTTGCTCCAAAATATAAAAGTATTAAATGCATCTTTATCTGACACACTGGGCAAACAACTGAAATCAATGGACTTCCCTGCGCGTCAGAAAATGACGCTAAAGGGGTACCCTGTGTGTTAAAAAGTGACCTGACCAAGCGTCAATATGTGACGAGTTGGGAGTGAGAACGTGTTGCATTGAACTGAATTGGGCTGAATAATGACACCGTTATCTTGCTACAGCTGCTTTATAGCAGAATTTGAACTTCTCATATTTGATGTTTGCATCCTTGCTTTCCTGTTTATAACTGTGAAGCTGCTTTGAAACAATTTCTAGTGTATAAGCGCTATAAAAAAAGCAAGTGATATGAGCTCATGTTGACGTAGAGCTGAACATGTTATGAAATCAGCTGAGCTGCAGTAACCCTACTGAAAATATGTAGTTAAGTTAGTAGCATCACTACATTTAGTTTAGCAGTTTAGTTGCTAGCACCGCTCTACAATGTATCATGAATTTCTGCGGCCTCTCTGACATGGTGCACCCTGCTACGCCTGTGACTTCACCTGTCCCCTCCGATCAGCTCCAACCAGAGGCTCCCGCAGAGGTCCGGATGAAGGGACAGACCTCCGGGCGACAGTTGGACATGGTGACGCTCCTCCGCCCGCGTCCCGCCGGGCTCCTGCTGGAGAGAAGTGCCGGTACAGGAGACACAGACACTTTTATTGGAGCTGTCAGAGCGTGAACAAACGCCCTGGTCAGAACAGACCAAGCCTGACAGCTACCGGCCCCAAAACATGACATCCTGAGATCTAGACGCTGTGAGCAAGTTACAGGAGACACGGGCGTCCACAATAAACACTCATCAGTGTTCGTTTATTAGGAATAATAAGAAAGACGGCGCTGATGCAAGCGATGAGAAATCAAATGCCAAAACTGTCACAACTCACACGCCTTCAGACTTTTACCTCACTGGAAAACTGACCATCAGAAGTTCATCCAAGATTATTGCCTCCAGAGCTTCATGAGGTGACACAAAAGTGGAATTTTCCTGACATTAAGACACCAAAACATGATGGTTTTTTTGTGACAGCTTCACCAAGACAAAGAGACTTGCATATGCACTGCTTGTCAGAAATATGCAAATAAAACAACCAAAAATATAATAGTAAAAGACAGAAAAATATACAATTTATGACTGGTAAAATTCCACAACTCAGCCATCATTTTCATGTTGGACCCTGAATAAATAAATATATATATATATATATATATATATATATATATATATATATATATATATATATATATATATATATATATATATATATGAAAACCTCTCACTTTAAGACAATTTACCAGACAAAAATATTTTTTACCAGCCATGACACAAAAACAGACAATTATGACACCAAAATTTTAGATACTAGTGAAAATTCACAATCCTCTATTCCAATTTTGATACCACAGCTAAAACTACTAGCCTAACTAATATAAATTTAATAGCCTACATTTTTAAAGACAAGTAAACGGTCAGCATAAATCAATCAAATTACAAGCAATAGCACAAATAAATACAATACAACAAAGACACAAATGAAATGAACAGTGCTCATCAGGCAGGTCTAATAGTTCTCAGGTACAGAAATGTATTAAAGTAGAGTAGGCTTATCAAATAAATAACACTGCATAGTCTTCATATCCTTTTTAAAGTTCAAGAGCAGTGTGATTTGTTTCCTTTGTTGTTTAATTACCATTAAAAACGCAGACAGTAGCAGGATTATTAGGATGCTGTCACTTTAAGACCGAATGCACGCACGGATCATGCGTTTTGCTGAAACTTTTGTGTTGATGCAGCACTGACCCGTCAACTGTACAGAGCGTCGTTCACGTTTGTTCACGTTCATGTTGTCACAACATTGCATTGTTAGAATTCAAAAAATTGTTACTGGCCAACTGACGACTGACATGGTTTCATATACTCGCCAATGCCAATTTATACTTGCATTTGGCACATGCCGAGTGTTAATTTTAGGCCCTGTATATAACATAATTACTGCTGTCAAATCGATTAATCGTGATTAATCGCATCCAAAATAAAAGTTTGTGTTTACATAATATATGTGTGTGTACTGTATATAATTATTATGTATATATAAATACACACACATGCATGTATATATTTAAGATTTTTTTTAAAATATTTATATAAAATATAAATTATATAAATGTATATACAGTATATACATGCAAATATTTCTTATATACATAAATTAGTATGTATTTATATATACATAATTATACACAGTACACACACACATATATTATGTAAACACAAACTTTTGTAGATTTGACAGCACTAATATATACATATATATATACATACGCGCACACACACATACATATACATTATATATATATAAAAAATGGTCTCCACCTCTGATATGATTCAGATAATCATCAATATAATATTTAATGTAATTTAATTATTTAAATAGTTATAAAGTTTATAGACACTGTGTGTATATGTAAATATGTATGTGTGTGTATATATATAAATTATATTGCATATTATATTAATGATTACCTTAATTTAATTATTTATGCATTATACTAATATATATATATATATATATATATATATATATATATATATATATATACACACACACACACACACACACACACACACACACACACACACACGCACTACACATATATATACATATATATATTTAAAATGCATAAATAAATTAAGGTAATTTTTAATATAATATGCAATATAATTTATATATATACACACACACATACATATTTACAGTGTCTATAAACTTTATAACTATTTAAATAATTAAATTACATTAAATATATATATATACACTCACCTAAAGGATTATTAGGAACACCTGTTCAATTTCTCATTAATGCAATTATCTAATCAACCAATTACATGGCAGTTGCTTCAATGCATTTAGGGGTGTGGTCCTGGTCAAGACAATCTCCTGAACTCCAAACTGAATGTCAGAATGGGAAAGAAAGGTGATTTAAGCAATTTTGAGCGTGGCATGGTTGTTGGTGCCAGACGGGCCGGTCTGAGTATTTCACAATCTGCTCAGTTACTGGGATTTTCACGCACAACCATTTCTAGAGTTTACAAAGAATGGTGTGAAAAGGGAAAAACATCCAGTATGCGGCAGTCCTGTGGGCGAAAATGACTTGCTGATGCTAGAGGTCAGAGGAGAATGGGCCGACTGATTCAAGCTGATAGAAGAGCAACTTTGACTGAAATAACCACTCGTTACAACCGAGGTATGCAGCAAAGCATTTGTGAAGCCACAACACGCACAACCTTGAGGCGGATGGGCTACAACAGCAGAAGACCCCACCGGGTACCACTCATCTCCACTACAAATAGGAAAAAGAGGCTACAATTTGCACGAGCTCACCAAAATTGGACAGTTGAAGACTGGAAAAATGTTGCCTGGTCTGATGAGTCTCGATTTCTGTTGAGACATTCAGATGGTAGAGTCAGAATTTGGCATAAACAGAATGAGAACATGGATCCATCATGCCTTGTTACCACTGTGCAGGCTGGTGGTGGTGGTGTAATGGTGTGGGGGATGTTTTCTTGGCACACTTTAGGCCCCTTAGTGCCAATTGGGCATCGTTTAAATGCCACGGCCTACCTGAGCATTGTTTCTGACCATGTCCATCCCTTTATGACCACCATGTACCCATCCTCTGATGGCTACTTCCAGCAGGATAATGCACCATGTCACAAAGCTCCAATCATTTCAAATTGGTTTCTTGAACATGACAATGAGTTCACTGTACTAAAATGGCCCCCACAGTCACCAGATCTCAACCCAATAGAGCATCTTTGGGATGTGGTGGAACGGGAGCTTCGTGCCCTGGATGTGCATCCCACAAATCTCCATCAACTGCAAGATGCTATCCTATCAATATGGGCCAACATTTCTAAAGAATGCTTTCAGCACCTTGTTGAATCAATGCCACGTAGAATTAAGGCAGTTCTGAAGGCGAAAGGGGGTCAAACACAGTATTAGTATGGTGTTCCTAATAATCCTTTAGGTGAGTGTATATATATATACACATACACACACATACATACATACATACATACATACATACATACATACACACACACACACACACACACACACACACACACACACACACACACACACACACACACACACACACACAATTGTCATTTTTACATAATTACAATTTCTACACCTAGAGCAGTATTTAGTGTGAAAGTATTACATTTTTAGACTAAATATACTACTAATAAACTACATAATCAAGCTTAAGAAATATGTGCTGAACAAAAGTATTTACCTAAATAATTAATTTTACAAAAGACAAAATGATTACATTTTTGGTTTTCCTCCAAACCTTCATGTGGAATATTCCTGGCATTAAGCCACCAAAACAAACAAAAACTATACAACTTATGACCTTATGACAATTCAGCCATCATATTCAGGCATAGACGAAAGCTAATTTTGGACCCTGAATGATCAATATTAGAGACATAATTTCATACCAACACAAGAGTATACCTTTACAAAGAACCAGTTGGCTCGAGTGATGAGTCATAAGTCATCTCGATTTACAGAGACTGAAAAATGAGCCCGCGGGTGTGAACCACCCCTGAGCTGCTCACACATGTGTGTGAGAACGCAGCTTAATCTAGCGTTATGATCAAAGCCCCTCCTTTGTGCTTCTGTTGTAGGAGGCTCTCATGAGAATTGAAAGATTAATGTTGGCATCAATCAGTCAGTTTAAAGGAATCTCTTTATCAGGTCTGAACTAAGCCACGCTACTACAGCACATGTCGACTCCTTGGAGAACAAAGTGATTGTCCCTGAATCTGGTGAGATTTACATAAGTGTGAATAAAAAAAAATAATAGCCACGGCGAGATCTGTAAAGGTGGCGTTCTGTCAGTGTATCCCAGGCATCATCTTCATGTTGTTTCTGTTCCTGTCAGGAATCACATTCAGGCTTTTCACTCTCGCGCAGCACATTTCACGCCCTGCTCCTCACCGGCACACCAATCATCAATCACACCACAGCTCCGCCCACTCGCCGGGCCTGACAGCCGGCCAGCAGCCAATCACAGAGGCCGCCCGTCTAGGCGACGTTCATTTTGATCAACTCACCACCACGGCTGCAGGCAAACCGCTCGCTGGAAAGTGAACGAGACGAGAGATGTGCTGAACAAACTTGAGCAGAGTTCACTGCAAATGATCCGAGCGGACAGGAGGACACTTCAGGGTGGCAATGTTTTACTGCAAATTACACAAATTACTCATTAAGAAGATGATTTTGTGAATTATTCAATGAATACAGTATACAAATGATTCATATGATCAATTATCATTACTGATCAGTAATTGTGAGCACCAGTAAGTGCACTCATGACTTGATGATTCATTAAAAAGAACCAGTTCAAAAGAGTCATTTATTTATGAATCAGACTACACTGGTCATGCTGCATCTCTGTCGTACAGCTATAAAAAAAACTAATAAATAAAATAATGAAAAATTGTAATATTTTAACATTTTTGTGTAGTATACTAAGGCTTCCCCCAAACTATCAATGCAATCGATAGGTGGAATCAGAATCGGAAGCAGATTTCCCATCATCCCTGCTGATAGCGCCGAGTTCCTGCAGTGATGTTGTGTCTTGGCAAACGCAGGCTGATGTAACGCCGGTGTAAAGCATTGTGTAGGAACCCAAAAGCATGGATGAAAGCAGAATTTGGAAAGCCGGATGAGGCGGGAGAGAAAGCGGCCCTCCCTTGCTTCTCCACACAATGCAGCCAACTTCCTGTTCCCCCACAGGAAGTGAGCTGGAACCGAAATCCCCCCCGGGGAACAACAGCAGTGACTGCAGCCATCAGCGTCGCTCCATTCAGCGTCTCACGGCTGTTTGCATTATACAGACACATGTACATTTCCACACAAACGCACTCATCCTTAGAAAACACACACAGATGATGTGCGCACACACACACACACACAGGAGCACGGCCGGCCATACCGCATGCTAATAAACACGACAGCTTTGATGAATTTATGAAGCTGTGTTTGCACTGTAAGAAGGAACAGACGCTGCTTACCCTGCTGAAAAATGACACAAGCATATATTTCACAGGCAAACTTCTCTTACGACGTGCACAAGATTCACTTTGAGAAGTAAAATCGATTGGACGATTCGTTTGCAAACTAATTGGACACAGTAAACTGATGCTGTCATCATGTTCGCCTGGAAAGCACGAGTTTGGAAGTTGTGATCATGATGTGAAGTATGTTGTATGACTTTGGATGGAAATAGACTTCCCCTTTCTTTCACGTCACAACAAAAGCTTTTTAGAGCTACAAAATGAAAAGCAAAAGATGCGCTTAGACTTAAAGTCAGCAAGAAAATGCTAAAATATTTACCAGGTACCAATGTTGAATATATATTTATTATGACTTAATTATTTAAAATTGATATATACAGTATATATACAGTAAATATAGTTTAAATAATTCACTTAACAATAATAATAATAATATTAAATAATTATTAATTTAATAATGGCTACAATGTCATAATTACCAGTGAGAAACATTGAAAGAAAATAAATAAATACATAAATAAATTGATGATATATATATAGTAGAAATACTTATTAAAAAATTATTATTTCAATAATGGCTACAATCAAAATTAACAGTGAGAAACATATACATATATATACTCATTATATATAAAAAAATTATATAATGAGACATTCTAGTAAGAAACTTATGATAAAATAAGATATAAATTATGATACAAATATTTTATATATATTTAAAACACAAATTTAAATAATAAATAATAATTAAATATAAAATAATAATTGTTTTAATAATGCCTACAATGTCATAATTACAAGGTTTTTTCCCCCAAATTAAATTAAAGGTTTCTTACTAATTTATATATTATTTATATTTATTATATTAATAAAATATATTTTGAAAGTTGACTGTGCAATTTAATATTGTACTCATTTTGCATAATGTTGATAAACAATAGTTTAAAACCTTGCCAAAAATGCGTATCATCTAGTCAGTATATGAGAGAAACAGGCTTTGCATGACAAAAATACATTACCCATCATTCTCTGAGGCAGCACAAGCATGCCAAAATACACAAAGCATCAGTTGCACAGCTAAAGCTAATCCTTCTCTCGTCATTTCACTGCATTAGTACAAAAAAACACCCAGTTTTTGCTGAGAACTTAAGAGTAAAAAAACCCAAAAGAACCAAACTATAAGTGTGAACACACCCTAAGTTGTGCTATTATCTCTCTGTACCCACGATATGCTGTTCTCTTCTCGACAGGAGCGCAACCTCCCATCCACACCTGACAGCATCTGCTGCACTGGATCTGAGTCTCCAGGCTAAAGGAGACCAGCAAGAGGCACTTTAAAGCATTTTAATGACAGCCTCCCGTCTCCATTATTCAGAGAAAATAAGTGACAGCCAGTCCTCAAGAAAGCTATATTACACATTTGATAGTCCGCTCTCGCCCCGACAGAAGCCCACACCTGTCACCCAGAGGCAAGATGTCTGCTACACCACCACTTCACATGAGTTAGATAGTATTATACTGATCTTCTTCCTCATGCATGTTCCTCATGGCTCCAGAGAGCCGGCTGACAGATCAGGGGCGTATTTGAAGGAGAGATCTCCCAGAGAGAGCTGTAAAAACTCATCTGTTGCATCTATTGAACATGCTCTCATTCTTCCAGTGCATTGAGATTCCCTCGCATTCAAACAGCTGCGGCGCACGTCCTTGAGCGCCAGTAAAACTGTGAATGTAGTGCACTGCGAAATAAACACTCGACAAATGGATTACAGAGTGTGTTCGCACTCCGCAGACGCACGCGCAAAACAATTCTTGCGACGCGCCTTTGACTCGGGTCAGGTAAACCGCGGAGCTATGAATAACAACAGCCATGCTTTCCATCTCTGCGCCGCTGTGGCAAACGTGGGGAACGAGAGGAAACTAATCTCATCCCTGTGCCAGGCACGGCTCACAGCGGTTAGGTCTCATGCGGGCGATGCCAATTCCACACCCTGCCAGGATCCATCAGCCTGCAAGTCATGCCAGAGAAGAAAAGAGGTAGAGGGAAAGAGAAAGACTGTTTGGAATTACATACTACCATAAAGTATGTACACTGTGCACAGTATTCAAGTCACCCACATGACCTGGAATTTGAGAAAATGTACAACAGAGTGCAACTTTACATTATATTTCAAATTAACTGGTAGACAATATGTAAGACAGATCAATATTCAGCCATCAAATGTAAAATAATAAATAATATAAATAAAATAAACATTTCAAACAGTAGTATGCTACATAATTGTCATAATTTCTTTTGCATGTTTAATTATTTTGCCATGTTTAATTTAAATTCATATATATATATATATATATATATATACTCACCTAAAGGATTATTAGGAACACCTGTTCAATTTCTCATTAATGCAATTATCTAATCAACCAATCACATGGCAGTTGCTTCAATGCATTTAGGGGTGTGGTCCTGGTCAAGACAATCTCCTGAACTCCAAACTGAATGTCAGAATGGGAAAGAAAGGTGATTTAAGCAATTTTGAGCGTGGCATGGTTGTTGGTGCTCAGTTACTGGGATTACTCAGTTACTGGGATTTTCACGCACAACCATTTCTAGAGTTTACAAAGAATGGTGTGAAAAGGGAAAAACATCCAGTATGCGGCAGTCCTGTGGGCGAAAATGCCTTGTTGATGCTAGAGGTCAGAGGAGAATGGGCCGACTGATTCAAGCTGATAGAAGAGCAACTTTGACTGAAATAACCACTCGTTACAACCGAGGTATGCAGCAAAGCATTTGTGAAGCCTTGAGGCGGATGGGCTACAACAGCAGAAGACCCCACCGGGTACCACTCATCTCCACTACAAATAGGAAAAAGAGGCTACAATTTGCACGAGCTCACCAAAATTGGACAGTTGAAGACTGGAAAAATGTTGCCTGGTCTGATGAGTCTCGATTTCTGTTGAGACATTCAGATGGTAGAGTCAGAATTTGGCGTAAACAGAATGAGAACATGGATCCATCATGCCTTGTTACCACTGTGCAGGCTGGTGGTGGTGGTGTAATGGTGTGGGGGATGTTTTCTTGGCACACTTTAGGGCCCTTAGTGCCAATTGGGCATCGTTTAAATGCCACGGCCTACCTGAGCATTGTTTCTGACCATGTCCATCCCTTTATGACCACCATGTACCCATCCTCTGATGGCTACTTCCAGCAGAATAATGCACCATGTCACAAAGCTCGAATCATTTCAAATTGGTTTCTTGAACATGACAATGAGTTCACTGTACTAAAATGGCCCCCACAGTCACCAGATCTCAACCCAATAGAGCATCTTTGGGATGTGGTGGAACGGGAGCTTCGTGCCCTGGATGTGCATCCCACAAATCTCCATCAACTGCAAGATGCTATCCTATCAATATGGGCCAACATTTCTAAAGAATGCTTTCAGCACCTTGTTGAATCAATGCCATGTAGAATTAAGGCAGTTCTGAAGGCGAAAGGGGGTCAAACACAGTATTAGTATGGTGTTCCTAATAATCCTTTAGGTGAGTGTATATATATATATATATATAAAAATAATACTGTGAAATATTATTACAGTTTAAATGATCTGTTTCTGTTGTAATATATGTTCAAATGTAATTTATTCCTGTGATCAAAGCTGAATTTTCAGCATCATTACTCCAGTCTTTAGAGTCACATGATCCTTCAGAAATCATTTTAAGATTATTTCTTATTATTATCATCAATGTTGAAAAGAGTTTTAGCTGCTTATTTTTTTGTTTTTGTTTTTTTTTAAATTACGATACACTGCCATTCAAAAGTTTGGGGTAAGTACAATAAAAAATAAAAATAAAAGAATAATTTTATTATTTCGCAAAGGCGCATTAAATTGATCAAAAAAGACAGTAAAGACATTTATGAAATGAATAAATATTACAAAAAGTTATATTTATTATAAATGCTGTTGTTTTGAACTTTCTATTCATTTGATTTATATGATATTAATTAATTTATCATTTACAATTTAAAAAGATTGATAATTGGATTTAATTTCAAAGAGGAAAAACGATTCCCAATGAATCAAACATGAATCAAAAAATGTTTTGCTGTAGTTTTTTTTAATGAAATCAAGTTCGACTGTACTGCTCAGTAACTCGCAAAATACTCTTAAAAACCAACATGAAAATGAATTGTGACAAGATCATGGATCAAAATCCTGTCTGAAAAAAAAAAAGTGTCAAAATATTTTTTGCCATATCGCCAACCCCTAGACAGTATACAGTATACGCAGTGTAGTGTGCAGTTAGCAGTACACTAGTATTCCATTCTGAACGCAGCCAAAGAACTACAGCATACAGAGAAGCAGAGACAGCAGAGAAGAAAACAGAATCCAGCTAGTCTGAAAATCATCTTGGTGTTTTTCTTGCATCAGCCTCCATGAGCTTTAACTACCCAGACTGCGGCCTGCACACTTCCCACACACGCTCACACCGAGACGCAAACGCAATCAAGGTGAAAGCGCTGCGGTTAAATGGATACATCGAGCTAAGGCGGTTATCGTCTCTCTCGGGCTGTTTTAATCGCCGCCCGTTGACTGTGGTAAATGGCTCACAGTGGATATCACATCTACACCATTGTGTGTTAATTGGACAGAGCGGGTTGCCCAGTGGCACAGACCTTTATAGATGGAGTTTGTGGATGGATGTTTGCCTTTCCAGCCGTGGCACATTCTGCCAGTATTGATCTCCAGCATTCAGTCTTAATTGGACGCAACCACCCAGAGAGAAACAACCTTGACCAATGAGAACGAGAGCATGTTTGGGCAGGTGCATTCATGCCAGAATTGATCATGTGTACACTTGGCCTGTGAAACGCTGCTCTCATTGGCTGTTTTTAACCCTTAACTTAATTTCTGAGAAAATGATTGCAAAATCTCTGGCATCATCTGCCTATCTCTATCTAAGTTTTTTTTCATGAGATACGAACTGTAAAATTGAAAATACTTAGAGTAAAAACACCATATTGAGCACAGAAATTGAGAGGAAAGGTCAAAAAAACACCCAGAATACCTCAGTAATGCATAACAATGCTCAGATAAGCTGGTGAATGGATCCCTCTTTGACAGAAGAGGAAAACAACACAGACTTACAGCCGCTCAGTGACCCGACAGATCTCAAAGCGCTGACCTCTGACCTGAAGAGAAACACTGAAGCACCTGTCCTACAGCTGTAGGGTTCACGGGCCAGACGGACGGGTTATTGAGCTCTGTGCGTGTGTTAAATCATTCTGTCCTGCTGTGTGACAGACCGACTGCTCAAGCTCTCAGGGAGATTCTTCAGTGAGACGCTCTTTTGACCACTTGAAAAAAAAAACTTCAAAAAAATATGTTTCAACTGTTAAAACATTTATTACCAGGGTTTGTACAAGGTGGAAAGTCCTGGTTTATGAAGAGGTACTTGGAAAGTGCTTGAATTATTGAAAGACAGTATAAAATTTGAGTTTATTTTTTCGATAAACCACACATACAATCTTTTCACGCAAAATTATACCGCTGCAGCCCGTCTAATACATGTGATAGTGTGATATTGCTCATATATTATTTCAAATTATTGTATATGACACAGATTTCATTCTTCAGGTTAATCATATATTCATAGGGGGAATATATCAGTATGAATGAGGAAAGCGATATCTTTGTCGTAGTATCCTAGTATCTATCTATCTATTTATCTATCTATCTATCTATCTATCTATCTATCTATCTATCTATCTATCTATCTATCTATCTATCTATCTATCTATCTATCTATCCGTCCGTCGTTCTATCTATCTATCTATCTATCTATCTATCTATCTATCTATCTATCTATCTATCTATCTATCTGTCGTTCTATCTATCTATCTATCTGTCCGTCTGTCGTTCTATCTATCTATCTATCTATCCGTCCGTCGTTCTATCTATCTATCTATCTATCTATCTATCTATCTATCTATCTATCTATCTATCTGTCGTTCTATCTATCTATCTATCTATCTATCTATCTATCTATCTATCTGTCGTTCTATCTATCTATCTATCTATCTGTTGTTCTATCTATCTATCTATCTATCTGTCGTTCTATCTATCTATCTATCTATCTATCTATCTATCTATCTATCTATCTATCTATCTATCTATCTATCTATCCATCCGTCGTTCTATCTATCTATCTATCTATCTATCTATCTATCTATCTATCTATCCATCTGTCGTTCTATCTATCTATCTATCTATCTATCTATCTATCTATCTATCTATTACCTATCTATCCGTCCGTCGTTCTATCTATCTATCTATCTATCTATCTATCTATCTATCTATCTATCTATCTGTCCGTCGTTCTATCTATCTATCTATCTATCTATCTATCTATCTATCTATCTATCTATCTATCTATCTATCTATCTATTATCTATCTATCTATCTATCTATCTATCTATCCGTCCGTCGTTCTATCTATCTATCTATCTATCCGTCCGTCGTTCTATCTATCTATCTATCTATCCGTCCGTCGTTCTATCTATCTATCTATCTATCTATCTATCTATCTATCTATCTATCTATCTATCTATCCGTCCGTCGTTCTATCTATCTATCTATCTATCTATCTATCTATCTATCTATCTATCTATCTATCTGTCCGTCGCTCTATCCATCCATCCATCCATCCATCCATCCATCCATCCATCCATCTATATTAGGGCTGTTAAAATTAATGCATTAACACACATGATTAATTTTTTCAGTTTAACACATTAAAAATATTTAACACAATTAACAATACTGGCCTTCTTTCATAAAAAGTTCATTCAAAACAAATATTTAAAATATAGGCTACTGTCTTTATGTTGTTTCTACATTAATTTGGAGATTAAATGTTAAATTATTACAATATACTTTAATGTTAGGCGCGATTAATTACAGAAAAATGTGTGATTAATTAGTAATTGTTTTTAATCGATTGACAGCACAGCACAGCATATATATATATATATATATATATATATATATACACACACTATATATATATATATATATATATATATAAAGTCTAGGACTCAGAATTGAGAAGTCCTGGCAAATGTAAAACTTCAACAATTAAGAGTTAAGAAAAACAATTTAAAGAGATACAACCAGACATTTATAGCTATTATAATCCTTTAAAACGGCAATGAGTGTATGTTTTAAAGCATTACTGCTGACTGAAGAATGGCCGTATATGACGTGCTGCGTGTCACATGACGCCTGGATCAGAGCAGGTTTGTTATTTCGAAGGCGTTTGGGTCTGAAGTCTGAGCGTTGAATTAAGGCGGATATTAAGCCGTTGAGATGTGGCTGTTAAAAGTGCGTAAAAGAAAAACAAAGTGCTTTATTAAAGCCATACGCACAGCTGCTTCCTCACACTTTGATGTATGGACGAGGTGCGTGCTGACGTGCCTTCTGTGCAAAGTGCTCAAAAACGTTTAACGATGCATGAAATAAAAAAAGCTGAGAAGATTTTTTTTTCGACCTGAACCTGATAAGACATATCACATTACAGGAAGGAAAACTATTACATCTCCATGGCAACAGGCAGGCACGTCGCCCTCGGGCTCCGTGACAAGAGAACGGGGTGAGAAAGAGATAGTGTTGTTTTTATCACAGTGAGATTCCTGATTTCACTTTGAATTCCATTGGAGAGAGGACAGAACGGACGGAGCGCGTGTGCAATCCATCCTTCCTGACATGTTATCGTCTGCTTCATTCAGTAAATTCTCCTGACCGCGGTCAAGTATTTGGATCCTGCTTCTGATATGGACACTTGAGCATTTTTAACTAGCTAATCCTTATTCCAACAGAAAAAAAAAAACTGATGTTACATTTCACCCATGGGTTTCTATATGTGCATAACACTATCATCCCTTACAGAAAAATTATCTGCCAACCTAGTTTCTAACAAAACAAAATAGTTCATGTGGTTATTATTTCCACTTTAAACTTACTAGATTTTTTAAACAATAAATTGTATGAGATTTAACAAGCAAAAAATAATTACAAGTCTAACTGAATCATTTTTTAATAAAAAAATAAACCAAACAACACAAAATAATAACAACAATAATAAATAAACAATATTTATTATTATCTCTCTCTCTCTCTATATATATATATATATATATAATGCATTTATTCATAATTCTGTTTTTTTTATTTCTTTCAATAAATTAATTAATTAAAAATGATTTATAAATAATATTTAATCATATTTATAAATCTGTTTTTTTATTTATTGAAGGATGCATATAAATAAATAAATTATTTATTTATAAATCTGTTTTTATTTTAATAACAAACACACACAAACACATATACATATACATATATATATACACTCACCTAAAGGATTATTAGGAACACCTGTTCAATTTCTCATTAATGCAATTATCTAATCAATCAATCACATGGCAGTTGCTTCAATGCATTTAGGGGTGTGGTCCTGGTCAAGACAATCTCCTGAACTCCAAACTGAATGTCAGAATGGGAAAGAAAGGTGATTTAAGCAATTTTGAGCGTGGCATGGTTGTTGGTGCCAGACGGGCCGGTCTGAGTATTTCACAATCTGCTCAGTTACTGGGATTTTCACGCACAACCATTTCCAGAGTTTACAAAGAATGGTGTGAAAAGGGAAAAACATCCAGTATGCGGCAGTCCTGTGGGCGAAAATGCCTTGTTGATGCTAGAGGTCAGAGGAGAATGGGCCGACTGATTCAAGCTGATAGAAGAGCAACTTTGACTGAAATAACCACTCGTTACAACCGAGGTATGCAGCAAAGCATTTGTGAAGCCACAACACGCACAACCTTGAGGCGGATGGGCTACAACAGCAGAAGACCCCACCGGGTACCACTCATCTCCACTACAAATAGGAAAAAGAGGCTACAATTTGCACGAGCTCACCAAAATTGGACAGTTGAAGACTGGAAAAATGTTGCCTGGTCTGATGAGTCTCGATTTCTGTTGAGACATTCAGATGGTAGAGTCAGAATTTGGCGTAAACAGAATGAGAACATGGATCCATCATGCCTTGTTACCACTGTGCAGGCTGGTGGTGGTGGTGTAATGGTGTGGGGGATGTTTTCTTGGCACACTTTAGGCCCCTTAGTGCCAATTGGGCATCGTTTAAATGCCACGGCCTACCTGAGCATTGTTTCTGACCGTGTCCATCCCTTTATGACCACCATGTACCCATCCTCTGATGGCTACTTCCAGCAGGATAATGCACCATGTCACAAAGCTCGAATCATTTCAAATTGGTTTCTTGAACATGACAATGAGTTCACTGTACTAAAATGGCCCCCACAGTCACCAGATCTCAACCCAATAGAGCATCTTTGGGATGTGGTGGAACGGGAGCTTCGTGCCCTGGATGTGCATCCCACAAATCTCCATCAACTGCAAGATGCTATCCTATCAATATGGGCCAACATTTCTAAAGAATGCTTTCAGCACCTTGTTGAATCAATGCCACGTAGAATTAAGGCAGTTCTGAAGGCGAAAGGGGGTCAAACACAGTATTAGTATGGTGTTCCTAATAATCCTTTAGGTGAGTGTATATATATATATATATATATATATATATATATATAAAAATTATTTATAATAATAAATAATTTATAAATCAGTTTATTAACAGATTTATAATATTAATAATTTATTTAAATAATTTATAAATAAAACAATAATTAAAACAGATTTATAAATAAAAAATTTTTATCAATTAGTATTTTCTTTTTTATTTAAATAAAAAAAAGATTATAAATAAATAAATCTGTTTTTTATTTAAAATAAAAAACAGCAGTGAATGAACGAATGAATGAATGAATGAATGAATGTTGATATATGCATATACAAAAGTTGCCAGGATGTTGTTATGCATTACTAAGGCAGGATGAAGCACGTTTCTATGCTGGTTGCTAGTTAGTTACTAGGTGGCTGGCTCGAGTCCCTCCTTTAATGCAAGTCTGTTGGATTTTTTTTTATCCAGCAGGTGAAAACTGTCTGATTCTTTAATAAAGTAACAGCACAGCAAGCACTCCAGGATGATGCACACACTGAACTTTAACAGTTAGTGACATTTGCCTTAGGCTGCTGTAAACCATCTGCTCATGTACACCAGAGTTTGGCGTCCCTCATTTCTACTGCAAACTCTAGCAACAGCGTTTACAAGATGCTCAGGTGTGCCAGTAATCAATAAACAACCCTGGCGTTGTGGAGCTGCCAGAGAATCCATCCACTGAGACAAAGACAGAAGAAGAGAGAATGTGAGAGATCTTTCTATCCTCTGGAGAACGTCTGCTGGCCTTTAGAGCCGCGTGATTGTTTACATCAGTATCAAAATCAATGTAGTTATGTTTACACAATAGCACTTGGCAGTAAAAGTTGAGTTGGCGAGTAATGCGCATTTGTAGCCGAGGCTGCCAAGCGGAGCCGCTGTTCCCGCTGTTGTGCTCATATTAATAGCTAGGCAGAATATTAACAGCGAAAACTGCATCTGCTGCAGTCGGAAACAAAAAAAACTATTCTTGCAAATGCTGTGTTGGCGAACTACCATACAACATATACTATTTTTGTTGTATGTATTCTACAAATGCTGTAAATATTCACCAAATATAAAGCTTATTTTGTAGAGGTGTAACATAATGATGTCTGGACACAGCAGGGGAAAAAACAAACCATGTTTTTTTGTTTTTAAATAGTGGCTTACAGAACAAACCATGCCTGTCTTTAAACACCACACACATCCGACAGGAGGGCAAGCCATGCAGGTTTATGATTTCATTTGAAGCGCTTAATATAAAGCCTGTCTCATGTTTAGGACTTGGATCGTACTCTTATCTGGCAGCAGCTCACTCTGTGTCTTTCCTTATTTTTCAGATGTGTTCATTACATCAAAGTATATCCATTAGGGCTGTCAATATATATAAAATTATAAATCGCAATTAATCGGACCCCAACCAGGAAGACAGGGCGGGGCATATCAAACAGCTCCTCCCCTTTTAAAAACAGGCCAATAGCATTTAGTTTATATCACAGCTCGGCCAAAGCCGTTGAGCTCGGTAAAGCCACAGTTTCCTCCTGATCTCTAACCGTTTCTCCTCCTAATCTCCTCCATATCGCTTTAAAATATCATTCTGTGCAGAATTCAAACGGGTCCGATACGTTTTCTGGTCTGCGGCGACTCGATCACATGATCCGCTCTGTGTTATCATGTCTCTGGACTGACTCGATCACATGATCAGCTCTGTGTTATCGTGTCTCTGGACTGACTCAATCACATGATCCGCTCTGTGCTATCATGTCTCTGGACCGACTCGATCACATGATCCGCTCTGTGTTATCGTGTCTCTGGACTGACTCGATCACATGATCAGCTCTGTGCTATCGTGTCTCTGGACCGACTCGATCACATGATCCGCTCTGTGCTATCGTGTCTCTGGACTGACTCGATCACATGATCAGCTCTGTGCTATCGTGTCTCTGGACCGACTCGATCACATGATCCGCTCTGTGCTATCATGTCTCTGGACCGACTCGATCACATGATCCGCTCTGTGCTATCATGTCTCTGGACCGACTCGATCACATGATCCGCTCTGTGTTATCGTGTCTCTGGACCGACTCGATCACATGATCCGCTCTGTGCTGTCATGTCTCTGGACTGACTCGATCACATGATCCGCTCTGTGCTGTTGTGTCTCTGGACCGACTCGATCACATGATCCGCTCTGTGCTGTTGTGTCTCTGGACCGACTTGATCACATGATCCGCTCTGTGCTGTCACTGACACTATGTGAAACCAGACTTCATTTGCCCTAATGGAAAGCATATTTACACTGTCTGATCGTTCCCTATCCCCTATATAGTGCACTGTCTGAATCGTTCCCTATCCCCATATGATGCACTGTCTTAATCGATCCCTATCATCTATATAGTGCACTGTCTGCTCGTTCCCTATCCCCTATATGATGCACTGTCTGAATCGATCCCTATCCCCTAAATAGTGCACTGTCTGAATCGTTCCCTGTCCCCTATATAGTGCACTGTCTGAATCGTTCCCTATCCTCTATTTGATGCACTTTCTGAATCGATCCCTATCCCCTAAATAGTGCACTGTCTGAATCGTTCCCTGTCCCCTATATAGTGCACTGTCTGAATCGTTCCCTATCCCCTATATCATGCACTGTCTAAATTGCTCCCTATCCCCTATATAGTGCACTGTCTGAATCGTTCCCTATCCCCTATATGATGCACTGTCTGAATCGATCCCTATCCCCTAAATAGTGCACTGTCTGAATCGTTCCCTGTCCCCTATATAGTGCACTGTCTGAATCGTTCCCTATCCCCTATATGATGCACTGTCTGAATCGATCCCTATCCCCTATATAGTGCACTGTCTGAATCGTTCCCTGTCCCCTATATAGTGCACTGTCTGAATCGTTCCCTATCCCCTATATCATGCACTGTCTAAATTGCTCCCTATCCCCTATATAGTGCACTGTCTGAATCGTTCCCTATCCCCTATATGATGCACTGTCTGAATCGATCCCTATCCCCTATATAGTGCACTGTCTGAATCGTTCCCTGTCCCCTATATAGTGCACTGTCTGAATCGTTCCCTATCCCCTATATAGTGCTGTCTGAATCGTTCCCTATCCCCTATATAGTGCACTGTCTGAATCGTTCCCTGTCCCCTATATAGTGCACTGTCTGAATCGTTCCCTATCCCCTATATGATGCACTGTCTGAATCATTCCCTACCCCCTATATAGTGCACTGTCGGAATTGCTCCCTATCCCCTATATAGTGCACTGTCTGATTGTTCCCTATCCCCTATATAGTGCACTATGTGCCATTCACCATGTAGAAAATAGTAAATGTGTGAACAAGTGACCGATTTTAGTCGCAGCTTCAGTGTCTGTTTATAATGTAGGGGGCGGGGCTTCAGATTATAGAGAGCATTTGATTGGACAGAAAATCTGATGAGAAGCTGAAGTGCAAAATCATTGATCCATATTGGCGGGAGTGAGAGACTGTAAGTTTTGAATGCTTCTTCTAAATGTGAATCATGTCATTGTTTTGGAGCACATTAACTTATAGATAACAGTAAGGCTAACATACTTATACTAAAAGCCAAAAAAACTTCATTTTTGATTTCACGGTGACTTTAACATTTTATTTTCGTTTTTTTTTTACGTTTATTTTGTCATCATTTGCTATATCCAGCAAAGTAAACCATCAGATTAAAGGGTGATTCTCACAAAACTATTTTCTGCAACCAAGGTAAATTTAGGTGTCTTCCCAAAAAAGGACACTTGGAGACTCCAAAAGGACTGTCATCTGCCATCTCTGATGTAATCAGTCTGATTTTCTTTACATTAGCGCAGGCTGGTGGTGTGATTGCTAATGAGCGTCACCTGCGCGCCACACCGGTCCTGTATCTCTCACGGAGGAGCTACGGAAGCATAAAAGGAGGAGCGACTATACAGTGAAGGAAGAGAGAGGAGCAGGCCTGGACATTAACTTTATGTTTTGTTTATGTTTTATTATGTGTGTGCGGCAGTCATCCATGAGTCGTACTTTCGGTTTGTTTATTTTTAAATTAAAGTGTGTTAAACGTTCGTCGGTTCCTACCTCTTTCTTCCCTGGTCCTTGAACAGTGTTACATGCAGATTGTCTGTTGTTCTTACTACTTTGAGTAAAGATAAAGGATGGAGCAAGATTTGTTTTACAAACATTTATGTTATATCAGTCATTCACATTAGTGCTCAGCTAATGTAAGCGCTGTTATTGATACAGTTCCCGCAATAAATGAGAAACACATGGGTTTGTTGATGGACATACACTTGTTAATGCTGATGGTGAGGAATTACAGCTGCAACATCTCATAATGAACCTCAAAATGAGTCGCATATCACTGAGAAACGCCCTGCTCAAGTCGCTCTTGCGATGGAGGTTCGGGTTGAATAACTAGCTCTTCCAATGTTTTATCATCGGACTCGTGCTCGGATTGATATGGTAAAATCGACATCATCGTTACTGTCTTTACAGTGTGTGCAATCGCTGAGCTTTAGGAAGCCTCCAGAGCTTAAGTTTATGTTAACGGGCGTTTAGCTTCCGACATGTGCTGTACGCAGTAGAGCAATCACAGCAGACTGGGCCATCTGACCAATCAGAGCAGAGTAGACCAATCACAACAGACTGAGCCATCTGACCAATCAGAGCAGAGTAGACAAATCACAGCAGACTGGGTCGTCTGACCAATCAGAGCAGAGTAGACAAATCACAGCAGACTGGGTCATCTGGCCAATCAGAGCAGAGTAGACCAATCACAGCAGACTGGGCCGTCTGGCCAATCAGAGCAGAGTAGGCCAATCACAGCAGAGTAGCTTGTGGAAAGGAGGGATTTAGAGAGACTGATTCATCCGTCGAGTCGTTTGAGAATCATTGAACAATGTGGTGATGTGCAATGTATATTATGAGAAAATGACCTTGGATGCATGTAAACCTGTTGTAGGAGACTCCAAAACAAAATTAGGAAACTTTAAAATAGCATAATAGAGGCACTTTAAAGGGTTAGAATAGAAATGTCCACCTACCAGGGTTACAGGTGCTTGCGCCATTATAGATGCTCAATGTGATAAACTCCCGACTTCTCATGATGTAAATGATGTAAATTACGCAATTTCACGTGTTTCAGTGATTTATTTGCATTAAATTATTTTAACGCGTTAAAGGTGCACTGTGTAAATTTTAGCGGCATCTAGCGGTGAGGTTGTGAATTGTAATCACCCGCCGCTCACCCCTCCCTTTCGAAGTACATAGAGAAGCTACGGGGGCCGACACAGGACAAAGATGTCGTCTGAGACAGCAGAGAGTAGCTAGCGCTCTGTAGAGAACTTTGTCCGTTTAGGGCTACTGTAGAAACATGACGGTGCAAAATGGCGATTTCACTGTAAGGGGACCCGCGGTGTATGTAGATAGAAATGACTCATTCTAAGGTAATAAAAACATAACGGTTCATTATGTAAGGTCTTTATACACCACTGAAAACATAGTTATATATATTATATTGCATTTCTGTCAATAGATCCTCATAAATACTACACACTGCACCTTTAAGGATTTTGAACGAATCGCATGCGTTAACGTGTTAACATTGACAGCCCTTACACTGATATAAACAATATTGTCCCATCCCAGGGGGAAACATGGAGATTGAAATTACGTTCCGAAGGTCAAAACAACACTGTATTCGCTCGGTACACATAAAATTTTCAGTCCAAATATGTGTACCGTTACACCCCTATAGTTATCGATAAGCTAGTATTCCATTCCGAGCACAGTCTGCGTGTCTCAAATCTCAATTCTGTGCACATCCTGGAGGCTTTTGTGCTAGTAAGAACACACAACATGCGGTCATTTCATGAATGGCCAACACACTGATCTCGGAGTGTGTCGTCCACTGCCGCCACACTCCACTGCAGTAATAGACATAATGGCTTCTTTCTCTCAGCATGCGCTCGCTGGAAGATGTGTGTGTGTGTGCGTGAACAAACAGCCACATGGTCTCTCAGCGGCTCACATCTGCAGATGGATGCCTGGAGGTAAGACAGCAGAGGAACTGGCGCCACGACCCCTCCAGACACACCATCATGTCTCACAGTCCTCCTAAAGCCGCCAGCTTCCAGAGTGATGCTATGCAAATCAACCGCCCGTTTTAATGTGCGCTATGCAAATCTGTCCGTAACATCGGCAGCGGGTTCTATTAAACCAATGGAGATGCAATTAGTTGGGTTTACGGTACAGCTTTCGAGGGCGAAAATATTTGATGCCAAAAATCATGCATTGTAAAAAACCCACGGCCATCAGTTGTAGTGTCAAGGGAACGTCAGCTCGAGGTTTAAAATGTGTGCAGCAGCTGTGTAAGCTAACGTACGGCAAATGAAACGTAACGAGTCTGATGTGATCGCTGGGACGTGGACAGCTAGCGTAGCATGTGCTCAATCATCATCTGTTTGTACGAATGATATGCCTATATTCAAATGAGTGAGAGCCATTTGATATGCATGATAAATGTATTTACCATAACATTAACATGTCATGTTTTAACAATTAAAGACTTAATTCAAATCATAAGAGTATTATAATTTTGACATAATCTGTATCTATTATTGTTTCATTTAAATTAATTACAAAAAAAACATGTAACAAATGTCCTGTCCCAAACAAATGCTTCCTACAGCACAGAAAGGCAACAAGTAAATAATCTCATCCAGTCGTCTTAGTTTTTACACAAGTTGACTGCGTCCATTAAAGTTATTAAACAAAATGTTATTCTTGCATTTAAAATATAGGTTTATCAATAACTACAAACCAACATTTAGCCCAAACTAGCAAAACCTTAATCTTAATTTAAAATAAATCTGCAACCCTGTTACCCATTCTGGTGTATTTTCTAATCCATGAAATTTGCAAGAATATATGAAACCACACATTTTTTTTAACTGCATGCAGAAAATATTGATGGTTACAAAAACCTATTTATAATATAGATTGAATAAAAATCTTAATATTACATACATTACAGTTCAAAAATTCAGTGGATTAGTGTTGGTTAGGGTTCAGTAAGTTTTTTTTTTATGTTTTCTTATCTTATTCTCACCATTTATTTGATTAAAAATACAGTAAAAATTGTGTAATATTATTACAATTTAAAATAACTGTTTTCTATGTGAATATATTTTAAGATGTAATTTATTCCTGTGATCAAAGCTGAATTTTCAGCATCACTACTCCAGTCTTCAGTGTCACATGATCTTTCAGAAAACTTTCTAATATGACGGTTTTCTGCTCAAGAAACATTCATTTCTGCTACATATTTGTGAAAACCGTGATGCAAGGTCGAAGCCCTGTTTAGTATCGTCTTTGGAAAGTGCCTCAAACGTACTACGATAGTGCACATAATCGCCAGACAGACAACAGGTGACAGCAGCTCTGGACTCAGACGGTGTTTGTGAAGCAGGTACACCTGGAGCCACGCTGCCGAGATTACATCTGTCAGGCAGAGAAACCTGGCATAAGTTTGCCCCGTCTCTACTGCCAACCCCGTCTGCCCACGGAAAGAGCCGCTCAAATCCCTGCAAGCTGTTTCCTCCGGCAGTCGACCTGCGTTTCATGCCGTGTAACCGCTGCCTGCTCCTGAAACACAACCCTGGGAGAGAGACCCGGAGCTCAAATTGCATGCGGCATGCGCCCTATCAATAATGCAGCGTCTTGGTTATTTGTTTACGCTCGTGGCTGGTGCCACTTCATTGTTTTTTCATGAACACTGTTAACCGCATATTTATGGCGAGTAACTGAGCGCAAACATCCAGGCATACAAATGCAGAAGATGAGGAAAACTACTCCTACTAGAGATTATATCAGATTTTATTTGATATATATCTCAATATTTATGCATTTGCTCTGAAATGACTTAAAATTACTTAGAACTTGTAGCCAGCGATCACATCAAATTTTAAACATTTAAGGGAAATCGTGTCCATGCTTTTCATATTGTTTTCCAGTAAATTAACTGTAAAATGTCACTCGCAGACTTCTGTGAACATTTTTGATAAACGATTAATTGAATCTGTCATTTTTAATTGATTTTATAAATAAAATGCATAGTTCATAGTTTCATACAAATATAGAGTAAATTCATATTTAGTCAATTTTATAATTGGGTATTATTGTGGTATTTTTCTCATCCAATTTAATACATTTTTACTCAATAGAGTTGAATGAATCCATCAAGCTCCACAATTCTGTTTTTATAGTTATTGAAAAAAAATTCAAGCAAATTGTCATCCTTAAATTTAATCAATAACTATAAACCAACATCTTCAACCCTAGCATTCATTCTGGTATCTTTTGTTTTCCGTTTATACATTTAATTTGCTTAGTTTTTTTCAGTAAATTAACAATCATATTGAATCATTAGAAGTAATTTAACAATATTCAGCTAAATATTTTTATTAAAACATAAAAAAATGAAAATGTCACTTTTGATAAGCGATTCATTGAATCTGTAATTTTGAACCGATTTTATAAATAAAAATACAAATGTAGAGTAAAACAGTACATTTTTATTTAATCAATTCTTATACAAATTTTTCAATACTTTTTGGTATTACATTATATTTAGTGCTGTTAAATCGATTAATCACGATTAATCTCATCCAAAATAAAAGTTTGTGTTTACATCATATATGTGTGTGTACTGTGTATAATTATTATGTATATATAATACACACTCCATGTATATATTTAAGAAATATTTGCATGTATATACTGTATATATTTGTATATAATTTTATATATAACAAATGTTTCTAAAATATACATGCATGTGTGTATTCATATATATATATATATATATATATAAATAATAATTATACACAGTACACACATATATTATGTAAACAAACTTTTATTTTGAATGCGATTAATCGATTTGACAGCACTAATTACATTATATTATATTTTATATTATATTTTATTATATTATAAGCATTTGTTTTACTTCATCACAATGCATTCTAAGACTGCAGTAAAAATGTTATATTGTGAGCACACACGATTCACTGAAAAGGACAATTTGAACTGAGTCACATACATTTGACACTCAGTATCTGAGTCTTGCTACAACTCGAGTCTTTATGTGCGCACTGATGACTGCTGAAGTCGTTCCTGCGGTGCCCAGCGTGATGAAGAACAGGCTGGGATGGTACAGCGGGTCAGGAGATCAGAACGGGATAAACACCAAGAATCCTAATAAGGCCTTTAATCCAGCCTGATGTAGAAGAAACCTGAGAGCCATACATAACACAGATAAAGTGTTCTGAAAGCAACGCAGAAAGAAAAACACTTATCGGTTCATATTCTTGCTCTTTCAGTGTAAAATAGTTTGATGTACTTGGTGACAAAGTAACTCCCTCGTCAGTCCGTCCAGAACATTTACAGAAACAAAACCATATGCTCAATCAGAAATCATTATGATTATGACAACACAACCATGAGCTCATTAACATACAACCGCCAACATTTACATAATCAACACCTGTTCAGCATTCAGCAGCTAGTCCCGCCCATACACAGGTCCACCAATCATAACAGAGCTCATATAGTAGTCTTAAAGGTACAGTACCAAAATTAGACAGAGGGTGGAAAATCATCATGAAAAACTAAATGACTAGCCATGTATTAGGCAGCATCTTAACTAAAAAGGATCCTCATATATGCACATGATTTGGATCAATCTCTTTGCATCATACAAATGACACTCGTTACATGTAGCACAAAAAACTAGTTTGGCATTAACATGTTGGTACAAAAATCTAATTCAAATCTACTTAACATCTAAATAAAATAAAAAATAAAAACAAATGGTTCACACAAATATCGAGTAAAACAGTAAATTTACATTTAGTCAATTTTATTACATTTTTTAAGATTTTTTTTCCACTTTATCACAATGCATTCTGGGACTGCACTGTGTGAATGCACGATATTTCTGCATTTAAATTTGGCCAAATTTATGCATCTTAACTTTCGGAAGAGACTTTCCATAGTGAGCACACCCATAAGCCCTTAAAATTCTGCTCACTAGGTTTTAAGTGAAGCTCAAGGGGAAAATGCTACTAAAATGAAAATGACACTTTTAATGCAGTGCACATGCTAAGAATCTGTATTACACTATTTGATCACATGGCTGGAGCCTTACGCTGCTTATGCTGCTGCTCCAGGGCTCATTTATCTCGGTGTGTTAAGGGTCACCCTGGTTGAGCCTCCATTTACGGCACACGGGCCGCCGCTGACCTGCGTCATTACTCTCGATTTCACAGTAGCACAGATCTCATGCATCGTGATTGACTGCATATTGGCAACAAGGTTGTTTAACAGCGAGGCAGTGATATACACGTGCCCCGTGGCAGGTGTGTGTGCAGTTGAAGTGGGTTTCGTGCCCTACTGTGAACATGTGTGCTTGAAAGTATATTTTTGTGTTGTTTATCAAATGATATATCAAATGATGATGTGCACATCAGTGTATATATAAGCATAAATTATATATATTATGTTATAAGTTAATAAAATATATATATATATATATATATATAAAAGTTATGGGAAAAATAAATATAAATAAAATCATTAACGCATTTAACGCACCCGCCCCGTCCCAGAACTACGTAGTTTATCTTACATTTCATACAGTTGATTGGTGATGAACATGAAGCAGGGCAACAGCTCACTGCGTGATGAAGCCTATAGAATACAGTTAGAATGACCCTCAAATTTAAGATATCAGGGCAAAAATGCCTTGAGTTTTTGTCTCATATTTATATCATGATAGTTAAGCAATATCACACAAGTGCTGTTTTTGCCCCCCAAGTGCAAATGTGATATTGATTTTATACAACAGTTCAATAAATAAGAAGTTAATATCGTATTATATTTTAGACACAATATTGTCTGCTTTTGCTCAAGTTTGCAGATTAAAATATTACCTATTAAGCCAAAGCGGAACTATTGAGCAGTTTAATTTCTGAATGAATCCATGTTGAGCGAATCAATCAGGTGAATCAATGATTCAATGACTCGTTCATAAAGAGAGCCATTTACTTAATTCCTGAATGAATCAGCCGTTTGAACGAATATAATGAATGAATGACTCAACGACTTACTCATTTAGACATTTAAATACACTAGTTTCTTATTTAGAGTATAATTTCAGTAAAACAAATATTTCATATTTCATTAAAAAACCCATTAAAGTGTACCTTTAGTTCACCCAAAAATGAAACTTTTTGTCATCATTTACTCACCCTAAGGCCGTGTGTCCACCAAAGCGTTTATAGCCAGCTGAAAACACTAGACGCTCTGCTGAAAACGCCTCGTTGTGGGCGCTTGAGAGCGTTTTGGCAGCGCAGCGTTTTTTTCAGTTGAGACTCTTTGCTTGTTATGATACGGAATATCCGCGGAAGTGTTACTAGTATCTCATTTGACAGATAGTTTGTTTCTGTATTGATTCTATATAAAAATGCCGATACAATGTAAAGTATTTGCTCTGGCTCTTGTTTTAAATTATTTTTGCTTGTTGTTTTCATCTGTTGACGTTGTACAAGCAGAACATATGTGGCAGTTGGTCGGTGTGGTATTTGTCCCGCCCCTCATCCCCTCTGATTGGACGGCTAGGTGAAAAGTGACAGTGATGAGCGCTGCGTTTTACTCAGAGTTGAACATTCTTCAACTCTTGGCGACCGGTAAAAAACGGCGAGTGCTCAGCGCTTGAGCATGAAATACTCGCTCATCGCCTCGTTACGCTCATGGCGTTCTAAAAACGCGGCGCTCCCATTGAAAACAATTGAATACGCCAGCCAGCCGCGTGAAAAAACGCTTTGGTGGACACACGGCCTAATGGCCGATGAAGCCTAAATGTTTGTGTAATAAATTTTATGTTGAATCAAATATAAATATATAGTGATTCATATTATTATCATATTTGATTCATATATTTGATATTTCTACCTAAACGCAATTTTTTTGAAATGTCTATTTCAGTGTTTCCTAACCACTGTGGCGCTGCACACTAGTGTGCCGTTGTCAGGTGTGCCGTGGAAAATCAAATTCCAAAAAAATAAATGCTACAAATAAGATTGTATCATCGCGCTGTAGGGCCTCGTATCTCTATATTTCTTCATTTTTGTTTCATAAAATTAATGCTATTGGTCATCCTTTATGTCTGTATGTGGGTTTTACAAATATTTAACCAATAAAAGAGGCTGTGACTAAACCTCTTAAATCCCTTGGCTCCTCAGTCCTGTCAGTCAAACCTCATAACCCCGCCTCCATTTAGAATGAAGTGCCATGCACAGTTTGGAAAATCTCTGCTTGTTTGCCATGCAAGGGTAAATAAAGCACTGATGTTTGAGTAAGTACAGCGTTGAAGAGCAGAGAATAGTCTTTGCCCTCTAGTTAAATATCCTGTGCATAGCGCTTCATCTTTTGTATCATGAGATTTTGATCATGAGATTTCAACAACAAGAAAACTAAGCGCCTATTTAACTACAATAAACTTTATATCCTCTATGTTTATGAAAACGTAATGCGTTGCATTTACTGTCTCAGATGCGACTGTTCCAGTGACAGACAAAATATATCTGTCATTCGCTGGTCAAAAACCTCATAACTCCATTTGAGCTTGATTATCATAAAATGTTAATATTATAATGACACGTACAAGTGTCTGACCATATTATATAAAGCCATAATACCAACTTTCAACTACAGTGTTTAATTAAATAAGAGGATTACACCTGACAGCGACATATTTAAAATTAACGTTTTATTACCAACAACATCATACTATGACCTTATTGTGTTCCTACCTGCCTTAAGCTCAAGTTTCACGTTAAATGTGAGTACTACTTTTAATATAATATCTAGTTTTAATATGCCATGTGAAGCAATGCATGTCTGTGCAATTTTTACTTATCAAAAAACACTGGTCTATTTGATGCTTTTCTCATTTAACACAATAATGACTTTACATTATCTTTTGGGGGTAATTTCTCAGCCAAACTTGATGTGTGATTAATTTGCCATTAATTAGAATAATTAATTGGCACATTGTGTAATTAATTAAATAAAAAAATTGAATCACTTGACTACTGTTATATACATACAATATACACCAATCATAATCCTAATATTGTGTTGGTCCCCCTTTTGCTGCCAAAACAGGCCTGAGCCGTCAAGGCATGGACTCCACTAGACCCCTGAAGGTGTGCTGTGGTATCTGGCACCAAGATGTTAGCAGCAGATCCTTTAAGTCCTGTAAGTTGCGAGGTGGGCCCTCCATGGATCGGACTTGTTTGTTCAGCACATCCCACAGATGCTCAATTGGATTGAGATCTGGGGAATTTGGAGGCCAAGTCAACACCTCAAACTCGTTGTTGTGCTCCTCAAACCATTCCTGAACCATTTTTGCTTTGTGGCAGGGCGCATTATCCTGCTGAAAGAGGCCACAGCCACCAGGGAATACCGTTTCCATGAAAGGGTGTACATGGTCTGCAACAATGCTTAGGTAGGTGGTACGTGTCAAAGTAACATCCACATGGATGGCAGGACCCAAGGTTTCCCAGCAGAACATTTCCCAGAGCATCACACTGCTGCCTGCTTCCCATAGTGCATCCTGGTGCCATGTGTTCCCCAGGTAAGCGACACACACGCACCCGGCCACGTGATGTAAAAGAAAACGTGATTCATCAGACCAGGCCACCTTTTTCCATTGCGCCGTGGTCCAGTTCTGATGCTCACATGCCCACTGTTGGTGCTTTCGGCGGTGGACAGGGGTCAGCATGGGCACCCTGACTGGTCTACGGCTATGCAGCCCCATACGCAACAAACTGCGATGCACTGTGTATTCTGACACCTTTCTATCAGAACCAGCATTAACTTCTTGAGCAATTTGAGCTACAGTAGCTCGTATGTTTGATCAGACCACACGGGCCAGCCTTCGCTCCCCACATGCATCAATGAGCCTTGGCCGCCCATGACCCTGTCACGGTTCACCACTGTTCCTTCCTTGGGCCACTTTTGATAGATACTGACCACTGCAGACCGGGAACACCCCACAGGAGCTGCAGTTTTGGAGATGCTCTGACCCAGTCATCTAGCCATCACAATTTGGCCTAGGGCTGGGCGATATGGCCAAAAAATCATATCTCGGTATTTTTTGGTTGAATGGCGATACACGGTATATATCCCGGTATTTTCTACGTTTTTCTATTTGGATTAAAAAAAAATCTGTATAAAAAAATCTTTAATAATAATTTTATTTCACATCCTGTCCAGTGATGTCCTAAAAACAATGTTGATATTGAAGGCTATAAACAAATACAGTGAATGTAATGTAGGCTATGCAATATATTATGTGGAAAAAGTAATTAATAATTTAGTTTTTAAATTCACTAAACTAAAAATGAAAATAAAAACAAAAGCATATTAGCCTATATTACCCCTTTATAATGGTCACTTTCATAAAAATATACTTACTTGTAGGTTTAAAATTCCACATATGGCACATTTATTGTCCAACAACAAATATTTTAGAAATATGTACAGTGGGGAGAACAAGTATTTGATACACTGCCGATTTTGCCGAGGTTTTCCTACTTACAAAGCATGTAGAGGTCTGTAATTTTTATCATAGGTACACTTCAACTGTGAGAGACGGAATCTAAAACAAAAATCCAGAAAATCACATTGTATGATTTTTAAATAATTAATTTGCATTTTATTGCATGACATAAGTATTTGATCACCTACCAACCAGTAAGAATTCCAGCTCTCACAGACATGTTAGTTTTTCTTTAAGAAGCCCTCCTGTTCTCCACTCATTACCTGTATTAACTGCACCTGTTTGAACTCGTTACCTGTATAAAAGACACCTGTCCACACACTCAAATCAAACAGACTCCAACCTCTCCACAATGGCCAAGACCAGAGAGCTGTGTAAGGACATCAGGGATAAAATTGTAGACCTGCACAAGGCTGGGATGGGCTACAGGACAATAGGCAAGCAGCTTGGTGAGAAGGCAACAACTGTTGGCGCAATTATTAGAAAATGGAAGAAGTTCAAGATGACGGTCAATCTCCCTCGGTCTGGGGCACCATGCAAGATCTCACCTTGTGGGGCATCAATGATCATGAGGAAGGTGAGGGATCAGCCCAGAACTACACGGCAGGACCTGGTCAATGACCTGAAGAGAGCTGGGACCACAGTCTCAAAGAAAACCATTAGTAACACACTACGCCGTCATGGATTAAAATCCTGCAGTGCACGCAAGGTCCCCCTGCTCAAACCAGCGCATGTCCAGGCCCGTCTGAAGTTTGTCCAATGACCATCTGGATGATCCAGAGGAGGAATCGGAGAAGGTCATGTGGTCTGATTAAACAAAAATAGAGCTTTTTGGTCTAAACTCCACTCGCCGTGTTTGGAGGAAGAAGGAGGATGAGTACAACCCCAAGAACACCATCCCAACCGTGAAGCATGGAGGTGGAAACATCATTCTTTGGGGATGCTTTTCTGCAAAGGGGACAGGACGACTGCACCGTATTGAGGGGAGGATGGATGGGGCTATGTATCGCGAGATCTTGGCCAACAACCTCCTTCCCTCAGTAAGAGCATTGAAGATGGGTCGTGGCTGGGTCTTCCAGCATGACAACGACCTGAAACACACAGCCAGGGCAACTAAGGAGTGGCTCCGTAAGAAGCATCTCAAGGTCCTGGAGTGGCCTAGCCAGTCTCCAGACCTGAACCCAATAGAAAATCTTTGGAGGGAGCTGAAAGTCCGTATTGCCCAGCGACAGCCCCGAAACCTGAAGGATCTGGAGAAGGTCTGTATGGAGGAGTGGGCCAAAATCCCTGCTGCAGTGTGTGCAAACCTGGTCAAGAACTACAGGAAACATATGATCTCTGTAATTGCAAACAAAGGTTTCTGTTCCAAATATTAAGTTCTACTTTTCTGATGTATCAAATACTTATGTCATGCAATAAAATGCAAATTAATTACTTAAAAATCATACAATGTGATTTTCTGGATTTTTGTTTTAGATTCCGTTACTCACAGTTGAAGTGTACCTATGATAAAAATTACAGACCTCTACATGCTTTGTAAGTGGGCAAACCTGCAAAATCGGCAGTGTATCAAATACTTGTTCTCCCCACTGTATACTTTAGTCAGAATTATGCACGTGGCGGCGCTCATTCACGGAAGCCTGAATTTTAGCGGAGATTCACTTGCAGAAGGCTCGTCCTCTCCTGACAGCAAAATGGGCATATTTGCATGACTTTCTAACATTTACAGATGGAGAATATACCTGTGAAATGTAAGCTATGCACTGAGGAAAGCACCACATTTCAAACGCATTAAACACCGCAAGTATTTATCTGTCTGTCAGCACAAGTAGCCTCTCTCTCAGAGCATCTGACAGGACAAGCTGCTTTAAACTATACATGTTAACTATATCTTACCAGTTATTTTGAAGCCCTTAATATAAAGCATGTGTCATGTTTAGGACAAGTTGTATCAAGCACTTTCCCTGCATCAGCTCACTCTGTGTACTCCGCTATTTTTCAGATGCGCTCGTATCAATCTACTGTATATCGATATAAACGGTATTGCCTCATTCCATATCGTCTCTAAAAAATATATCGATATATTGTACAAACTCGATATACCGCCCGGCCCTAATTTGGCCCTTGTCAAACTCGCTCAAATCCTTACGCTTGCCCATTTTTCCTGCTTCTAACACATCAACTTTGAGGACAAAATGTTCACTTGCTGCCTAATATATCCCACCCACTAACAGGTGCCGTGATGAAGAGATAATCAGTGTTATTCACTTCACCTGTCAGTATGTTATGCCTGATCGGTGTATATATAAAATATATATTTTTTTTTATCTGGTTAAAAAAAAGCTGAAAAAATAAGAAATTCTCATTTAAGTGATTGCTTTAATTTCTCAAGCCGGTAAAATCATTACACAGCTTTTCACAAGATAATCAATCGCATATAAACAAAACGCAAGCAGCGCTACACATACGGTGAAGACAGTGGCTTTGTAAACAACCCTGACAGTGAGTTCTATTAAAAGTAATTAACCTGAATCAATACAGACCCAGCGTCATGACACTGAAGTGTCGCACGAGGAAAATATTTTTCTCTGTGTGTGTCGGACGCGGCCTATTGACAGCCAAGAAACACTTTAACCGAAACACCACCCACCAGGCTAAACTCGTACCGCAGCTTGAAATCAATACGCTGAAAATAAATGTTGAATTGTGGGTAGAAACGGACAGAGGTGGAACTGCAAAAGAGCCAATGGATGAGGGTCAGAGGTCAACTATTGCCACCATTGAGAGGGACAAATTGATATGACTTTCTTCATAAATGCATGTTATTCATATGAAAAATTATAGAATAGTATAGTGATGCTTGACTTGATAAACACTACTAATGCATTTCACAAACCAATCAAATCCCGACTGATGAACTGAACTCCTGCTCCACATTATTTCCATCTGAATATTCTGTTACATGTAAAAATACAGCACAATACGCAAGTTAATTGTATTGCAAATTGCGTTCACTTTATCTTTAATGATTCCAAATATACTTCAGAACCTCAGAAGCAATCATCAAAATACACAATTAAAATTTACACACACGCTTTGTTCTACATGTTGTCACTGCAAATATTCTGCACTATCACACGTGTCTTTATACAAGCTGAAGATACTAATGACTACAGAGCCATTTTGATTTTCCAGCCTTTTAAAAATCCATCTGGCGACTCAATTAGTGCGATTAAGCCCTAATCTGCACAGAGGGAGACGTGTGGATGATTAGGACAGGACGTGGCACACTGGTCGCCAGTGATTACTGCCTGCCGCCTCTCAAACGAACAAAAAACCAATGGCAAAGCACTTTCTGTTCTTGAAGCTACAACTCAAATTTTAACACTTCACATACCCCACGCTTCTCGCCCACCCCCTTACACACACTTCTCGCCAAGAAATACTCAGAATGGCCTTTCTTTCAGTTGGCTTGTTTCACCAGGGGAATCTGTGTTTTATGGTTGCCATCTCACTGCCAGCGTCTGATTGGAAATTTAATAGGCAGGCCCTCGAGATGCTGTTCCTCGCTCTCTCCTCTCCTCACATACACTAGCCCGGGTCTATAAAGCCAACGGGTCTCTATGTATCTGTAAATTACAGTGCATCCGTGTAGGTTGCACATTCTGTAGACGTTAGAAGAGGAATGATCAACGTTTGAATCAATGATCTCATTAACGGTTTGCATTAAGTGCAAAACCTAGTGAGCTGCCACCGTAGGCAGTGTTTGAAAGGAATAGGTTATCAAAATATGAAAATTCAGGTCTCAACTCACCCACATGTCTTTTCAAACCTAAATGCTGTTCTCTAAAGCAGCACTGCATGTATTTGTCACTCAGACAGCAATTCCAGAATGCATTTGATAAACAAAACAATAACAATATATAAAAATATAAGCTATTATATATTATAATGTGATAAGCATAAGTATGTAGAACTCACAAATACTGGGTGTCTTTTTTATGCCTTTTATGCCATTATATATATATATATATATATATGACTATGTATGACTATGGCACCCAATAAACCCAATATACATAAATTTTATATATAAAATGTAAAAAATAAAATAAAAAAAAATATTTACACAAAGTGCAAATAACGTGGCTTGTTGGCAAGTGTTATTCGCACTAGCTCCGCCTAACAGTGCCTGTTTGTGAAAAACAAGATTAAAAAAATAACAGGCATATTTCAATGTTTTCAGTGGCGTAGTCAGTAAAGCGCAAGGCTTAAGGATCTAGGTTTTGACGCGATCGACCCGGTTCGAATCCGCCTTTTGCAGAGCTCGCTCTTCTCCCTTTTCCCATCACATATCACATCGGAAAGGCATTTACTTTCAATAAAAATGAAGAAAATGTTCTAAAAATGGAAATAAAGTGCCTAACAAAATGTTTAATAATAATAAAAGCATTTATTGGGTAGGGGATAGGTGCAGGGAGGGCTTTTATTGTCCCATTAAGGCGGCATCCATTTTTTTTTTTTTAAATAAATATAATCATTTACACTCTATGTTATTATTGCATCCTGTTAATGTAGAACAATACTGAGGCGCAAATAGTATGTATGTCAAAATAAAGTATAAATAGCATCTAATTACTATTTACACATATTGCAAAGAACTGCTACTTTTACATGGTGTAAATAGAATATATCACTATTTTCACTTAGTATGCTATTTCACTTAGTAAACAGCATCTACAGCTATTTGCACAGTGTAAATATCATCTATCGCTAAGAAAATATGTTATTGTCACTTAGTGTAAATAGCATCTATTGCTATTTGCACAGTGCAAATAGCCGCTGCCAATAAAAAAAGACACCCAATATTTGTGGGTACTATATATACTGCTTATTAGACCCTGTTTACACCTGGTATTAAGATGCGTTTTGGTTGATCAGATCACTTGAGCTTGTCCACTTTCGATCACTTCCAGAGGTAGTGGAAAGCGCATTCGACCGGATTACTATCGTAGTGTAAATGCTCATATGGTTGAATGCGCTTGAACAGCCGCAAAAGACCGTCTACTCTCCGTCTACTGACCTAATGCGTGAACATTATGGGAAGCGCACTAGACAGACGGGATTTAAACTTTGTCGGCTGGAGACACAGTTTGGTTTATAGATGAAAAACATACCAAGCACAATGTTCTCTCACCATTCCTGATTTCTAACACACACTCACAGTGTTCGGCGTGGTCTCGTGTCTATCAGAGAAGAAACTAAAGCTGATGCTCTCTGTGTGTTTTTCCGTTGTCTTCGGTCACGTTCATATGTAAATTGCTTGAGCTTATTTTATCCATTATATCGAAAAATTACTTCTTTTTTGTGGCTTATTGCACATAAACGGTCAAATACATACAAAATTATGTCAAAATGCACATATTGGCCAGTGGTACTGTGTGGTGTGTAAGATATTACAACAAAATTATCCAAATTACCAAAAAATTATGAGATGATAAATTATCTGTATGGTGGTATAAATGGCAGTTTTCCCTGTGGTATAGAAAATGGTATCGAATATCGATATTTTTCAAGGTATTGTATCAAAGTTGGAAATGCCAGTATCGTGACAACACTATTATGTAGGCAGTAAGACGCGAAGAGGTCACTAGGTTTTGGAACAGAGCCTAAATATAGTGGGCTACACAAGGAGAATGACGGCAGGCCTTCATTGGGCTCGTCTTTATTGAGAGCAGCAGTGTTTCTCAGCCCGCTACCCCTCTCCATTCCCCTTTTACAATATTGGTTTAAATTATTAACCAGTCTTTTATGAGTGTCGAGGAACCCCGTCCCAGGACGACTCTCTTCTACTGTGTGTGTGTGTGTGTGTGTGTGTGTGTGTGTGTGTGTGTGTGTGTGTGTGCGATTAGAGCCATGCGATAGCACATGACTGTTTAAATCACGCAGTAGTGTGTGTGTGTGTGTGTGTGTGTGTGTGAATGTGTGATCATGTGCGCATCTATATTAATGTGATGAATGCAGCAGATTACGCTGGTGGAGTTCACGCTATCAGCATGGCTGAGCTCTTTATTGCAATCTGAGATAGGAAACAGATAAAACAGAATCATAGCTACAACGCCGTGAGGATTTCCTACTGATGAGCAATATCAAAACACACAATAAATTTAAACGAAGAACGTTTTGAACCACTATTATTAAAATTGTTTACTAAGTCAAGCATCACTAGTAATATAACTCAACGTAAGTATTAAAGCTCCAGATGTGAATGATTCCCCAAATCATGTGTGTTGTTGAAGACAAATGTGCTGTTATTTTACTAAAGTGATCAAATGCACCATTTTCACCAGCTGGACGATAAAACAGGTAAAAGAAAATCCCACAGAAGTACGGACCGATTCATATCTAGAAAACAGACTTAAAAAAACTTAAGCAAAACTTAGTGATGCCCTAACAACCACACAGAACTCCATAGCAACTGTCAATCAAAGTCTAAACTATTCTAAACTCGAAACTATTCAGTTACGAGTTGCATAGAATGTTAGAACAATAGATAGAACATTACTGTTAGAATGATAGAACAATACTGATAGAATGATAGAACATTACTGTTAGAATGATAGAACATTACTGTTAGAATGTTAGAATGATAGATAGAACATTACTGTTAGAATGTTAGAATGATAGAACATTACTGTTAGAATGTTAGAATGATAGATAGAACATTACTGTTAGAATGATAGAACATTACTGTTAGAATGATAGAACATTACTGTTAGAATGTTAGAATGATAGATAGAACATTACTGTTAGAATGATAGAATGATAGAACATTACTGTTAGAATGTTAGAATGATAGATAGAACATTACTGTTAGAATGATAGAATGATAGAACATTACTGTTAGAATGATAGAACATTACTGTTAGAATGATAGATAGAACATCACTGTTAGAATGTTAGAATGATAGATAGAACATTACTGTTAGAATGATAGAACGACAGATAGAACATTACTGTTAGAATGATAGAACATTACTGTTAGAATGTTAGAATGATAGATAGAACATTACTGTTAGAATGTTAGAATGATAGATAAAATATTAGATAGAACAACAGAACGTTAGATGCAACCCTAGAACATTACTTAACGACAGAACATCAGATACAACGATAGAACATCAGATACAACGATACAATTTAAGAATGACAGATACAGCGAAAGAATGCAAGAACGTCTGTTACAACTATAAAACTATTTATATAACATCAGATAGAAATCTTTGGATGGATGGATGGATGATGGATGGATGGATGATGGATGACAAAATGACAGAATGACAGATGGATGGAATGACAGAACGATGGGTGGATGAATGGATGGATGCAATGACAGAACGATGGATGGAATGACAGAACGGTGGATGGAATGACAGAACGATGGATGGAATGACAGAATGACGGATGGATGGAATGACAGAATGACGGATGGATGGAATGACAGAATGACGGATGGATGGAATGACAGAACAACGGATGGATGGAATGACAGAACAACGGATGGATGGAATGACAGAATAATGGGTGGATGAATGGATGGATGGATGGAATGACAGAACAAGAACGATGGATGGATGGATGGATGGATAGAATGACAGAACGATGGATGATGGATGGATGGTTAGAATGATGGATGGATGGATGGATGGATGGATAGAATGACAGAATTATGGATGGATAGAATGACAGAATGATGGACAGAAATATCAGTTTTCAAGTCTTCTTTAACATCAGTACCTCTCAAATGGAAGCGTGTGAGGCTGCAAACATAACATTTACTCGTGATGCCATGAGAAGAAAATGAAAAGCATTGATAAGCGATTTGTTGTAACTATGAAGCATCCTCAGTTCATTTGTTGAGTGTTTATATGCAAGCGGTTCTCCGAGCAGACTTTGAGACATGCACACAGAGCTATTTCCAGCCCCAGTGTGGCCATATTTGCTGAGTTATCGCCACCTAGGTGACAGCCACGCTGTAGAGCCGCGTGATAAAGTGCCACGTTATGGCTAACTCCAGCCGACTGCAGCAACAAATCACAACACTCGCGTGACAGCGTGTTAGCATGCAATCTCTAACAACCAGACACTTAACGTGCAAATATGAAACACGCTTAAGTACACAATATGACAGAATACAGCATGCATAAGGAAATATGAGAATATATATAACATGATGTGCATGCAAACAAAATATGCTTGCTTGCATGCGCACACAGTCAATGCATATGATCTGAATGGAACACTACTGCATACTAAGCACTATACACTGCTGACTACTTACATAAAAATAGTATGTAAAATACTATGCAGTGATAATTGTTGCAAACAGAAATATGGTACACAGTTATCACATGACCTCATTAGATCGCACATTTAGTTAAGAGAACGGCGTCTAATTATCACCTCAGTTAAACCCTATTTTTAATCTAATTTCGTGTAAAAAAAAAAATTGTAACTTTAGGCAATGAGTCAAATAATGAAGGAGATTCTGGCTTCCGGGTCAATTCATGTTTAATTCAGCAAGTGCCGTCCAGATATCAGCTCAATAAATAGTTATTTTTCATTTTTGATCCAATATTCCGTAAAAATGTCTATTCGAATAACAAATCAAGAAGATGATATTCATCACACGAGAAATGAATGGTGAGTAGAGTGCACTGAATTCTGGGATTCAAGTGTGTTCTGGTTGTATACTGCACATTTTGCCAAATGTAGTAAGTTATTTAGGTATTCAGTGCAAAAGTTGCATACAATCCACATACAGCATATGGTAAACATAGTACAAGCAGTATAGTAGTATGCAACAAAATAAAACCTTGTTATGTGCCACAAAAAAATAATAATATAATATAATATAATATAATATAATATAATACACACAGAGCACAGCAGGAATATCCAAACATACTCCATATCTAAGCCAAATCCCTTTCCAAGGATTTAATCCAGAAATCTGTATCAGACAGAAAGAGGAAGAGGTCATTTGTGCTACACTGGACCAGGATACGGCTGCACACGGGGAGAGGGAACCACCATCTGGGGTCCCATTTGTTGCTCACCTGAGGGGGCGCCCCATAACCAGATGGACCCCCAAATCACAGAGGCATGATGGTCACCATTCTGACAGCCACTTAGCCATCAGCAGTCGCTCGCTGCACGCCAACACTTCCTGTCACGGCGAGAGAAAGTCCTGCTCTATTTATGGGTTTGATTCTCCAGACAGGCAGACCTGCACAGGTGGAGTTATTAAACAGGTCGTCTGTTATGTCTGAATGCACCGGTCACCGGGCTTCTATATTTATCTACAACTCACCGGGTGCTAAAGAAGTGGAATACTTTATTATAGGAATGACTTTCTTGAGTCACCTTCACAGCGTCAGCCAACTGTTACCATCACTATTATTATTATTTCATTATTATTAAGTAGTTTCTAGATAATTATACACTAGTGTGCTTTAATGTCAACACGAATCAATGTTTGCAAACCCATTTTGCTACTATAATGCTACATTTTGTCAGAAGTATTGCCATATTGAATTAAAAAATACATATAAAATGTTGAAAATCGGTGTACTATTTTTGATGCAGGACATTTTAACATTTAAAGTGTGGAAAAGCACTTATTCTGTGTGCTTTCCTGAAGCTCAAACAGTAGAATCATGGCGCTTGCAACACCAAGATCATGGGTTTGATTCCCAACTAAATTAATATGCATGAATTTATAAAAATATACAGTAAGTAATGTAAATTTCTTTCGATTTGACCCACAAATGTAATCACAATAGAAATGTTGTATGCACATTCCACAACACATCAGAGTGTTGAAACTTTGCATGCATGTTCGTAATCCTAAATGAGAAAGTCACGAAATTTTAAATAAATAAATAAAAGCTTAAACTACTGAAACTCAACCAGCACATGCTGGATGAAAACCAATTAAATGCAAAAGAAAACTGCACAGAGTCAAAGTTTAATTCATCTATTTTTATAAAATACTATTAAAAAACGAGTGGGTAACTATGGCTGTGTTTACACTGCAAGTCTTAATACACAGATCCGATCTTTTGACCATATCAATTTTTTTGGCCTGCCTGTTTACATTGACTTTAGACACGGCTGGTGTCCGATATCTGTGTTTAGTCTACATTAAATCCCGCCCAAAATGATTGACGGTGATCGCTTTACTATGCACATGGCAGACACTCTGGTTTTAAATGGACATATTATTAAAATGATTTATATAATTCATGTCGGGTGGCCATGAATATATGCACGCATGGATAATAGATAACAGCTGTCATGGATGTTTGACCGAATTGACAGGAAAATAACAGTAAATTTCGTTTGTTATTTTATCTAGCCTACAGCTCGTTAGATCAGAGACTTTATATATAGGAAGATCGTGCACTCTGATTACTTATGAATGGGAGAAAGTGCAATGCCCAATATGGTGAATAAGCCCGCCTTCTAAATGAAAGAGCCAATTGTTGATTAGTAAAGTCATCGCATCACTGCAGCTGCCTTTAGAAGCTCCGGTTGCTATAGAAACAGGCAGTGTTCTGAGGCGCGCGTTTAGGACTTTTTGTCATGATTCGAGCGTTTAGAAACAAAATTTATGAGACAGTTGTCAGATTTCATTGGCAATTTCAAATATGAAGAATTCTGAAGTGAAATAAAGTAGCGCTGCAAGATTAAATTTTTTGAATGAAATCGAATGAATTAAGGAGAGAGAGAGAGAGAGAGAGAGAGAGAGAGAGCATGAATGAATAGCCTTAATAGTGAAGCTTGTTGGTTTAATTACAGCAAAGTTATCACCTCATTGCTGAGAAATATAAATGTAGCTATCAGTAGTGAAGCTGTTTTATTTCTAAAACTCACGGGGCAGATGTTGAAAACCAGCTCCTGAATGTCTGTGTGTGCTTCATAACACAACATTAAACCACTATTTTTGTGGGCAAACGTGTCGCCCTCGTCTTGTGGTGGCTTGGAATTCAAAGGGGAATCGGATATTCGTGTTTAGACGTAGGTCGGATGTCCAGATATCAGATATGTATCTGATTTAAAATCCCATTTGGAAGTGACTCGGATGCGAAAAAAATCAGATTTTTGTGTTTACGCGTGTGCAACAAATTCCAATCTGTGTCAGATGAGAGTAAAAAATCTGATTTGTGTAAACGCAGCCTATAAGTCTCACAGTTTTCATAGTTTTAGGCTGTATGTGTTTGATTCACTAAAAACAATCATATGAATCATTTGTTCAGGAGTCAGACTACACTGGTTGCGCTACATGTTTTTGATTCACTAAACGGAGTCGGCTCATAAAGTGTCATTACTTCAGGAAACAATCCACACTGGTTGCAATGTATGCCTTAATTCACTAAAAAGAACAGGTTCTCAGGAGTTATGAGGGAAGTCACATACAGTATATGAAGAGGTACAGGAAAATCCAACATCCAAGATTGAATCGCAGACCAGGAAGTGAATTAATAAAGTTAATGGGGTCAATGTTGATGTTATGTTGACTTTAATCATGACTGATCTGAGCCTGTGGTTATAATAAGCAACCACACACAATTAAACCTAGACCTCGACGTTCCCCCGGAAAATAAACTATTGCCCCAAAGTCATAGAAATTAATGCAAGAAACATAACAGTATACAGCCGAGCCGACATCACCCTCCAGCACACAGTACGGCCATAAAGAGACTTTACTGACACCGCCAGCGCAGTCCATCATGGCACATCTAATGCATGTTCACATCGAGGAGCCCCATTTATTTCCCATCGCAGACCGAAGTGCACTGAGAGGAGGGGGAACGCGGCTGCCGCAGTGCCTATGGAAGCGTGACACAGAGGCTGTTTTAACGCGCCCTCGACACCACTGAAAACACTCTGGAATTCACTGATTTTGTGAGCCTCTGACACGAACCGTCAGCCGAGACAAGAGCCAGAGAAATGAATCAATGGACTCCACGTCTAAGTGGGAGGGAGGGGAGCGACACCAAACACAGAAAAGAAAAGGAGACAAAGTGCGTTAATTAATTTTCCACAAGGGTGTACGCAGAGCCATCTCAACAAGACAAATGATCTCATTTGCTACGAGGAGCTGGAGACGTGGGCAAACAAACCCTGGCACGGAGCCTCCGTCTTCAGATTTATCAAATCTTCCGGAGAGCACAAAATGTGCATTTACACAAATGTGAAAAAGTATAATGAAAGACATTTAATTCTTCTGATTTCTGATTAGGGTTTGGAATTAATAAGAACTCTCTCACAAAGAATCGGTTCCGGTTTTTAACAAATACTGGAACTGAATCATTTTCGTTTGGTTAATAGTTGGGATGTGAATCATAAGGAATTTAACGGTTCTCTGATTCTTCTTAATGATTCCGGTTCCATTACTGATTCTTTTATGTATAAATAAATATTTGGAAATAAGAAATGCAGTTTCACTGCTAAATTGAAATAAATAAATAATCTTTTTAGAGGTGGCATAAATGCAATCCAATGACTGGATATATAACATAATACTAAATGTGCAAGCATATTTAATTCAGCTATTTTTACAAAGAACTACTGACAAAACTCATCTTTAACTACACACAGCTGTCATTTAAACAACCAGTGAGTAACTATAATGATTTAAGACACAGTTGTGCGTGTTTGATTCACTAAACAGAACCAGTTTGTGAGAGTTGTTCATTTGGGAATTGGACTACAAAAGGTTACACTACACGTTTTTGATTCACTAGGAAAAGTTGGCTCATTAAGAGTCATTCAATTAGGAGTCAGACTACACTGGTTGTAATGTATCAGTTCATAGGAATCATTTGTTCAGGAGTCAGACTACACTGGTTGTAATGTATCAGTTCATAGGAATCATTTGTTCAGGAGTCAGACTACACTGGTTGTAATGTATCAGTTCATAGGAATCATTTGTTCAGGAGTCAGACTACACTGGTTGCAATGTATCAGTTCATAGGAATCATTTGTTCGGGAGTCAAACTACAATGGTTGCAATGTATCAGTTCATAGGAATCATTTGTTCGGGAATGTATTTGCAATGTATTGTAATACATTGTAATTGCAATGTATCACTGGTTGCAATGTATCAGTTCATAGGAATCATTTGTTCGGGAGTCAAACTACACTGGTTGCAATGTATCAGTTCATAGGAATCATTTGTTCGGGAGTCAAACTACAATGGTTGCAATGTATCAGTTCATAGGAATCATTTGTTCGGGAGTCAAACTACACTGGTTGCAATGTATCAGTTCATAGGAATCATTTGTTCGGGAGTCAAACTACAATGGTTGCAATGTATCAGTTCATAGGAATCATTTGTTCGGGAGTCAAACTACACTGGTTGCAATGTATCAGTTCATAGGAATCATTTGTTCGGGAGTCAGACTACACTGGTTGCAATGTATCAGTTCATAGGAATCATTTGTTCGGGAGTCAAACTACACTGGTTGCAATGTATCAGTTCATAGGAATCATTTGTTCGGGAGTCAGACTACACTGGTTGCAATGTATCAGTTCATAGGAATCATTTGTTCGGGAGTCAGACTACACTGGTTGTAATGTATCAGTTCATAGAATCATTTGTTTGAGAGTGAAGAAGAAGAAGAAGAAGAAGAAGAAGGCTTTATATGTTAAAATGCATGTTAAAAATGAATAGGAGATAGTATTTTAATATATAAAAATTACATTGCATCAATATTGCATTAAATTAGTGCAATTACAGACTGGTTATAAGTCATACTTTAACTTAAAACAAAGAAACTTTAAATGTGTTACCTTTCTTTAAAAGTAATAAGCTGAAACAGAATACCTTACTATTGCCTATTTCTGGTATCTACATCCTAAAACATACACTGAAACAGATTTAACAGTCTGCACCCAAGAAAGCGATCCAGATCCACGTGTATATTCACTTTCCCACTTCTGTCCAATACATGAAGATTTATGTGCTAAGAGGCGTGATGTTTAGTACTCCATGAACCCACCTGGGTTCTTCAGAGGTTCTGATGTTTCACTGAGATGAGCTCATATCCATCCAGCAATAGAGAGCAACAACAAATCAAGCTCAGCCTGGCAGATACAAAATGGTAATGCAGTCATTAGGTCATTAAGATTAACTGCACTGTCATACACAACCATTAAATATATTTTTATGTATCTGCCACGCTCTTCATTTGCATACGGTGAGTAATGAGACGAAGATAAACAAATAATGCGCCACTCTTGAATTTATCAAAGAGGTGTGTGCTCGTGGTAGACTGTCCACATGCATCGCTTTAATAGGCACTCAAACCAGCAAATGTGGCATCGATAAACACGGTATTGATGCTAATCAAACACACACATTACCACTCAAAAGTTGTTGTAATGTTTTTGAAAGAAGTCTCTTCTGCTCACCAAGGCTGCAGTTATTTGATTAAAAAAAGGAAATAAAAACAGTAATATTATGAAATATTATTACAATTTAAAAGAATTGTTTTCTATTTTAAAATATTTCAAAATGTAATTTATTCCTGTAATCAAAGCTGAATTTTCAGCATCATTACTCCAGTCTTCAGTGTCACATGATCCTTCAGAAATCATTCTAATAATATTCTTATTCATATTCTAATATGCGGATTCGCTGCTCAAAAAATATTTCTGATTATTATCAATGTTGATATCAGTTGTGCTGCTTCATATTTTTTGTGGAAACTGTGATAAACTACCATTCAAAAGTTAAGGGTAAGATATTTTTATTCTGCAAGGATGCATTAAATTGATCAAAAGTGACTATATATATTGTATAATCTTACAAAAGATTTGTAAGATCTGTTCTTCTCTATTCATCAAAGAATCCTTAAATAACATTAATCACGGTTTCCACAAAAATAAAAAGCAGAAATAATCATAAATGTTTCTTGAGCAGAAAATCATCATATTTGAATGATTTCTGAAGGATCATGTGACACTGAAGACTGGAGTAATGATGCTGAAAATTCAGCTTTGATCACAGGAATAAATTACATTTTACTATATATTCACATAGAAAACAGTTCTCTTAATTAGGAATAATATTTCACAATTTTACTGTTTTTACTGTATTTTTGATCAAATAAATGCAGCCTTGGTGAGCAGAAGAGACTTCTTTCAATAACATTAAAAAAATCTGACCGACCACGGTAGGGTAATTAGAGGGATAGCATGACTGGATCTGAAAACGCAATAAAGATGCAACGGGCCCAACACTGACCCCTGGAGCACACCGCTCGCTTTGAAAAGACGTCAAAACATCTCCCAACCGAGACACGAAGCAACGAAATAAAAGATCTGGAGAGGTCTATCCTTCAGCGAAGAACTACTACAGGCAATTAAGAAGAACTGACTGACTGACCTTCAGAGAGGTATCCCACACTGCTCTTTCCTCGTGTTTATCAGTCAAGCGTGCGTGTTTATCACTGTCAGTCGAGATTATGTGTGCGCGAGAGCAGCAGGGTCCTGCACAGTTGGTGAGCGGACGCAGGATCCCAGAGCCAGCTGCTGGGGAAGAGCGAGACTGCTGACGGGCATCTGTTCCCGGTGCTTCCATGGGGCTCGAACCGCGGCCAAGAACGCCGGCGTGTTGGAAACCGAAGACGGGGCATAATATTGACACCTGTTCTGTGAAATATTAATGTTTGTCGTAAGGGCTACAGACTAATGCATCTGTGTGCTTGTGCATTAATGACATGTGTTGGAAATTCTAACGAAACAGGCCTACAAATAGCATCGCTGTGATTGTTTAGTAACACTTTACAATACTGTTAACATGAACTAACAATGAACAACACTTCTTAGTTACTTTTAAGTTCAAAATGTACTAATACATTATTAAAAGTAACAGTTATATCTGTTAACATTAGTTAATGCACTGTGAACTAACGTGAATATTTTTATTGACTAAGGTTAATAAATGTTGTACAAATACATTGTTCATTTTTAGTTTACAAATGAGACATTATAAAGTGTTACTAACCGTTTTGTGAAGAACATACACATATTAGGCAATTTGATTTATATATAATTTTTAATTTATATTTAATTATATTTATATATTTTTTTATTTTATTTAAAAAATAAAATAATTAAATTGTCTGGTAATCATCGAATGTGCAACTTGGCGCCGCCTGGCGCTGCATTGCACCGGGTGTATGATAGGGCCCATAGACAATGTCACTGGACACAAACACACTAAAATTTAATAAATACCTTTAGAACATTTTTTTTTTTTTTTTTATCTTGGTTAATGTTAATTTTTACATAAATATTTGTAATATTTCAAATCATGAACAAACAAAAAATATTTATAAATTAACACAAACCTAGATTACAAATGCTTTAAAAGCTAGAGATTGTTAGTTCATGATACCTCATGCATTAATTAATGTTAACAAATTGGACCTTATTATAAAGTCTTACTAACAATTCTAATGTGCTGTCACAAGGCTGAATGTATCGGCTTTACAGCACATTTAATCATATTTATATGGATTATGGTTTGAGTCTTTTGTTTTTAACTTTAAAGTTTTAAACAATCAAATAAATTGTTTTGCCTCTGGTTTTTTGACTGAATTTCCTATACATTAACTATATTGTGAATTTATATCAAATATACACAGTTATCGTGGTATATAATAATCCAGCTGTATTTGTGAAACAGAGCAGTGTGTCAGTAGACCAGCGATGACCTTTAGATGTTCTCGTGGCTCCAGTGTGAAGGAGGCTTTGCATATTTACTAATACGGCTGTCATGAACACTGCTGATAAAGTGGGAGGAAAGCTATTTAGTATAACCTTGCCTTCAGGCATGGGTATTGCTAATGATGCCCGGATTGCCAGGGGTAGTCATAATAAAATGTTAATGTATTAACTTAAAGAGAGTTGGTGATGGTGCATTCAACCACACAACTTAAGGCCCTTTCATGAGTCATGCCAGAGATCCAACACAGCGCTGAACACGAGCATCATGAGCTGCTTTAACCTCCACAAGAAAAACACTGCAAATAGCAGTAACCAGGCTTCACTATGTTTGTCTACGGTATAAAGACATACCAACAATAACACTTACACTATATTGCCAAAAGTATTGGGACACCCCTCCAAATCATTGAATTCAGGTGTTCAATCACTTCGATGGCCACAGGTGTATAAAATCAAGCACTAGGCATGCAGACGCTTCTACAAACATTTGTGAGAGAATGGGTCACTCTCAGGAGCTCAGTGAACTCAAGCGTGGTACCGTGATAGGTTGCCACCTGTGCAATAAATCCATTCGTGAAATTTCCTCACTACTAAATGTTCCACAGTCAACTGTTAGTGGTATTATAACAAAGTGTGCAGAAGTCGCCAACTTTCTGCAGAGTCAATAGCTACAGACCTCCAAAGTTCATGTGGCCTTCAGATTAGCTCATGAACAGTGCGTAGAGAGCTTCATCTAATGGGTTTCCATGGCCGAGCAGCTCATCCAAGCCTTACATCACCAAGTGCAATGCAAAGCATGGGATGCAGTGGTGTAAGCACGCCGCCACTGGACTCTAGAGCAGTGGAGACGTGTTCTCTGGAGTGACCAATCACGCTTCTCTGTCTGGCAATCCGATGGACGAGTCTGGGTTTGGCGGTTGCCAGGAGAACGGTACTTCCCTGACTCCATTGTGCCAAGTGTAAAGTTTGGTGGAGGGGGGATTATGGTGTGGGGTTGTTTTTCAGGGGTTGGGCTTGGCCCCTTAGTTCCAGTGAAAGGAACTCTTAATGCTTCAGCATACCAAGACATTTTGGACAATTTCATTCAGTTTGGGGATAGCCCCTTCCTGTTCCAACATGACTGCGCACCAGTGGACAAAGCAAGGTCCATAAAGACATGGATGAGCAAGTTTGGTGTGGAGGAACTTGACTGGCCTGCACAGAGTCCTGACCTCAACCTGATAGAACACCTTTGGGATGAATTAGAGCAGAGACTGCGAGCCAGGCCTTCTCGTCCAACATCAGTGCCTGTCCTCACAAATGCGCTTCTAGAAGAATGGTCAAAAGTTCCCATAAACACACTCCTAAACCTTGTGGAAAGCCTTCCCAGAAGAGTTGAAGCTGTTATAGCTGCAAAGGGTGGGCCAACTCCATATTAAACCCTACGGATTAAGAATGGGATGTCAATAAAGTTCATGTGTACGTAAAGGCAGGCATCCCAAAAATTTTGGCAATATAGTGTATGAGAAAAGAGGTAGGCGGAGTCTACCTGAGTTTCTACAAAATATATTGAAACAACTAGAATGTCCATTGATGTCCTTGTCAATTTAATTTAGCAGACAAATCCTGTCTCGAAGTAGATCACGCACCAAATCAAGTAAATAGTATTTGTATAGCGCTTCACAATTCACATAACTTCCAAGCAGCTTTACAAAAAAGTCATAATGTTATGTTTCATAACGACGACATATCGGCTAGCTAGCATTCTAGCATTCGAGGGCTAGCATTCTAATTCATGCTAACAACATGCTAAATCATGCTAGCAGCATGTTAAATCATGCTAACAACATGTTAAATCATGCTAGCAATGTGCTAAAACATGCTAGCAACATGCTCATTCATGCTAGCAATGTATTTCTGTCTTTCTCTTTCCACTTCACTAAATTTAAAGCTTATAAAACTTTCAAACTTTGAAAGTGAAACGTCTATGGGATTGTTCATAGTTTTGATTGTCCGTTTAACGAAAATCGTAAGTTGGATCAGTTAGAAAATATATAGCAACGCCAGTCTGAAGGTCTGAGCCGAGTTTGGTGGTTGTAGCTTGAAAGCCCTAGGAGGAGATACTGTTTAAAATTTAGTCTCAGAAGAAGAAGAAGATTACATAGTAGATCAGTATGTTGGCTTTGTCAAGCCAACATAATAAAGGTGACTTGACTTGACATTGGGCATTTGACAGGGCCTTTATTAACACACACACACACACACACAAGAGGAGGGAACGAAGAGCCAAATCATATTGAAAATCCAATCACAAACAGTTGACTTCGATCAGACTTGATGTACATCTCTGTCTTCCCAATATGTCATTACAGGCATATCTCCGCCCACCTCATTCTCCCAGCGGAGGTTCAACTCTTCATTACAATTCACATAATCTGTCCAAAAGTATGTGAGAACAGAATTAGTACTTGTGACTATCATCACTAAAAATAAATACAGTTGCACCACTGGCAACTCAAGCATTACATTAAACACTGAACTGACCAACACATTTAGACCTGCTACTAGTACCGTCTGAATGTGAAACATGAGCGTGCCGTATGTTAATGAACAAGGACTAGATATCTTGCCCACGCCTCCTGATTTCCAGAAGGATTATCAGCAGGGAGCAGCAGCCCGATTCATAGATGTGGCACAGATTGACAATGGCGCTTTGATAGTGTCGACTGCAGCAGGTACCCGGAGGGAAGCGGGAATCAATAATAGTGAGACGTTGATAACACGGTGTCATTGACTTCTGATTGTCCCAGACTGCCTGGCCACAACACTGACAAGTTAAATTTCTCCCTGGTGAACACACACACACACACACACACACACACACACAGAGAGTCCGTGAATCTCACAAAGACATGTCTGACTCATATTTCACTCCAAAAGCAATATTGAAATGCCTACCAAATTATACATACCAAATTATGCCCATTTCATTTTTAAGAATTTTTTCAATGTGACTACTGACATGATGACAATAAGCAAAAAAAAAAAAAATAGATAGGTGTGGGTGTGGGTGTGTGTGTGTGTGTGTGTGTGTACATATATAATGTGACCCGTGCTGGCAAAAGGAGTCGGAATGTGCACGGGATAATTTCGAGCTACAGGCAAGTGAAAAATATCAATTTTGAGGTTTTCACAAAAAGTTAATTAAGCCTTTGTCTAGCGATCCCAATGCTCCAAATAGCCATTAAACATCTAAAAGTATCTTTGTTTGTTTTCTGAGAGGAGTACCTTTCCTTTGTCCATGAAAACGATCTTACTTGCGCTGACTGACAGATCCGACACGTGCGCACAAAGACGCCTCAGACAGCGCGCGATCCCGATATACACACATACACAGAATTACAGTATTTCAAAACATCTGTCCTGGCGAGTATTCATGCAAACATCATCTGTTATGTCTTAAGTGAACGTTTGGTGAACTGTTGGGGAAAAGCATTTGATGAGTAACATTATATTAGATCCGTGCGGTACAGTGGGTCTTGATACATAGGCTGTCTTGTTTCATTAAATGTTAATCAAACAATTGTGGTATCATAGGAAAAAGTTGAATATATTTTTCCTATAGATATTTGGTTTTGACTTGGTGTGCACCAAATTTGGTGTTATTATCAGGGATTTTAAGGTATGGTTGCTAGGTGATTTTGTTTAGGAACCTTCAGAGAACTTTAACTCGAACATACATACATACATACATACATACATATATATATATATAGTCTGAATTTAATTTTAGGTAAATACAGTAATGAAAGTTACTGTTCATACACACATTTTTATATGCATTAAAATTAAACAGACTAATATATATATATATATATATATATATATATATAAACATAACTTACATTAAAAAAAATATTTTACAGTTACTATTATTGTTTTTACATTACAGCAATGACAATGGGATTTATGTAGCATTTTAGCAATGCAAATTATGGCGGAAATGTGCATAACTTTCTTGAAAATAAAAAGCTTTATTTTCTTTATGCATAAAAAATCTTTTGATTTTGGGTTAAAATATGCACTTCCTGACAGTCTCCTTTAAGACATTCTCATTCGAACTTTAACACTACAGTTACAACAATGGGCACAGACACAGACAACATTAAAGCACTGAAAGGCTATCTTTCTGTCGAGTATGGACATTTGTCTCAGGTTTTATTGCTGGAGCGGTCAGACAGCAGAATGTCTGGCTCCACATGAAACCTGTCTGCTGGCAGAACGCAGCGGTCAGCGCAATCTGACCTGAAGGGTCTCCCACCTACAAAAGCCTCTCCTGGCGTAGTGAAACCTCTCCATCTGCCATGTGTAAGCTGCTCAAACACAGGGCAACACTGCAGCACATACAGAGAAACAATGAGGAACAGCATTACAAATGTCTTTATCTTATCAGATCACATGACATAATTACTGCATTTCTGCATGAGCTGGGAAGCTCTTCATATATTCATCATATGCTGTATATAGAGTTGTTCTTTCATCTGTATCTTGCAGCTCTTTGAGACCAAAACACCGTCAGACCACTGAATAATGCCCGTCCTATAGCGAAGCCACAGATGCAGCGAGATCCACAGAGATGCTCGGTCTTCAACCTGTCATAGCGCGTTTGCGTTTGAACAGTATATTAATTCTGAAGGAGACAAATCTGCTTGTGCGGCCCACTCGACAGACATGAGCCAATCTTTCTTCTGCTATCTGCCTGTGCTATGGATCATAGCGGCTGGATTATTCATCTATCGCTCTCTGAACTCTCTCTGAAGGGAAGCCAGTGGCCGCTGGGGGAAAATAGACCGGAGGATTGATTCTGTTTCAGCGGGAGAGAGTTACAGCTCAACTTCAGCGCTCGGATGGTGGGAAAGCGAAGCTCTTCTAGCGTGGGAGAGAAGAGGGCGATGAGAATGGGTGAATTATACAATGAGTGAATTTACAGCATTTACAGCATGTGATCTGAGGTTAGTTATGCACAGTGGTGTCTTTAACACAGTTAGCCAAAAGTCTTAAGCTATTTACAATTGCATCACACGCATCTATTTGGGGCCAGGTGAGAACACACACTCTGACTAACTGATCTAACTTTGGGAAACATTCAGAAAGACAACAGATATAGTATATCTACTTTTAAAGACTCCTGAGTCTTAGTGAGTAAGACTGTGGTGAATATGCATGGTGGTGATGATGATGATGATTATGAAATAATGTCATAATATAGAGTCTAATAGAGAAGATTATGTAAATGGGACCTAACCGAATCCTAGACAGAATCTGCATTCACAACTTTTTTTTTTTTATTAACGCAGCATTCGTTTTTCTATCATCTTTTGGCTAGCGTTACATTATGATCACACTCTTATTCATGAAAATGCTTTTAAACCATTCAAGCGCAACAAAAGAGAACGCGCTGTCTGTGAATGTCCTGTTTATGTGACACACACACGACGTTTAGAAAGACGCGCGCCAGTATCTAGTTCTCTTTCGTGCCCAAACGAACAATAACACACAGAATTTCTGTATATCTAACAGGAAGGAAGGCCACAGGTACTAAATATGACATTTATTATAATGGGTTTGTGAAGATTGTTTTAAGTTCACTTAAATTAAAAGCTGTTATTTTTTAAAGCCTAATAAATAGTGAAATTGATAGGTTTCAATTATACTGTAATGTTGAATGTCTATCATTAATGTTTAAAAATCAATTTCATAGAGACATCAGTATCAGTATTAGTATCATTCATAAAAAGATGCTTTACACAGTACATTGGCGCTGTTTCCACACACACTCAGGAAGGATATGTTTGATTTGTCATGTGCGTTGTTGTGTTTAGTAATCGTAGGTTTATGCAGTCAAAGCGGTTGATTTAGGAGTTTTTGGCGTCTCCGTGTGGTCCTGTTCGGTATCGCAGCTCGACTCGTCTACAATCAAAACAATCTCGTTGTTGTTGCTCTGTACACACACTATACACTGTGAATTCTGTAACTTTTTTTATGTAATGTTTTTTTCATGAGTGCTTAGGTGTGTATAAATTTATTATATAGGCTAATATAATTATATGGACTCCTTATATTTGATTATTTGGTGTCCTTTTGGAGTCTCCAATGATCCCTGAAGCTAGCAGAAAATACAGTTTTCTGATTGTTTACTTTGCTGGATATAGCAAATGATGACAAAATTAATGTGTTTGATGAGATAAATGGCGTATGCTTAATTTTACGATAAGTGTGCGATTAAAAAATTTAAATCGATTGACAGCCCTAATATGTATATATATATATATATATATATATATATATATATATATATATACACACACATACACACATATATATACACACACATACACACACACATATACTTATATACACATACACATATATTACACAAAAACGTATGTTAGATGTGATTAATCGCTATATATGACAATGTATAAATGAAAATTTAAACAAAAAAAAGGCATGAAGCTTTCATTTTTATGATTTTTTTAAGTTAAGTTTTCTTGCATTATGACATTATTGACATCATGACAATTAAGCACATTTGCCCCCCAAAAAACTCATTACTGTAATGAAAAAAAATAAAATAAATACATAAATCTCAATCTCATTACTATAACAGCAATGACAATCATCCTCTCGGGGCATACATATTTATGTGTGTTAAAATTACATTTAGACAAATTTAATTAACAAATGCTATAATAAATGTATGCTTATATATAAAATCATACATAATGATAGCATTTGGAAAAGGAGAGCTTTTTCGCATATTCTGTGCCTATTCTGGAGGAAAAATCTATTTAAATACTAACAAGCTGAATGCACTCTAATTCATAGATGAAAGCAAAATTACAATTAACAAACATATTTAATAAATGCACATGCAAGGGCCGGGGTGGGTTTAAGACTTTGCGAATTATGTGCATTCAAAACATTTCGAGTGCAGATTCTGTGTGCATCTGCTAACATCAGAGCATCGGTCCAAAGGACAGGGAAAAACAAACAATGAATTTATGCATCTCTCTTGACATCTTCATTTGACGTTCTCCACATTTGCAGCATTATTTTGACAAAACCCAAAACAGAAAGTGTGTGAGAGACAGCGCGATATTGACATCACCTAATTACAAAAACACCAGTAATTCATTTGCAATGAATAAATCGAAGCGAGCACCCTTTGAAAGGCTTTTAAAGCCGGCGAAGCAATGCAAGTTGTTACAGGGGGAAAAAACTACAGGTCACAGCAGATAATCAGAGTTTGTACCTGATGGCTTTCAATTTCAGGAGGAACACGGCCTACCGGTGACAGGACTGAAATGTGAGAAGAAGCGAAGGGAACATTTCCATTCCCTGAGTGTCAAGAAGCACCTGACTAACCTGAAGCCGGTCGCACGGAGCCACAGCACTGAATATTACTGAACTCAGAGCACCGCTGCTATTTTCATTAGAGGATATGGATTAAATCATATTTACATTTAGATCCAGACTCTTTCATTTCATCGAGCGACTCAAGTATGTGCATATTTGTCTGCATAAAGTGGTTACTGCTCAAAACACGCTTATGAAAAACAAAACACTAGATATTGTACGGGTTAGAAAATGCATTTATGAAAATTAATGTAGTCATAGCAAACAAATTTATAGCAGGATTTTATGAAACAAGAGAGATAGTCTCTCTTATAACTCTCACCTATTTCACCTCTGTAATGCGATGCAAAATAATGTTGACTTTTTCAAATCAAGGACTCAGGAATTTATCGGATGGTGAAAAGTGTCTCTGTATGACAGATATTTGACAAATAAGAGGGATTGATGATGTCAGCTGACAAGAAAAGTAGTTTTAACAGAGACAGTGCAAGTTATTATGTTTTGATAAAAGATTATAGAAACCCTGATTTTTCCCATTACTATAATGTGCACTAATGAAAAATTAAGATATATATATTTATTTATTTATTTACACACATATATTATATAAACACAAACTTTTATGTTAGATTTCAAATCGATTAATTATGTTTAATTAATCGTTTTGACAGCACAAATATATCAATATAATCAATTTAAAGGGGTCCTATTATGCCCCTTTTTACAAGATGTAAAATAAGTCTCTGAAGTCCCCAGAGTGTGTATGTGAAGTTTTAGCTCAAAATACCCCACAGATCATTTTTATAGCCTGTTAAAACTGTCACTTTTTGAGGGTGTACAAAATCGCGCCGTTTTTGTGTGTGTCCCTTTAAATGCAAATGAGCTGCTGCTCCCGGCCCCCTTTCAAGAAGAGGGCGGAGCTTCAAGAGCTTGTGTTAGCAGCTCTGATTACCTCACGCAGACACGCACTGAAAATATCAGAAACTGTTCAGCCTTTTATGTTCAAACCAGAGTCGGACAATGGTGGAGAGACTCGAGAAGAAGTGACAACATGTAGAATGAGACAGGACGTTTCTGAATGGATTTATGTAGCTGATGTGGAGTTAACTATCTTCAAGCCATTGATTAGCATATTCTGTCATGATAATCTATAAATCACTCGTGTGGGAACTGTTGTAAAATGCACAGAGCCAGAGAATATCTGCTGCATGAAGAGAGAACAGGTATAGTTTAGTTTAATTACGGTTATAACTTATGTTGTCATCTTGCTTTTATGACATGCTACTGCATTTGTGTTACATGTATTGCAATAAATGTGAAAAGACGATTGCGACAGCTTGAGCAGACTCCTAAATGTGCTACAACTACTCTTCCTCTTCTCTAAAGCAGCCCAACATGGCCTCACCCCCTTTGTTGCGTGTTCCCGGGGGTGGGGTTTATGCACATTTTTTGGGTTAGTGATGTCACTAACCCGTGAATAAGCTCGTTGTAATCTAGGGATGGGCAAGAGTAATCGAGTACTCAAACGTGACAGCGACGATCGATCATGAAAACAATGATCGCCCTGACTTTAAAAAATATATTTGTCTATTTTTTTGATTGGTTATAACGGCATCTTGGGCGGTACCTAAGGTCTGATTGGTTAGCGTTAGACAGCACGCCTCCAGACGGGTGAAATAAAGTGAAACTGGATTTGAAAGCGCACACTGCAGTGATGCCTGGAATCACTTTGATCATTAGATACAGTTAAGTGCAAGATGTGCAGTGCCAATCTGTCATATACATAGCATTATAATGAGAACACAATTGTGATCGAATGTACATTCTCTGTGCTTTAGTTCCCCGTGTATCAGCGCGCTGTTAAAGAAAATCCACAATGAGAGTTGCATCAGACTAGCGCGGTCAAGTTCATGTGTGCATTCGCGTCCTTTTCTGCAGATGCAAGTTGTAAGATTACTTTTATATTGTCTATATCTGATTAATCTCATATAGGATGCGTTTGGTCGAGTTTATTAACCCGCTAGCAAAGCTCTGCAGGGTGGTGTTTATTTACAGTTTCAGCTCAAATACAATGCCCGACATTGTTGACTGGGTTATTTGAGAAGGTCATTTTGTTTTTAGATGTTTCTTTTTCAAAAACATTATATGCATCATAATCTAGCAGTTATTTTTACTAGTCATATGTTCATGTTTTCAGGTCATGTTTGTATAAACAATAATTTTCGTTACAGTCTAAAAATATTTTCATATCTCCATGACGGCCATGCCCCGCTCCCTGCACACGCCCCGCCCCCCGAGTACTCGAGTATTCGTTTTTTGAGATCAATCAATGATCGAAATAAGAAATTGACAAAAATGCCCATCCCTATTGTAGTCCCTACCCGCCGTTTGTTGTAGTCCTTAAAAAGCGTTTTCTGTAAAAGAAAAGATCTCCCTTTGCTTTTAACTTTGAGCGTTATAACTTTGCAGATGTTGTTTATGCTCAAACAGCAACATTACACACTAAATAAAGTTAAAAAAGTCAAATCATAATCAACCACCCCTTTAGTGCTTCCTTGCTGAATTAAGAATTAATTTCTTTCAACAACAACAACAACAAAAATCTTACTGACCCCAAACTTTTGAATGCTACTGTATATTGCAGAAATATTGCAATGTCAGTTTTTTCTCCCTAATATCATCCAGACATAGCTGGAATATTCTTTTAATTGTAACTGAGCCAAAAGAACAGTAGATCCCGGTCTGTGGGGCCGTTTCTCCTCTCCCGGTGACTTTGAGTCGGATATCTTCAAGGTAACCAGGGCAAATTTCCGAGCACACTAATATCTGAATGTAGGTTAAGTAATTTGTTGGACCAAAGCCTGTGTACCAAGCAGAGACGTTGGATAAATTCCACATGCTAATCCCTGCTTAGATGTGGTTAACGAGGCCGCTGGCTTTTAACTTCCCTGCACCGCTTTCTGCTGGTTTGAAGTGCTGATCGTGCTTTCTGTATCGATCAGTAGACCTGTAGTGGAGGACCACTATAGAGCACAGCAGTCAATGTCAAACGTTATCTGTTATTTGAAGACGCTGGTCAACATTCATGGGCAGAAGATAACAAAAAACAAGAGCAATGTGTAATGCGCTCTCTTTTGATTATGGCCAGGATGACCCATTTACCAGGTGGTCCTCGTGACCCTGCTGACCCTCGCATTGATGAGGTTTTTCTGGAAAATGGGGGTGGGAATGAATGGGACGAGACCGTCCTTCCTCCTCTATTGACCAGCGCCGGACAAGAGGCCTGTGCATTGATTCCCATACTGCTCTCTCAGGAGCCATTGTGGGAACTGATGGGAGGATGAAAATAGAAGGAAATCTTCCAGGGAGGAATTAAAAAGCTGCTCTAATTCACTGGCTGAGACGCGAGAGATCAGTGTAGAGCTCCGACCCTAGAGGAGAAACATCAGCGTTTCTTTTTTTCTCTCCCAAACTCAAACCCCGAACAGATTCAGAGAACTGAGACTCGTGATCTCAGCCAGACTGATTAAACGAGCACTATTTCCAGGTTATCAGCATCGGGCGATTAATACAAGTGGTCGTTCACCATTACGACACTTCGGAAATCTATTGGCCTTGTTAACACACAATGAACATATCTGAAAATCTGTACACATTTGATCTAAATATATAAATATAAATAACATGATATAAAATACATTAATTTATATATAATAAAATTATTTCAAGAGTTCAGATGCAAAAATCTCAAAGTTTAGGTTCAGTAATTTAACTTCAATGGCAATGAAAAGGTTATTATTCAGTTACTGAAATGCCTTTTTTCAAAAGTGATACTGATATATATATATATATATATATATATATAAATAAATATATATAAATACAATTATTTACATATTTTTAAAATCGAATTTATATATTTAAAATCTAATTTACATATTTTCTAAATATAAATAAATAAATAAATAAATAAATTATACAAAATAAATAATATAACATTTATACATGTATTGTACATATAATTTATATTATATATAAATTATAAAATGATGAAAACTATATTTATATATAATTATATTAATTTATATTATAAAATATTACACACATAATTATAATAAATAAATAATTATAATGATGTAGAATAAATTAGAAATATTTATAAACTGCAGGTCATTATACTTACAATAAAACTAATAGTTCCAGATCTAAAGTCGGACTTGGTTATAAAATATCAAAGATGTGGCCTAAATAACTTCTCAACTGACACAAAATTACTTCATCAACATGTCCAAACAATGTACAAATGTATTCATCAAATAACTGGATTAAATAATTACTCATCAGCAGGTTTTGTTTTTTAGAATGTATGCTTATTAAGTCTTCTTGCATCTTCATTTATTGAACTGTTGGAAATCCTCTGAATGCACACATAAATAAGAAATATTGATATAAGGATCTAAAGTATCAATGCAATATCTCGGGAAAAGCATCATGAAATATTGATGTATGACTGTATCGGCACAGGCCGATGTAACACAGCGCTTCCAGTGCTTTATTAAACACTGACCAGCTTTATGACTAAGACACACAATACGCTGGAATCCTGGTGGACGCTTTTTCCTCTGGGAACGGAAGTCGAACAGCATCCTCGCCATCTGTCGCGAACGGCCTGTGTGTGTGCAGCTTCAGAGAGCAGATGAATGCCTATTCAAAGTGCGAGAGCGCCACTACTCAGCACAAAATTAGTCTGCGGCTCTAATGAATCTTGAATCAATAGCACTCCAATAAGAGCGACGGCCTGCTGAGAACCAACTGTAAAATAAAACACACATCCACAAGCTCACGCTCTATATTAAAGCCTGTTGTTTGCAGGCCACCGTTTCAGAGCAGAGATTCTGACAGCGCGATCAATTTTATGAAGATTAATCAAGCATCAGTGAGAGCCTTATTAAATATGTTCCTGACAGGTTTGTCGGCGGCCATATTTCTCACTTTGGTGCGCGGCACGTCAGACGTTGAGCTCGGGGAACTTTGGCTTGTGTTTTTTCTCAAAGCTAGAGAAAATCACCTGCTAGTTAAACAGGATTTTGATCGATTGTTTGTGAATGATCCAAGAGTGGGGAATGATAAATCATATGGAGTTCATATTGCATCTGAAGGCTGGAGGTGCTTCATAACTGACGGCGTGACACCCACACAAACATACGGGTGAATCTCACCAAACCTGACAAGAAATGCTTGGGTAATATTTCACCCCAAAGTCAAAACAATCCCATATTTTGCTTAAAGACAATGAAGCCAATTTAATTTTGTTTTTCTGTTAACACTTTAGTTTAGGGTCCAATTCTCACTATTAACTAGTTGCTTATTAACATCCATATTACTAGGATATTGGCTGTTTATTAGTTCTTATAAAGCACATATTAATGCCTTAGGCCCCGATCAGACAGAACGCGTTTTTCAGGTTTGAAAATGCGAGACGCACCGCACTGCCTTTTTTTGGTTGACGTTTTTTCATTTAGAAAAGAGCAGTGCACTACGTTTTTTTAATGTTGCTAGGCAACCCCCAAATCAGCTGTCCTGTCAGTCTAATCAAGGCAACCGTCACCACAACGGAAGGCCCGCCTCTCCATTCATTCGATTGGACAATGGCTTTCTGCTCAGAGTTGATTTTTTTCAACTTGAGGCGCTTAGAGCGCTCCTACAAAAACGCGGGGCGCAGCAGGCGCTAAAACTCGAGGTGCCTGGGGCGCATAAACAGGGCGCAAAACGCTCACTGCCAATAGAAAACAATTTAAAAAAGGCGCCTCTCACTGCAAAAACGCGTTCTGTCTGATCGGGGCTTTATTCTGCATGATCATATTCTACACCCCTTAATCCACCCAATACCTAAACTTAACAACTACTGTACTAACTATTAATAAACACTAATTCGGAGTTTACTGAGGCAAAAGTTGTAGTTAATAGTTAGTTTTAGAATTGGACCCTAATCTAAAGTGTAACCCTTTTTTTTTTTTTTTTTTTTTTTTTTTTGCTTTGTAACATTAGTTTCATGACAAACACTTTTTAACCCCCATTTCACATTACCATAATGTGAAAAAAGTTATTCTCATTGAGATATATATATATATATATATGTATGTGTGTGTGTGTGTGTGTGTGTGTTATTTTTTGTATCTTTAAGATAGTATTTTTTCCACTTTCATTTTAATTTTAAAGTTTTATTAATTTTGTTTTCATCATTTTATTAGTTTTTTTTTTTTTTTTTTTAAACATGCCTATATGGTTTCATTTTTATTACAGTTTTAGTTAGTTATTTTAGTACATCAAGTTAGTAAATTAAAATTAGAACTAAACTAAAATGAGAAATGTTATTTTATATATATATATATATATATATAAAAATATAGATATATACACAATATATCGTCACTGTCAGGCAGAAACCTCGTATCTCCAAAAATGCTACTTTTCGGGAGATTTTCTAAATAAACACCATGTTGTCACAGTTCATATTGTGGCTTTATATATAGTCAAACACTTGCATGTGTCATTATATTATTAACATTTTATCAAAGTCAAGCTCAAAAGGAGATGGGAGGTTTTTGACCAGCGAATTTTGGAGAATCGTTAGAACGGCCGCATCTGAGGTAGTAAATGCATTATACATATATGTTAATTTAATAAATTAATCAAATTAAATCTAATTTTGAATGAATTGTAATATCATTGTATTTTATATATTTATTGTTATACAAAATTATGAAAATAACTAAGAATAATGAGAATTACATAAAATTGACAAGTATAATCTGGATACATTACAGTAACAGAGTTTTAGAGTAAAATGTGTTTAATTGTCATGAAAATAAGTCACATATTTTTATTCGATTGATTTTGGGGTAAAATAGGACCTGAATCTCACCTCCACACACAGCAGGTCGTAACGATCACACACTGTTCAAATGGCTGTAATGAAGAGCAGCATTTCTCTGTGGTGAAAGACGTCCAAACGTGCGATCGGCAGGGGAGATGCGGCACTGTTTGAGAATACGGCACAAAATAGCACCACTTACTCGTATTGAACAACAATTTCAAAGAAGAACATTTCAAAGCTGAATGGAAAGGCACTGTGCGGACTGATTCCGTTATTAAAGGGTGAGTGATTGAAAACAATTGAGAAACTATAAAGGTGCAAGAAAAGCACAAACTAATTTAATGAAATAGCAGGTCGAATAACAGACAGAAAATATCTTTTCATCAATGTGCACTGTTCTGAGCTGAGCCGAACCTACAATGAATGTTTGTGTGTTTGTCGTCTGATGTACAACTGTATAATTTCACCTCAAAGGCAGTTTGTGAAATTTTATGAATCTCAAAGCAGAAAACAAATGCATTAAATGACGCCAGTGGCACAGAAATTACACTGAGGATTGAGCAAGCAGCGCCCCCGGTTCCTCGCGCCACTGAAGACTCATGTGAATGTCATCAGCCAGCAGACGAGTGGAAAAGCAGACGGGAGGGAAGGATATCCAGCACCCAGCGGCAGAGAAAGGCAAGAAGAAAAAACACGATGAAGAGATAAAGAGAATTCAAATGGGCGGAAGTGACTCCAGCTTTCACACTCTAGGGAGGTCAAAGGTCAGGAGGTCAACGGTCCGAACACTAGCAAGATACACTGACAGACAGGCTGTCAAACACTCAAAAGTTACATGGACACATGGGAAACCCATGAATATAAATCAGAAACTGAGAGTGAATGTAACATTTACTGCATCTCCTTATGAAGAATCACTCTCCTGTCAGCCGCTTTAGATAAAAACATCTGCTAACTAAATACATGTGAATGGAAGAGCCAAAAGAACACATTTTCCGTTCCACTGTGCTACTTTTCCATTGTTGTTCAATGTAAACAAACCTAGAGGGGCGGCGTTAACCGCTGCGCTCACGTTAGAGCTGCACGATTAATCGTTAGAAGATCGCGATCTCGTTTCAAACACCCACGCAATCTCATTCCTAAATGACATTGATTCGCCTGTGTCTATTAAACTTTTGACAAAATCACACCGGAGCATTCAGATCTGTGTTGGAGCTGCCGCTGAGCCAGAGAGAGCCGTTGTCATGTATAGTATAGGTATAAAACAGCTTCACAAACAGTCTTTTCAGCCACACAGTATTATTATTTCTGTGTTACTAATTATGTATAAAAATATATATTATGTATATGTATAAATATGCATAATGAAAAATATACACAGCACAGAAGTAGGCTACTAAGATAAACGTTTATAGTTCAGATATAAACACTGATATCTACGGTAGCATCAAAATAGAGCAAATCACCTTTTGAAAGTGACTTAACGATTCAAATAACGATTGTATTACACCAGTAGGTGGTGACATGTGACTGTTAAAAATGTGTTTGTCATTGAATCATTATTCAGGAGATTCGTTCAAAACTGCTGATTCATCCAGTAATGAAACAAGTGAAGTCTTTATGAGTGAGTCATTGAATCATTCATTCAACCCGTTTGTTAAAATAACTCATTTAGATTAATTAAACGTAGGGCTGGGCGGTATATCAAGTTTGTACAATATATCGATATATTTTTTTAGAAACGATATGGAATGAGGCAATACCGTTTATTTCGATATACAGTAGATTGATACGAGTACACAGAGTGAGCTGATGCAGGGAAAGTGCTTGATACAACTTGTCCTAAACATGACACATGCTTTATATTAAGGGCTTCAAAATAACTGGTAAGATATAGTTAACATGTATAGTTTAAAGCAGCTTGTCCTGTCAGATGCTCTGAGAGAGAGGCTACTTGTGCTGACAGACAGATAAATACTTGCGGTGTTTAATGCGTTTGAAATGTGGTGCTTTCCTCAGTGCATAGCTTACATTTCACAGGTATGTTCTCCATCTGTAAATGTTAGAAAGTCATGCAAATATGTCCATTTTGCTGTCAGGACAGGACGAGCCTTCTGCAAGTGAATCTCCGCTAAAATTCAGGCTTCCGTGAATGAGCGCCGCCACGCGCATGCGCGACAAACAGACGGAGCACAATAGAATAGGAACGCAATAATGACTAAAGTATACATATTTCTAAAATATTTGTTGTTGGACAATAAATGTGCCATGTGTGGAATTTTAAACCTACAAGTAAGTATATTTTTATGAAAGTGACCATTATAATGGGGTAATCAAATATTGGCTAATATGCTTTTTTTTTGTTTGTTTTTATTTTCATTTTTAGTTTAGTGAATTTAAAAGCAAAATTATTAATTTTGTTTTTAGATTGTAAACCCCCTTTTTGCACATAACATATTGCATAGCCTACATTACATTTACTGTATTTGTTTATAACCTTCAATATCAACATTGTTTTTATGACATCATTGGGCAGGATGTGAAATAAAACTATTATTAAAATAAATACTGATTTTTTTTTTTTATCCAAATAGAAAAATGTAGAAAATACCGGGATCGCCATTCAACCAAAAAATACCGAGATATGATTTTTTGGCCATGTCGCCCAGCCCTAATTAAACGTTTTAAATAGACTGCAGCAATTAACATTTTGTCAGGTCCTCTAGTAAATTACGTTATTATGTTTAGTTGTCTGTTCAGAATCATGGGAGAATCATAATCTAGGTTTGAAAAAAAAAAAATTCTCGATTTAACCAGAATCGTGCAGCTCTAGCTCACGTCTAACCATTTTTTCAGCGTCTTGTTCTAAAAAATTTCAACTTTGAAGTTAAAAGAAGTTTAACTTTAAAAAAAAAAAAACGTTTTTCACACAAGCCAGTAAAGAATCACCCTAGCAACCACTTAGAAATGCCCTAGAAACCACCAATAGCATGTGCTTTAGCAATGCATTAGCAATATTTCAAATTTGTCTAATTAATAAATAAAATTTGTCACATTTTCTGAACCTCAAAGAACAATTGCATTAACTCTTTCCTCGCTAGCGTGTCTTTTTTTTTAAGTTCACACAAAACTTTCATGTCCTCCAGAATATTTTGTTGTATGAATATATGAACATGCAATATATCAAAAGAAAGAACAGAGCCCATTCAGGCTCATTCAGTAACATTAGGCAGTTTTGATTTATATGCTGTTTAATGTTGATGATTGTGTTATTTTACATGTGCGTCAGCAATGCTTCTATCGCTTGTTTCTGCGTCTTCTTCGCCTGTGTCTTCATCAGGAGATTCTGTACTTTTTCAGAAGATGTGTAATAGCGCCCCCTACCGTATAACAGTGAAAACATCGATTGCCAATCAATGGCGGGGAAAGAGTTAAATGACGCTAGAGGCACAGTAATATCACTAAGACTCATGAGGAAGATTAATTCGTCAACAATATTGATAGATGAAGGTGAGGTTAATACAATGAAAATTTAACATTGAAATATTTTAACAAAAACATCTTAATCCAATTAGCTTCTGTGAAAAAGTAGTACACTCCTTCATTCAGTAGCTGGTATTGCCCCCTTTAATGTACAGACATCAGGTAGAAGTTTCTTATTCTCATAGTCAATGCAAGTGACAATTATGATATTGAAGGGGTTTCTAGCATTCAAGACCTCAACTTTCCACACAAGAAATGGACATTTCTGTTTATTAAGCCGTACAACTCATTATAAAATTTATATCGTTAAAGTATATTGGCTTTTATCTATTAACTCTTGACTAATATTATAAATCGATTACAATGCTATTAAAACTATAAAATATGGCCATTTTAAACAAGCTTGCTATGATTTGACAGGTGACAATAATGTTAGGGCATATATAGGTACTATATCCATAATTATGCACATGAAACATGCTTTATTTAGCATGCAAATACAGTAATATCCCCTGAAAATGAACTAATAAGTGCATAAACTAATAATAGTGTGTGAAGTGAAACCTCCACAAGCTGAAAGTTCCTCTGTGCAGTCCCAAAGTCAATCAATTATTGAGTCATCTCATCAAACAAGCAGATTTACTGAGGCAAAACGCCACACTAATTACTTCAATTAATTGTGTTTAACTTAAAGGAATATGAAGCCCCTGTGCTTTTAGGGCATTGATGGTCAAAATCCAGGAAAGAGACGAGAAATATGGTCACTATGGAATATAATAAGCTGTTACACCAAATGCACAGGCACGTAAAATAACACGGCCCATCCGTCCCTTCATAAGGCCCCTCGCTCCTCTCGTCAACCTCTTTGAACGATGAGTTTTCTCACAACCAAGGGCAACCTCAGATTCCTTCCCTCCAAAGGTCTGTAATTTCAAATCCTTTATTTGATTGTTCATTAAGTTCAACCCTCCCCTGGAAATTGAAGCACGGACCCCGTTATTAGTGGTTCCAGACGTTTCTGCTTCTGGATTTTTCCTTTCGGCGTATATATACACCTCGGCGGCCTGTGAGATGAGAGGCCAGAGCGGCAGACAGGACCTTGTTTTAATGGTCTTCTTGGCAGCAGCGCAAGGGAAAATAAGTAGAAAATAAAATGAGGTATCAGTGAAGAGCAGGGAAATGATGTCACACAGGGCAGAACTGATGTTTTTATTATTACTTCTCCGATAATTAGTGGTGCTTGCTTGGGGAAGCGTCGCTGTTACTACTGCTCACATATATTAGTGCAACATTATTGTTTTAGCAAGTCATCACACTTTTCACCTGGTGGACGATATGTTTATTTTCTTTTATTTCATTCATTCATTCATTTAATTTAATTTATTTAATTGTAATATTTATTTATTTTTAATTAATTAATCAATTTATTCTTTCTTTAATTCTTTTATTTGTTTGTTTCATTGCCAATGCTTTAGCAATCCTGTACCACAGTCACACTATCATTATTTTTCTCAACTGGTTTTATAAGAAACATCTGATAAGCTTTCTTCTAGGAACGAATACGTCACAATATTCCTAAATATTGTGACGTATTCGTTCCCAGAAGAAAACTCAAGACTACAATGGAGGCGTTTCAGGGAGTTTAGGATCAGTGACACTGATATAGAGAAGAACTCCCGCTGGAGGGGCTTTGCAGAACTTTTTCATGCTCAAACAGCAACATTACACACTAAAGAAAGATGAACAGGTAAAAAAGCAGAATAGGACTCCTTTAAAAGAAACAATTATGGTTTCAGAGCTATGAAAGTGCAACATTTGAGCAACAAAGTTCTCCTCTGGCAGCTGATAAACAGACTGAAACTACACGGCATGAGCTCTCGCCTTTCTCACACGTTCAAACGATCCAAGCGTGTGCGGCTTTTTCGGAAACCCGCAGGTACACCGAGGGCCATTCCCGACACGTGCAGCAGGAATTTCTAAAAACAGATCCAAGTTTTTCCATGTACTGGGAAACTCCCAGCACGCTTTTGTCATTCAGGGTCTGTCAACAGGCATTAGACTCAACTGAGGAACAAAGCAAAGGAGAGAAGAGGCTTTCAGGCCAATATAGAGATCGTTCCCCGGGTGGGAAACCGAGCCCAGAGCTGTGTGTGTGTGGGAGCGGCAGAAAGAGAAGAAGAAGAAGAAGAAGGAGGTCTGGGTTTATTTCATGAGTCTTACCCACATGCAAGGCCAAACTAGCAGCTTCAAAGTGCTGCCTATGGGGAGACGCTCAAACCATATGCAGAAACTATGAATACAGCTGGAGTCTCTTTTAACTGTGTTCAAACATACACACACACACACACACTTCAGACATACCCCAAACACGAGAATCAGCTCATTATGAACCTGAACCCCCAAACACAAGACAATCACCTCATTATGAATCTGAACCCCCAAACACAAGAGCAGGGCTCTAGACTCATTCTTCCCACTGGTCGCTCTGGTGCGACTAACTTTCTCAGTTGGTCACACCAACTTACAATTTGGTCTCATTATATTAATCATAATGACCTTACATGTTGATGAATCGTTCTCTTAATTTGTATATGCTGGTTTTGCATTGATGTAAAGATTGACAGTAGATTTGCTGTGATAGTCGGTGTTGCTGGTGTTACTGGTGTTCAGGCACAACACCGATTAAGTTACATCACTTGCCCACCGCGGCACCGCCCCCGCCGTCGTTTTGATTTTTTTTATAGTAATAAAATAATTTCGTTCAGTTAGAGAACAGACACTATAATTAAAAATTGAACGTGCAGTGTGAGCCGAACGAGAGCCGCAGCAGGAGTCCGATTTCATTCATCACGAGAGTGAGGAGATGAATGACAAAATGACTTTTTGAAGATGAAGATGAAGGTTTGGTTTCAAAGCGAAATGTAAAAGCACCTATTTAAGTGAGTTTGTCATTGTACTAGGGATGTAACGATTCAGTCGGAGCCGGTTGAAAATTGATGCAAATGTGTGATGATTCAAGTCGGTTGAGATGTTAAACGAATCGCGATACACATTTTAAACAGCAGGGACGCTGAAACTATACTCTATACTATACTGGAAGCATGACAACGGCAAGCGCGTAGTTTACGTTGACTCATTCAAATCGGAGGTGTGGCGGCATTTTGACTTTCCGAAGACTAATAATCACCACAGTGAGAGGCTCCAGTCACCTCCGTCTGCATGTAAAAAGATAATAGGCCAAACCACACTGACTGGCGGATCTGCAGCCCCACTCGTGGCATCGAGGGCGATTGCCATGGAGATCACAAGGTGCATCAGTGTTTTCACAGCGAAAGATACAAGGCTGTTTTCTGCTGTAGTAAATGGATTCCAGGCTCTTCCTCATCAAGAGAAAGACCAGCGCGAGGATGTATTCCACAGACTGAAGGAGAACGCTGTGCTGTTGCAGAACCAGGTGTTGTATTTATTTTACTATCTCTTTCTCTAAATGTGTGCATGGATTTTTTTTCAATAATTTGTTGATTATTATGGCATATTTATCTAAATGTGTTCTGTTTTTCTAACTCTTGCAAGTGTAATGATACAAATTATAATTTATTGCCTTTATAACAATGTGAAACTCCGGTCACTGTTGTACTTAAACTTGACCTAGTCTTTTTATTTCTGCTCTTCCTCAGTGCAGGACGAGGGTGAAGAAGCTGAAACAACCTCCTCCCAAGAACACACCATTGGAAGATCTCCTTGAAGGGACTTTTTGAGGATTTGTTTTAAAATTTCAATTGAGTTATTATTTGACATAAAATATATATTTAAATTTTACAAAGAAATATGCAGAATTTTGTCTGAGAAATAAAAGGACACTTTCATTTTATAATTTGTCTTAAATCCCATTTTGTTAAAAAAAAATCGTGAGAAAATCGTATCGTGAAATTAGTATCGTGAATCGTATCGCATCGTGAGTTGAGTGAATCGTCCCTAACTGTAACTCAGCAAATACTTGCCACACCCACACACACACACACACACACACACACACACACACACACACACACACACACACACACACACACATGACAGATATCTCTTTAGAAAGCCTGGAATGTCTACTTTTAAATGAAGTAATTTATATCAAAAACAAATATTCTCTGTTTATGTAATCCGTATGAAAACAGCGAGAGGTAGAGTTCGTCAAGCGGAGTCTCATTATCTTTAAAGTGACCACACCCACGCGTGCGCAAAGAGATTCGGATGCAAATCGTCCACGTGAAGGAACGCAAACCTGTAAACGCCCCCATCACCTCAAAACAAAGAATCATCTTCATCATTCTTCTGCTTTTCATCGAGTTTGGAAGACACGCTGTGAGTTTACCTTGGATTTACCTCAGAAGAAACAGAACGCAATTTTGACGAGAATTTTTAAGGTAAAACATTTCTTCTCACTTATATTAGCGTTATTGTTGCATAAACTTCACATTGTAGGATACTATTGCTAGACTAAAATGTGTGAAATCAACGGAAACATGTTGAAAATGAAATACAGATAGGTAGGCAACCTTTCAATGCTAAATAAAGATACACGTACGACATGAGGGTATTTTTATGCTCTATAATATTAAACACAGCATGATATAAAAGTAGGGTTGCCAACTGTCCCGTATTAGCCCGGATGTCCCATTTATTGGGCCTAAATGTCCCGTACGTGACCTCCCTTGTCCCGTTTATTGACTGCTGCGCTCATCTAACCACTAAGGCGTCGTTCACATATGTTGCGTCTTTTGCGCGCTCAAGTTCGTTATTTTAAATGTAGACGCGCGACAAGCGCGCACAAAATAGAGAGCAACGCCGTCGTGATGCTCATGCGGTGCGGCGTGCTCGTTTTTCCCAGCCATGCCTCAGCGAGATGAAAACGGCAGACACCACGGGAGCGTTTAGTTTGTTCTGCAAACTAGGTGTGTTCGAGTAAAACGCCTTTAAACGTGGCAGGAACATCTGTTTGTGTATGCATTTGTAGATTATATTGCAAACAAGTCATGATATTCAACTGTGATACTGTAATGGGAGATCCATGTTGAAAACAGTTGTGTTATTTTTTTCAGGATTCTTTGATGAATAGAAAGTAAAAAAAAAAAAAAACAGCATTAATCTGAAATAGAAAGCTTTTGTAACATTAAAAGGTCTTTACTGTCTCTCTTGACACGTTTAATGCATTCTTGCTGAACAAAACTATTCAATTTCTTAAAAATTATTAATTATTAATAAAACTATTAATTTAAAACAAATTCTTACTGACCCCAAACTTTTGAACGGTAGTGTATAATGCTACAAAAGCTTTAGATGGTTTGTGTGTGTAACAATTGACATTTATTTCTATGACTTTAACATTCTTTTTAGGATTAAATTGTGCATTAATAGGTTAAGCAAATCAAATGTGTTTATATCTCAGAACCTTTTATACACACATAAGCCTTCCTGACACAAAACATGTCTTACAAATTTTAAATCAATATATTGTTTTATGTGAATGAGTGGCCAGAGTGATTTTTACATCGTCTTGAAGCAAAAATTCTAGCCTACGTGATCCAGTTTTTGTGATCTAAGTCTTGTGAACAAATATTCAGCATGGGTTTTATAGCCTTATAACAGTGACAATTTTTTTTTCTTTCCACAAACCACGCATAAACGTCATTTTCTCAAAACTACAAACTTCTACACACATGCTGCTCACATATTATTGTAGCAGAGTTGGTGCTGAATACAGAGTAATCAATATTTAGCCATGAAAATGTTACAAGTAACAGAAATAAGCACAAATGTCAGGGCATGTCAAAACACCTCCAGGGCCCAGAAAACAGCTCAGGGCTCAGAGGGTTAACTCGCACATTTTCAAAAAATGATCGCATTCACAACCATTTTGGTCTCAGTCTAGAGCCCTGAAGAGAATCAGCTCATTATGAATCTGAACACCCAAACACAAGAGAATCGGCTCATTATGAATCTGAACACCCAAACACAAGAGAATCGGCTCATTATGAATCTGAACCCCCAAACACAAGAGAATCGGCTCATTATGAATCTGAACCCCCAAACACAAGAGAATCGGCTCATTATGAATCTGAACACCCAAACACAAGAGAATCAGCTCATTATGAATCTAAACACCCAAACACAAGAGAATCAGCTCATTATGAACACAAGAGAATCAGCTCATTATGAATCTGAACCCCCAAACACAAGAGAATCGGCTCATTATGAATCTGAACACCCAAACACAAGAGAATCAGCTCATTATGAATCTGAACCCCCAAACACAAGAGAATCGGCTCATTATGAATCTGAACACCCAAACACAAGAGAATCAGCTCATTATGAATCTGAACACCCAAACACAAGAGAATCAGCTCATTATGAACACAAGAGAATCAGCTCATTATGAATCTGAACCCCCAAACACAAGAGAATCGGCTCATTATGAATCTGAACACCCAAACACAAGAGAATCAGCTCATTATGAATCTGAACACCCAAACACAAGAGAATCGGCTCATTATGAATCTGAACACCCAAACACAAGAGAATCAGCTCATTATGAATCTGAACACCCAAACACAAGAGAATCAGCTCATTATGAACACAAGAGAATCAGCTCATTATGAATCTGAACCCCCAAACACAAGAGAATCGGCTCATTATGAATCTGAACACCCAAACACAAGAGAATCAGCTCATTATGAATCTGAACACCCAAACACAAGAGAATCGGCTCATTATGAATCTGAACACCCAAACACAAGAGAATCAGCTCATTATGAATCTGAACACCCAAACACAAGAGAATCAGCTCATTATGAACACAAGAGAATCAGCTCATTATGAATCTGAACCCCCAAACACAAGAGAATCGGCTCATTATGAATCTGAACACCCAAACACAAGAGAATCAGCTCATTATGAATCTGAACACCCAAACACAAGAGAATCAGCTCATTATGAACACAAGAGAATCGGCTCATTATGAATCTGAACCCCCTAAATACAAGAGAATCGGCTCATTATGAATCTGAACACCCAAACACAAGAGAATCAGCTCATTATGAACACAAGAGAATCGGCTCATTATGAATCTGAACCCCCTAAACACAAGAGAATCAACTCATGAATGAACAATATATAATCATATTCAGAGGCTGTCATGAGCTCTTTTGGCAGTCTTTCTAAACAGAGTTCACAATAGCAGTTTGTGATGCCATTGTTTTAATTGTTCTGGATTTGTGATTTAATACAAATGTAACATCAGTTTAATCACAACATTAAACAAATGAAAGTATAAAACATTAATTAGTCTTTTAAAACGAAATGATACGAAAATTCGTAATCCGACGGCATTTTCTGCATCGTGGAAATAAAAGGTCCTAGAGCGTATAATCAACAACAAAATATGACCTATAAATGTGTTGTTTATTGATTCAGCTTTGGTCTTAGTATGTACTACAGCATGAGGGTGAGAGGAAGTGTGTGTGTGTGTGTGAGAGAGTGAGAGAGTGAGAGAGTGAGATCGCTGATACAGCGAGTCGTCCGCC